>JAJHSJ010000002.1:66587975-66887975 GCA_021015155.1 Magnolia officinalis
TTTGAACTCGATGCATGCAAGATGTAAATTCCAACCAACGTTTAAGCTATCCATTAGGGGATCCGAGGAGCTGAGATAGACTCCATGACGGTTGGAAAGGTAAGGTCAACCAAAAACCCCAACTTATAGAAGCTCGGTGTCATTTAATGTGACCATATTAGGTATAATGCTCCTACAACCAACTCTTGAGAGTTAGCTAGTATCAAACCAAACCATCGTCATGATCTGGGCCCTATTTTGACCGTTGAAACCCGATTTCAAGTCAATCCAACCTTGGGATCAAGGTATGATGGCCAATAAAGGGTGTAGATGGATGATATGACTCTCCTGGGCCTCAGCCCTGTCCAAAACTGGGTCGGGACCCTTATTCCTGGCCCTCAAAATAAATGGACGGTGTAGATTTGCCACAAACATCAAAGTAGACCCCACATGTGGTGCACATGCACCACTGGACGTCCTCAGCTGGTCAAAATGCTTTGACCGTGCCAAAAACAACCAAGAAAACCAAAATCTCTTCCCGCCAACGAAACATTCAAACCTGACCATTTTTTAACCCCAAAGTGGCCCACCCATGGCACTTTACGAAGGATCCAAACCATTCATTATTCTCGTAGGCCCCAAATTAACAAAATGGTATAGGTTTTTAAGCCCATGTAAAGGGACGTGGAAGATAAGTTACGACCGTCCAATATGATGCATGTGATGGAAGTCAGCGAGGTGGGACCCATATGGGACCCCATGGGTGGCCCGTGATCGCCCTGATCAAGCCATTCCATCCGTCCATTCCAGCCGCGGGACCACGCCCTCTCGTTGCCAAAAATGGTTGGGCAGCCATCTGCTCAAGGAAAGCAAAAGGGAGGGCATTCCCTTTCGGGAAATCGATGTCGACCATTCCCTGGAACACGTGGAGAGATCCGACCGTTGAGAGCTCTCTCCCCAGCTCTATAAATGGAGGTACTGTAGACCTCGGGATTCTCACCCAAGTGAAAGTGAAAGGAGAATAGAGAAAGACGGGCGGAGAGAGGAGGAAAGGAAGGAGAGTGCGAGGGGAGAAACAGAGGGCTAGAAGCTAGTCAGGTAACAAGCTAGCCTTTCTCATTTGCTTCTTCTAACTGTTGGTACGCCAACACGAGAGTGAAGCTGAACTCCTTCAAGCCATGAAGTCAGGTCATGCCAAGCTCTGATGGACCAGAGAGTCGGGCCGAAACTGAGCCAATCAATGTCTCTGTTCCGGCCGAAACCAGATCCATTAGTAGCAGCATTTTGGGGCTGAAATCCGACCCAGTTGTAGCTCTGTCTCAGGCCGAAATCAGGACAAACCTGTGACGGTATTCCAGACTGGAACCTGGGGACATACAAGCCCTGTTTTGAGTTGGAACTGGGCTAAACAATGGCCATAGTTCGGACTGAATCCAGGCCTATTAACGGCTACAATTCTGGCCCTAAACCAACCCTCATAATGGCTGTGGGTTGGGCCGAAAAACAAGCCAAGAAATGGCTGTACTTCGGATTGAAAATCATGTCAAACGATAGCTGGATTTTGGGCCGAAGTCAGGCTAGAACGGTAGCAGCATTTTGGACGGAAACAATGGCTGAGTAGTGGCTCTGTTTTAGACTGAAACAATGGCCGAGTGGTGACTCTGTTTTGGGCTGGAACCAGACCGAGTTGTAGCTCTGCTTCGGGCCAGAATCAGGCCAATCAATGGCCGAGTTCTGGGCCAGGATCGGTGGCTGAAAACAGGCCCCAGTTGGCCCGAGAACTGATCTGAATGGGGACCTTCATCACGCCCTGGTTTAGGCTACAAACGCCCCACCAACAGGGCCCTCATATGGACTGGAAATGTGCCTTGTATCAAGGTGGAAACAGGCCTCAAAGGGAGCTGAAGTCGGGTCTCTATCTGGGCTTACCCGGATTGAAGAAATAGCCTTTCAGATAAGCCGTAAAACCAGTCCCTGCTGGTTCAAACGGGGGACTGAAACCGCCCTTAGGAGGACTGAGAACGAGCCTCGGATCAAGAAAGGATCTACCTTCAAAGGAAGCCGAGATGAACTCTCAGCTGGACTAAAACCAGGCTGAGATCAGTCCTCCAATGAGTTTTGGTTGGACTGGAAATAACCCTCAGATGGGCTGTTAACAAGCCTCAGTCAGGACCTAACACGGCCCCCAGTCAGGAGCTAAATGCAGAGAGGTCAGACCCACCTTTGGGTCGTCCATTGGCTGAGCTCCAACCAGCCTGGAAAGTGGGCCGTAAACGGCCACCATTCAGGCCTCCAACGGCAACGTCCGGGCCAGCTATGGAGTAGCTCTCGAGCAGGGCACCTCGGGCCTAGGATCTGCTGGGAACGCCCTCCAGGAGGGCCCAAAGCTGGGCCGAAAGTTGGCCTGGGTTGGGCCAAGACCAGCCCACATCTGGGCTATGGAGTAAACCAGGCACGGCTTTGGGCTTAGGCCTGAAGGCTAGGCCGGATACAGCCCCGGGTTGAGGCTTGGCCTGGGCCAGGGGTTTGGGTCCAGGTCTGGACCAAAGTCAGCCAGGGGTGGGCCTCACCATCTAAATCTGGTGGGCCGCACTTTGTTTAAAACGGTAAGCCGCTCCCCTGCATGAAGTGGGTGGGCCGCACCTCGCATTGAAACAGATGGGCCGCACCCTGTACTTAAAACAGGTAGGCCACCTCATACATAACAATGGGCCGCACCCCGTTTGAAGCAGGTGAGCCGCATCATATGTAACGGCGGGCCATACACACTAATGGTAGGTGGGCCTGGTCACCTTGAATCAGGCCCATGTTCCCTCAATCATCGAGTTCTTATAACTCTTATTCATTCCAAGGTTGGGAATGCCTTCTAACACGAGTTGTTGTGATTGGGGATGACTTTAGGAAGCTACTCAC
This sequence comes from Magnolia officinalis, assembly GCA_021015155.1. Classification (NCBI taxonomy): domain Eukaryota; kingdom Viridiplantae; phylum Streptophyta; class Magnoliopsida; order Magnoliales; family Magnoliaceae; genus Magnolia; species Magnolia officinalis. Next base: position 66,590,868 of record JAJHSJ010000002.1, read on the forward strand.
GTGATATTGGGTAGCGAGGAACTCAGGATTACTCGAACCAAGGGAGGGACTACAACGTTTCTGGTGATGATTCTCTCCTCCTTGGGCTTTCCATCCCTAACTAGATTAAGAGTAGCCTTTGTGGGAGTCTAGAAATGTAGAAGCATACAATGACTTATGGTAAATTGCTTTTAAGTTAGTGATTGCTTCAAGGAATGATTAAATAGCCTGGAAATAGAATGTGCTCGTTGGGTATATTAGCTTGGTATATTTGATGATTCCCATGTTTTAGAAATATTTGACTTACTTGACGAGATTAGTTTAGTATAATGGAATGTCAGGATTGAAAGCATGACATAGGTTTACATCTATACTTGGTTGGCTCTCTTGAACATGTGTACTAAAATCCGTCAAAGCAAATCCTACTAGTTATCCATTATATGCGCAACATGTTAACCCACTGAGTATGTATGTTTGAATTGTGAACTTATGATCATGCGACTTGTAGAAATACCTATGCTGCTATTTAATTCCTTATTCTTGATTTAGTTCCATGTTATTGTATGCAATACACACATTGTTGGAATTTCTCCATGGGAAACTCTAGCTAAGGAGAGTCCGTGCTTGGGGTGTAACTAGACTAGTTACGAAATAAGTAGACCCCTAACATAGAGGTTGTGGTTCAGGGAAATTGATTATGGGGTTTACTATCTATTTGTGGTTTCAATTATCTAACTATGGAATGAACCTTGCAATATTTACAATTTTCGTTGCTTACTCGTCCTTGAATCATTCATACTGTCATGTTTTAGTCGTCGTACTTAACAATTTCGATGCTTCATTCCAAGTCAGCATATGGTGGTGGCCCCTTGCATTGGAATTGATTGACCACGTGTTGGTGGGTCCTATACACATCCTAAGGCGGTATCCTCATGGGCCGGGGATGATGGTCATGGGACACTATGCCCGAGCTGTCAGCCTACGCTGGGCCATGTGCTCCCCGTAATGACCGTTAGCTTATTTAAATTGGCTGAGTGTAATTGGACTAATAACAGATTGGCTAATCATACATACATTTTATTCGGGCGATGACGGTGGCTAATTCTAGAAGCTGTAACACGTGCTTAATAGGATTTAGTTGGGGTATCATTTCACTAGCTCCCAGACCATCGACTATCGACCCGCCTTTGGTGAGTTTGACACTGTGCATGTACTATGTACTTTTGCTGGTGACCGGTCACATTGCATGGGTTTTGCCCAAAAGCCAACTGGATGAGCATCCCCAGTTGATGTACACTCATACATCCATGCATTTAATAAGACTGCATCATGTATTGTTTTGTGTGCTATATTATTTTATGTTATATCTTGTCTAGGGCGGTGGTTTGTAATCTTGAGGGGAATCACACTAAGCTGGTTAGTCATTCATCAATGTTCAACCGTATAGAGGACACAGGTACAGGAGCCGATGAATACGCAACAGATCTGGAGGCGGTGGCGGTCGAGGAGGAGCTCTATGACGAGGAACCGCAGCAGGAGGCGGCCACTTATTTTGGGCTAAACCAATAGATTAGCCATTCATGGTTATTTCAGTACATTTAGAAACTTGAAGTTTTGTAATTGGCCCCCAGCTGAGTGGGCCAGAATATTGTTCGTATTTTGGATCATATCTATGCTATGTTTCACTTCCGCTATTTGCACTTTGATTTACTTCTTGATTACCATTATTATTAGTTAACTCCTGGGTTTTTGGAATGTGAGGCGTGTACTCGGGTTCTGAAAACTGGGGCGTGACAGACCCACTTGATGTATGCATTGTATTGATTATAGGGAGGGCCCGTAGTGGCGGGGTCCCTCCCTGCAACATCCCGAAAAATCCGTACAAAGATCCGAGTACAACCTCAGGCAGAATAACCCAAGGATCACATCTTATCGTATAATTTAGACGGGATTTAGTTAAGTACAAAATAATCGGTGGATTAAGCTTAGGCCACCCTTTTCACAAATGGGAAGGCCTAAAACAATGAGTACCATTGTCTAAATGTCATCTTAAGACCTAGGATAAATCCCAAGGGCATGTCGCTCTCGGCAGTACATTGAAACTCGGTAACAGACCTAGACCGCACGTCGAAGGACCGATCACCGTGAAATTATAGGAAGATGTCCGTCCTGCTAGGCTTGACAACCATCGGGGGAATCAAGCCCAGATAGTGTCCAGAAACACCCAACTTAAGCCATGAGTGAAGTACATGGGAAACGCGAATATCCTTAGAAAATGAACTGAAACTTAAGTGAATTGGGTCGTTCACTCTTACGCAAAGTTGAGAATTTTTTATCGTTGGTTCGTGACCAAACTTTATAAACGGGGAAAGAAAATTTCCTTACACACATCTGTATAACAGTGGCCCCGATTGGACACGTATGACCGTTGATCTGACACGGGCTTTCCACGGTCAATCAGCTCATCCGATCGCACCAAAATCATGCCCTGGCATGGATCTTTGTCAGGGAGTGTACTCCATGACGTAGATGAGCAGTGGGCCTCCCTGAGAGCCCTATGCGTCAGAAACGGCCGCCCATAGGATATAAACATAGTATAAGAAGGCCCTAGGGTCATTTTCACCCCATTTGGGGCTATAAATAGCTTCCCACACACCCCCCCTCTCACAAATACGAATTTCAAACCCTAGATAGAGAGAGAAGGAAAAAAAGAGAAAATAGAGAAGAGGAAGTGTAGGAGATCGCTTCAACTGTGGGAAATCTTCTCCCACGCATCCACGTGCCTAATCACTGCCTCTTTTACGCACCAAACTTCCTTCAGCTACGATTTCGGATAAGAAATACCAACCTTAATATCGAGGTAGAGCTCTAGGATAGTTTTTCATCAACCTAGCTAACCAGTTTCATCATTTAGGTGCCCGACGTTCCATTTTTGAAAACGTAGAATTTGGACTGAGTCCGAGTCGAGCATACTAACAAAAGGTGCGGACGATAAACACTTAGGTTGCAGTTTATCAAAGTTTTCCTGACAGCTAATGATTTATGTCTGTCTTGATTGTTGTCGTATTGTCTTAAATATGTTGATTTTTGTATGAGATACACCTATGAACTATGATAAATAAATGATGCACCCTATGTGTTTGTTGAAATGTTTAAATGAGCAATAGAGAATGATTAGTGCTTGCTATGATTTCAAATCTAGAATTCATCATTGTCATATGCATATAGATTTCTCTATATAAAGAATTGATAAAACATATGTTGTAACTAACGTAGTCCATGTGTTTGATAAATTGTTTAAATGAGAAATTGTTGATGATTTGTATTTACTACAATTATTAAAGTAGGATTCCCTATTGTTTTATGCATGTGTATGTTTTCCTCTATGAAATCAATTGATAAAATGCAAGTTATATTTGACATGGTCTGTGTCTTTGATGAAATGCCCAAATGAGAAATCCACTTGGATTGTTTTGTTGAATGCTGGGATGGATATTACACGTGGTTGTAGCAGCATTTGGATAGGATTGGGGCTACAAACATAGCCTAGGCAATCGGTAAAAGTCCTTGTTTAGGTGGCCGATTTAGTCTTGCCAACTTGGGTAAACTCGATGAATACGAGTCGTACGACGATTGTCGACAGTGGCTAGGCCACGAGGGTCACTTATGTGCTCCATGTTTATTAAGTCATCATGCGCCCGTACCAATCGAGCTTGTCTAATGAACCGATTGACCTATTGTGTGTTTATCATGTATGGACGCGACTGCTTGAATCTAAGGTACCCCTCACTAATGTAAAGATCCACTTTAACCATGGTACCACGATCTTTAAGACTTATGAGTCGGGCATGGTGGTATGGGACACCGTGTCCAAGCTGTCGGCCTACGCTGGGGTGACGAGCCTCCCCGTAGTGACCAATGAGCAACTAAAACTCGTGAGCTGGGCATAGTGGTATGGGACATCATGTTCGTGCTATCGGACTACGCTGGGGTACGAGCCTCCCCGTAGTGACCGCGAGCACAACTTCTTGCGACTTACCTATCGTATGCATTTAACTAGGAGTGACGAACCTAGATGGATCTAGAACATAGACCACTGCTGTTGTCCGATACCAAATTTTCAATTTGGGGTCAGTATTAAAAAGGGAGGTACCCTAGCTTTCCAAAGTTACTGTATGAATGAGCCTAATTAATTACTTGGCTAACATGACCATGCATCTCACTACATTAGTTAGAATGTGCTAAAAAGGCTTTGGAGTCACACCATTTGAGGAAGTGTTGTCATATGCGAAATAGGCTGTCGGAGTCACGTGTGAGGGAGCATTGATGGGTGAGGGCATGCATCATTACTTGCACTCCATTTCTGCATTAAAGAGAATAGTTAGGAAGTGATTGTTATAATTGCTTTATCATTACTGCTTTGATTGACTTGATAACATGTGTAACTTTGCCTTATAGAACCATTGAGTTAATCACTCACTCCCACTCTGGGACGGTGTTTTAAAACACCAACCAGACGCTAATTTAGATGCAGGTACAGACGATGTCTATGCTCTGGAGTAGGACTTCTTGGATGAGGAGGAGGAATTCTCCTACTTCCAACTCTCGGGTGGTTCGATGTAGACCACGGACCATTACGCAGGGATTATTGGCACATTTGGGCTTAGATGGACACGTTTACCTTTCCACATTTTACTTATTTTGAAATGATATACATATATATTAAACCCGGTTACGTACTCGTACTATGGAAGAAACCTTGTGAAACATCTGCATACTTATACAGACTTGTTTAGAATTCTGTACTTGCTTAATTTCATTAAATTCGGAGTATGATGTGTTGTTTAGTATAATCCCATGCATGCTTAATTCATAAAAATGAAAGAAACCTGAATATCATCATCCATAATACATAAGTGATGTTCTGAATCTCGGGAGTAGAGCTTTGCTCGGCCCTTGAAATTCAGGGCATTATAAGTTGGTATTAGAGAATGAATTGGATTAAACTGGACCTGCGGTAATAGGCTAACATGACGCACTTTGACGCACTCTGACTTAGGAAGGGGGCAATGGAATTTAGAAATGACACTAGAATCCTAAGGTTTTGCCGAAAGATGAGACTAAGCATTGTAGTTTAGTCAACGACCTATAACTGAGGGACTTAGATCATGTGCAATGACGTAAGTCGCCTCTGGGCAGTTAGTCGATGGATTTGAGTCGTCAGTTGATGAATTTCGAACCTGAGACGGATCTTGGTGGTGAGAATAAAAGCTCATTGCACCACGATAGGTGGACCCGACTCTCTTAAAACTCAAAACAATGAGTTCAGTGGGGCCCAGGGGGTCCCACAAACCAAAAATACCGATCTAACAGGGGTGGCCACCGCCGGAATGGCCAGTAAGCCGCGGCGGCACCGCCCGATCGGCGGCACACCACTGCTGGTTCCAGCAAGCAGCGGCGACATTGTTGGATCGGCGGCGCATTGTCGCTGATCCGATTGTGTGGGCCCCTCCCACGTGTGGGGGTCTAGTTATATGACCCCACCTCCCCTTCCATGCTCATTTCTATCCACTTCCAACCCCTCTAGCCCTCCAAACCCTCCAAAAACCTTCCCTCTCTCTCAAATTTCCATTTCCATGCTTCTAAATCAACTTTTCCCTTGCATTCTACACCCCCTCACCACAACTCTCTCCTAATCTCCCTTGCATTTCTTCCCTTTTGCTCATTTGATCACCAAACCCATCACCTAGGGCTCCTAAAACACTCATTCTCTAAAAAATCCCCTCTTTCCATATTCCTTCCATCTTCATGGCCCTTTTCAAGATCATGGCCGCCATTTTCTCCATTTCTACAATCTTTTCCCTTATGGGGAAGAAACGAGGGGCCCCGGACGAGGCCGGGCCAAGCCGTCCGACCTGTTCCAAGAAGAAGACGAGTGCTGGAGTAAGTTCAAGCGCCGAACGGAGGTCGAAGCGGGACCTCGACTCTCAAATCCCGATAGAGAGGTCTCTACCGGCGGGCATTGAACTTGGTAAGTTCCGCCATCGACGAGTTGTTTTTGAAGCTCACGTGGATGAGAAATTATTTGGGAATATCCAGTGATCGACCACCTCCTAGAAAATGGATGGGGCCGCATATTTGAAGGAAAGATACATGCTGTGAGGGCACCGTGCGGGCCTTCTATGCACACATAAGGGACCCAACTCTTGATCATCTTCAGTTTACCATCCCGTTGGGAAGAACAGAAACCAGGGTCGATGTGGACATCATGGCCCGCATCATGGGAGTGGAGCGCGGTGTTGTGCATGCCAGTGAGACTAATCTCACTAGTGGCTGGGAGAGAGATCGCCACACTCGCTTCCTTCGCGGCCAACTCGTTAATTGGAGGCGGGAGAACAGCCTTAGAACGACGCACATGACTGACGATTATTGCTTGCTCTACCATATATGCACGTACAACGTGTATCCTAAACGGAGCAACCGCACGGAATGCACTAGATTTATGGTGGATTTCCTGTACCGAGTTGGACAAGGAGAAAAGGTGTGCCTGCCCACTCTTGCCTTGACTTAGATTGTGAAGGCGACGCAATCTACTCGGGGGGATTCGTCCCTCCCATTCGACCGACTAGTTTGCAAGATCGCCCATAACTTTGGATTCGGGCTCCACGCGGACAATCTCGCCCCTGTCCATTTCATCAATGAGACTACCCTCAACAACATGAAAATAGGTCCCAGATAATGCCAAGCCAGACTTGAGGAATTTGGGGATGAGATAGAGGAAGAGACAGAAGAAGAGGAAGAAAGTAAAGAAGAGGAATAGAAGGAAGAAGTGGAGGCTCAGGATTCCGACTGGGAGTCTCCCATTGCTCGTGACGACCGTCAGGATCGAGCCGCCCAAAATGCCCGCCTGGCCAAGGTCGAGGAAAACATAGAATATTTGAAGAGGAAATTCAAGAGGATGTCCCATACTCTGAAGGCCCTCCTGTGCTGCATGCAGGATAAGGGAGCACCTCCGCCTTCGCCAGAATCGGAGGATTAGTAGTATAGTTTGTAGTTACTTTTTTTTTTTTTTTTTGTAATAGCCTTGGATAGGCTTAGTTTGGATGTTAGGTTGGTAAATGTTGAAGTCTTTTGTTAGTCAGCTGTCATGTGTTATCTGTCATAGTACATGTAATGTCATATTATATGTAACTGTGAGAAATTTTGTTTAATGAAATGCATGGAGCTCCTTTTGTTTAGTAATGTGTAGAATGTTTGGGAAAAGCTGATGATGTTGCCCTAATTCTATAAATATTGTACCATATGTTGTATATAGGGAATGTATGAGACCCGTATCCTAGCTCGTACCATTTCGTAGGCTTCCGCGGTCCTCCCGGTCGAATTCCAGCGACTCGTGATTTGTTATTGGCGGTTGCGCACGATCCTGAGTCGTGTCTCGTATATCAGAGTCGGTTCGACTCGAAACTTGTATCCTTGCGACCGCGCCGTTGTCGTGGTTCCGACGCCTCGTCTCCCGCGCTGGAGCGATACTCGGGCCAGAAGATGAGGGCCTGCGTTCAGTTCAAGGAAAACGCCGCACATTGCAAATCCCAAAAGAATATGACCCATCAAATGTTAAGTACACACCACATCACTCCCATCACTCACACCCATCCCCAAGTACAAACACCCTCCCCAAAGTCAACTCTCTCTCTTACACAAGTACTCCCATCACTCACATCTCTCATCTCTCTTATCTCTCTCATTCACCAAGCAAGCAACCCATGTCTCAACCCCTCCATGAGAGAAAGCTTGGTGTGGCCCACCTTCCTACCTCCCATCTTCACCATCTAAAGATCATCTTAACCATTGAAAATGCGCCCTTGGAGCTCTAGATCGCATCGGTGGAAGGAAAAGTCCAAGATCTAATGGTGGGTGTTCATTTCATTTGATTTTGATGTTGGGTCCACATGATTTGGGACCCACTTGATGTATGCATCGTATAGGGAGGGCCCATAGTGGCGGGGTCCCTCCCTCTATCTCACCGATCTCTCCATCTCTCTCTCTCTCTCTCTCTCTCTCTCTCTCTCTCTCTCTCCTTGTGTGATGGTCCACCTTGATGGACGATGCTGATTTTACTACACCATGTCTAGACGGTGCTGATCTTGTTGGTCAACATCTGGACGATGCTGATTTTACTGCACCATATCTAGATGGTACTGATCTTGCTGGACGTGGGACCCACATGTTGTAAGCCGTTCGTTTTGTTGCCCGTATGGGAAACCACCTTAATGTATATGTTGTTCTACACCGTCCATTTGTATGTGTGACCCACCATAATGTGTGGATTTGATCCACACCGTCCATCTGGTGGACGCTGCTGGATAGCTGTCCAGCGGTCGTGGGACCATGATATATGTGTTATATCTCATTGCCATCCATCCATGTGGGGCCAACCCTGCACGTGTCACACGTGCAGGTGGTGGGACCCACCTTGATGAATGTATTCTATAAACCCACCGTCCAGAGATCTCTGGACAGTGTTGTGGAACCTACCATGATATATCTATACATCCATGCCGACCACCTGTTTTGGACAAGCCATGGGACCCAATCCACACATGCTATACGTGTGAGGGGTAGGGTCCACCTTGATATGTGTATCATATATCCACACCGTCCATTTCTAAACGGTGCAGAGGGGGCTGACCGTGATGTATGTCTTGGATCCACACCGTCCGTCCATTTGAGGGTGCATGGACCCACCATAGTGTAAGTGTTTCATAATCGCCGTCCATCCAGTGAAGTGGGACCCACTCCACACGTGCTGCATGTGTGGAGATGGGTCCACATTGATGTATGCATCCCATATCCTGACCGTCCGACAATGGACTTCAGGGCTGAGTTTGAATTCATGATAAAAAAACAATATAATATAATATTATATATATATGGAGAGAGAAGTGAGGTGGCCCACCTCCACCACGTGGGGTCCACTGATGTATGGATTGCGTCCCACCATCTAGTACGTGGATGGTGGGGACCACTGTGATGTATGTTTTGTATTATAGGTCGTCCGTGCCTGGACGGTTCTGTGGGACCCCACCATGTTATATGGATTTCATCCGCACCGTCCGCATATCTGGATGGTGTTGTCCAATGTTTGGATGGTACAGATTCACATGGGCAATGTTTGGGCGGTGCTGATCATCACTGATGCGCCATGTGCCCAATAGAATGATAATGTACAATGATACACATGTTACACCTGCCACTGTTGAAATGATTTTTAGATGTAATCCAAGCTCTCACCCACTTCATAGTGGGACCCACCATTGATGTAGTTAGTCTATATCCAAGCGGTCTATCAGGTGGACCACAGTAGAACAACAGTGGAGATTGAACGCCTACTATTGAAACCCTTTTTGGGGTTACAGAAGTTTTAGATCTATATGAAATTTGTTTTCCCTCTTAATCCAGGTCTTTGTGACCTTATGACCATATTGTATGGAGAATATGGTGGGCCCTACCTTGATGTATTTGTGGCCCATCCATGGGCCCCACCTGGATGTATTTGTGGCCCATCGATGCGGCCCACTTGTAGATGGTGCAGCCCATTGGTGCGATTCGTATATGCGGCCCACCTTGATGTATTTATGGCCCATCCATGAGGCCCACCTTGATGTATTGGTGGCCCATCCATTAAGGCCCACCTTGATGCAATTTCAGACCATTTGGTAAGGCCCATTGTGATATATTTTCGGCCCATTAGGTAAGCTCAATGTGATGTATGTAAGGCCCATATGGCGTGGCCATTGTGATGTGTATGTAGCCCTTGTATGAGAGGCCCATGGTGATACATATTAGGCCATTGTGTGAGGCCATGGGCCCATGATATATTTGGCTCTATGTGGACCACTCCTTGGGAGCAATGTTGGTTAAATGTCCACATTGATGGGCAATGATGGTTAGATGTCCACATTGTGACCTTTCCTTAGGCCTTGTTCAGCCAATTCTGATTGCTGAGGCTGATTCATTTTGCCGACGCCGATTCCGATTGCCGAGGCCGATTCCGATTGCCGAGGCCGATTCCGACTGTCGAGGCCGATTCCGACGGTCGAGGCCGATTCTGATTGTTGAGGCCGATTCTGGTTGTCGCAGCCGATTCCGATCGTCGAGGCCGATTGTCGAGGCCGATTCCTATTGTCGAGGCCAATTCTGATTATTGAGGCCGATTCTGATTGTCGAGGCCGATTCCGATTGTCGAGGGTGATTCCGATTGTCGAGGCCGATTCTAATTATTGAAGCCGATTCCGATTATCGTGGCTAATTTCGATTGTCGAGGACGATTATCGATGTTGATTATCGGTGATGGTTATCAGTACCGATTATGAGTATGTGACAACATAGCTTCATGATACATGCTCATACGCATCATCTGCATGTTTGTTATGAGATGTGGTTGACCATTGCATATGCCATAAGGCAGGTTGTTTATGAGACTCCCTGATAGGTGGAGTTGCGCCATTTCTACGCACGATATGGGCAGGATTAATGCATGATTGGACTGTGTGATTCATGCATCTTGTACTTTGTGATATGACCACCGTACGCCCTACCGACATCAAGGCGGTGGCCTCCACAGACATATCGTGGATGGCCAGATGGGACACTGGAAATGTTTGGTTCTAGCATCGAGTCGCCATAAATGGCCCTGGGTTAAAATCCTTAAACCCTCTTGGTACCAGAGGATGCCCCAAAGTCTAGACCGGTGGATATATATGAGCGCATGAGGGTCGTATACTAGTAGGTCGCGTCTCCCACTGTGCCTTGGTCGGTTGGGAAGGGGTGTGATCTTACTCGCCTGAGTGAGGGGCAATATCTAGGTTGAGTTTGACTAACATGAGGAATGGGTCCACTATCGACTAACCGAGCTCGATATTGGCAGGCGAATAGTGAGGTCTCTTCCACTTACCTAGTTGTGTGCTCGGATAGGGGCGACAAGCTGACTAGAGTGTAATAGACCTCAGTGATGATCCCAGAGATGTACAGTACTGATATGTGGACTTATTGAGAAGGAGTTACATACTTATTCACTCATTCATTCACTATCCACTCGGGTTGGTGGTGCGCAACTATTTATTATGTGTACCTTTGCAATGGCCAAGATTTCAGATGGGGCGCGCCTATCCTGAGATCAGGAGTTTACCACATTGAGTCAGACTATCCAAATTTAGGTGTGAGACTGGTTTGGATAGAAGTCCTTTGTGGTGGACCCCGTAGCCTGCGATACTACGTACTATCATCCCGACTTCACACTCCAGCTTGGTCATTCCATTCGCATCACATATTGCATTACATTTGCAGGCATATGACATGTTGGATTGTTCTGTTTTTGCACTTAAACGGCCTAGACGGACTCAGCAGGATTTACATATTGCATTGTACCCTCAGCATCTGATATTTTGCTCTCTTGAACTCCTCATTTGCATAGCTGATTTGTATTGTGTACTCTGATATTGTATGGTTCGTGGACTTATCAGTATCTCTATTTACTCTGATATTACATTCTGATCACGCTTATACTGCTCACACGCTTATACCGTCCTCTAAGCTTTCTATAAGCTTATGCACGAAAGATGCGTGCAGGTGGCGTTAGGTCGTAGTGGCATTGAGATTGGAGCGTGCATCCATCTTCTGGAGCTTTGATTTTGATATGTGTATTTCCCTTTCAACATTGTATACAAATCATTATATTATTGGATATGTGATGGTGATGTTGCCTTATGATTTGGGTAAACTTGTGGTTATGCTTATTACGAGTTAAATGTACATTGGAAAATCCTCCTTGTAGGATCTTAGGATCGGAATCTGGCGTATGGATGCTGGGAGCCGAGAATGGGGTACTACGGAGGCTGTTGACACCAGATTCCGTGATCGGGAATTTTGTGAGCACAGTTTTTGAGTTTAGGGCATGATAGAATGCCTCCTAAAACCACTCGGAACATGACACGTCTCCCACTTGGTGGGTTGGTTAACGGAACCCCTTTTCCGAATGATAGCTAACAGGGCCCTAGTTTGGTCCAGGTAGCGATACAATGCTGGACTCGGAACTGGCCACCGGCCCTACAGATGGGCCAATGGCAAGTGCGCCACCGGTTCTAGGTCAGAACCATGCTTCTTCGTCAGCGCAACATATACCTCAGACAGCCCCTCCCATAGATAGATTGGAGCAGATGATGCTCTTGATGCAACAGCAACAACGAGTCTTAACAACTATAGCGAGGGCCATTGCATAGAATATGAACGTGGCCCCACCGATGCAACATGTACAAGCTACTGGGACAATGGCTGCAAGTGGCCTGTTTGAACATTTTCAACACCTCCGTCTTCTTACGTTCGCGGGTACCCATAGACCTGAGGAGGCCGAGTATTGGTTGGATAGAATATCCAAGATGTTAAGGCCATTACACTGCTTTGAAGCGGAACAAGTCAAGCTTGTTACATACATGTTTGAGAAGGAGGCTAGCCTATAGTGGGACAGTGTCCTTCAAACCGTTCATGCGGGGTTTGTGTGGACGTGCGACGGGTTCGAGGTACGCTTCCACTAGAAATACTTTCCCCTCACCTATCACAACGAGAAAGAGGGCGAATTCCTCCGCCTTAGGCAAGGGGGAATGACGGTAGTGGAGTATGAGAACCACTTCACAGAGCTAGCTACATATGCTCCCCTGATTTTGGCTAATTAGCCGATGAGAATGCAGCGATTCTCGGAAGGGTTGCGGGTTGACATTCGCACTAAGATGTGTTGTGTTAGCATTTCCACCTATGCTGAATTGGTAAACATGTCCCTACGAGCTGAGCAGGATGGTGAGCGGGTGTCCCTAACACGCTTGCTAATGGGCCCGAGGCCTAGGCCCGAATTGCAAACCTGACTGTTTCTTGGCAAGTGGCCGCGTATGAACTCGCCTCCAAGACCAATGGCTCCGCCAATTCAACAAAGGCGTTTCGATCTTATGTGTACCTACTGTAACAGAGCGGGCCACACAAACCCCTTCTGCTTTACCAAGATGAGGGGTAACGGCTACACGCCGCCTCAAAGGGTCAACTGCCAGCCCCCGCACGCTATTTTAGCCCCTCCTTTACGATCTGTAGCATTGTCACAACCATACAACCGACCTCCTGTATCCCGAAATAGGCTGCCTTAACGGCCTATGACAGCGCGGCCTAACAGTCCGCAACAAGCTCGCGTATATGCACTCGCCACTGAAGCAGATGAATCAGCGGTTACAATACCGCTAATGTAACGCCCTGAAAATCGGGGGTCGAGCATAATCTCAACTCCCGAGTTCCAGAACATCACTTATGCAACAAAATGAATGATGATTGAATGTTGACTGTATTCGTGCATTGAACATGAGTGAGATTAAGCCAAAACAGCATATCATACTCCAGAGACAGTTAAGTTTGCAAGCGGAAGACTGTGATAGATAGATAAAATATATAATTTATGATGAGTCTCCAGAGTGTGCTAACATTACCAGGTTAAATAAATACAAGTGCGGTTCTAAAATGTACCAAATGTGAGGAAGTGTAATGCCTTCTATCCCATATGCCATAGCCCCGTCAATACCTTATCAGGTCTTCATTGACCTGCCAGAGAGATACAGATAGGAGAACTCCTCCTATCATCATAGAAGTAGTCCAGCTCTGCTTCACAAGCATCGCCATCACCTGAAATTCAACAAATCTGGTGGGTGTTCGGAACACCGTCCCGTAACGTGGGAGTGAGTGATCAACTCAGTGGAACAGTAAGGCATAAGTTAACATGTTATCAAATCAATCAAGCAGTAATGATAAAGCAGTACAAATCAAGCATTTCTAACTACTCTTGTTAAATGCAAAAATGATATGACATGATGCTGTATGCCCTTGCCAAACCACCCTCAAGCGACATCATCTTACGTTCGCGAATGCTTACTCCCTCAGTGCGCCACATCTACAAAGCACATGCGGTGCGATGATGCTCATGATTACCAAGTTTTTATTAGTCCATTTCAAACAGCAGTATTAGGAAACTAAGGTACCTCCCTTGTATCATTCCCAAACATGATCCATTCTAGGGTCGTCAATCCTAGTTATTCTCATACGATGTTATGGTTTGAGAAACGTAGTGACGGCATCGCAAAGGGCTCATCACCCGTCAGCGCGGATACAGATCTCACCGTATGCGGCTCAATTGCTGGCCGTCAGCTCGAGTACAGGTCTCACCGTACTCGGCTCAATCACTAGCCGTCAGCTCGAGTACAGGTCTCACCGTACTCGGCTCAACTCACACTCTAGTTGCTGTGAAAGACTCGTGGCCGATCACAGACTCTTGGAGTGTACTCGATGATACCACGGAGGACTCGTCGCCCGTCAGCACGAGCACAGATCTCACCGTACTCGGCTCTCGCCGAAGTATCGACAGCTCGAATACAGTGTCCCATACCACCATATTCAGCTCACGAGTTGATTGCGCAATGGTCACTACGGGGAGGCACATGGCCCCAGCGTAGGCCGACAGCTCGACCACGGTGTCCCATACCACCATGCCCGGCTCATGCGACTTAGCGGATCTAGGTACCATGGTTAAACGGGGATCGCCACTGGTAAGTTTGGTACCCTAGGTTCAAGCAGTAGCGACCAAACAGGGTGAACATGCATAAGGCAGATCGGGTTACTTGATGAGCTCGACTAGCACGATCGCCCGTTGAGCTGCACGACATGAAGTGCATGAACAACTTCGTGTGGCCTAGCCACTGCCGACAGGCAACGCACGACTCGAGTTCGTCGAACACATCCCACGTGGCAAATGAATCTCAACCACGAGTTCAATCTCGTTACCGATTACCTGGACTATAATCATAGCCCCAAACACAATCAATTACAGAGATATAAAGCAGTAATGGATCATGATTCAAATCATACAATCAGTCTGGTATTATCCGTTTAGGGCTGCCAGGGCTGTTGCACGCACTCGTTGCTCCGCTCCCCCATCACCCATGACGGATCATACAACATAAATATAAATTTAAACATATGCATTACATAGTTAAAATCATAAAACAGCTGAGCATGTTATGAAGCACAACACAAGCATGAGTTTGTACATGTTCAAATCCTAATCACACAACTATCAAAGGAGATCATACACATAGTGAAAAGAGGTTGAGAATCATATCTCAACACCCTTATATAGTACAATTTGCCAACTACTACACATTCAGACATTTCAAGAAACACTTAAGCAAACATACGGTATTTATACGCATATCTAGAGTATGTGAAAATCCATATTCTTTATCGCTAATCGAAACAGGAAACGGAAAGCACTTTGTACATGTGCATTTGCATACAGATCATGAATCTATCATTATCTGACATTGAAAGCGTTGAAAAACGTAACTTATACGCTTAAAGTCCTCACCTTAGGTCGTAGAATTGTAACGGAGACGATAGGTTTGCTAAGCTTCCGTATTCGGCAGTTTGGCAACCTAGAGAACGAAATAGGTTAGCTATTTCACAACCTACAACAGTCTAAACCCCAAAACAGATTAGGGTTAGGGTTTCTTACCTAGAAACGGGGCTGGAATCGCCGGGAAAGCGATGAGAACGAGATGGTGCAGCCCGTGTGGTGGCAGGGAACGACGGCAGGGAGATTCTCCCACTTCTCCCTCACTTTCTCTCTCTTTTCCCTCTCTCAAATCCAAATTCGTATGGCTGGAATGGGAGAGGGTTTAAGGTCCTTATATAGCCTCAAAACTCACCGAAATAGACTCCTGTTCAAAGGTTACTGCTAATATAGGTATTCCGTCACTTTTCAAGCTCAAAAGGGGTGTTCTGGTAGCCCTCTTTGAGCCAAACGTCAGACTTAAGCTCACCCTCTGCGGATCTACGTGGGATTACGTTTTCGGCTCGATCGGATTCCCAGATCGCACGTGGCGGACCACTTTCAGTTCAACGGTCCGTGGGCCACGATCAGAATTTCTGAGTACATGTAAATGTGTATGAAATTTTTCCTGATCCGAGGGTGTAATTTGGTCTGATTCTGACGGTCAGGTTGCTTAATACTGATGCGCAAGCGAAAGGTGCCAGATCACTATTCCAGATATTTTCTTTTCAAAAGGAATAGTGTTTTTCACACACCCTCGCTCCGGATCGAAATAAATGGCCGTCGGACATCGGAATCATCTGATTTTTGAGATGATTGTCAAGCCCAGTGGGGCGGTCCTAGTTCCTTAGCTTCGAGTTAATCGGACTCCCGATGTGCGGTCTAGACCTAATACGAAGTTTCGTTTCATTCCCGAGAGCAGACGGGAAATGAGTTTGGTTCTAAACTTTAGGGTAACCTAGAGTCACATGTTTTACAAGTTTTGGGTCTTGCAGATCGTATTTAAAGCGATCCCAACGGATTTCATGGCTAATCGAGTTTGCACTTAGTTAACTTTGTTAAATTTCTAAAGGATTTAATCCTAATTATTTTCTGGTTGAAATGGTACTTAGGCCTTTGTAGTTTGTATATAAAGTGATCCAAGTTTTACTACTTAGCTAGTTTAAGTTAGTGTCTAGGGCGAAAGTGCTTTGAAAAATTGAAAGCACAAGGTAGTAAAGGGGTGGGATTTGTGAAGGAAATGGGTTCAAGACGGGATTTGAGGCTTTGAATTGAGCGTCGGAAAAGTTAATCAGGTGTTAAGATTGACCCAATGCCTAAGGATGTCTAATCCCAGGTTGGCAAAAATCCGGGATGTTACAATCTACCCCCCTTAAAACAAAATTTCGTCCCCGAAATTGGCTAAGGGTAATAAGGGAAGATTTCTATTATTTCATTCGCCTAAGACTTATTGATCCCAAGTTTCTACGCGTGGTAGGGTATATACCAGCAGGTTCATTTTAGTCTACCCCCCTTAAAACTAATTCTTTATCCATTTCTCATATCCTAATGGTTTGCTACCATTTATTTCTTTACCTATTTGGAGTCTCAACGACAATTCCCAACGATTTAGATTAAGATAGCTGTTTTTTTTTTTTTATTATTTGACCAACACGGAGAGACGATAATAGTGGGCTCGATCCCGATACATCGATCATCTACCGGGCCAGGGTAGGAAGCTCATCGTATCCCTTCCGAATCCTGGTAGATCCTGGTCGTCCGCTCGTCAGCAGAGAGTCCATCGGTAGTCACCCAGGATTGGGAATTGGGTCAAGCCGCGAAAACTTTGCAGTTGTATATTTCAGTAACTCCGTAGTCCGATCACTCTCTAAGAGTAGGGAATGTCCATCATTGAAAGTCTCAAATTGTTTATTCTAAGGTTGCCCTTTAGGTCTTAGTCTAAGAGAGTCCTCGATATTATCTATGTCTAAGGAAAGGGTGAATCAGATCTTACTAAATCATCCAAAACGGTTTCTCATAGTAGAACTTGCTAGGGCTTATATAATGTGCGTATGTTAACAAGCACCGTTTCGATCCTGGGCCAGTGGGGTAGGGTCCACCGTGTTTCTGCCGCGCCACCCAGATCAAAGAGGCGTATCAGGTGACCTAACTAGATTGGGCTCATAATGTTCTACCCCCCTTAAAATTTTATTTTCACCCTCAAGGCTTAAGATTTATGTCCTGCTCCGTACATCGGAACAAGGTGTAATTCATAACCTATCCTTGACATGAAAGGAGATGCGGTCTCCCACTACATCAGTTTTGGTACCTAGGATTATAGAAAGGGGTTATCACGAATGGGTGTGAGTTTGAGGCAGGATGCCTAATTCTACCAATGAATTTTGTCGCGGTCCAGACTTATCCTATTTAATCATGTCTAGCTTAATAGGCAGGCTATCTTCTTACGTTCATAAGCACAATATGTATACCGACATGGCATGCGATTTGGGACCTAATTTCTAACTGTCTGTTGCCCATTTTGGGCAATTCCTTAGGCCTAAAAGACAAAGTCTCTATCAGCTATATACTTCTAACACTTTTCAAGGACAAAATTATAAACTTTTAGTTGTAAATGGTCGGGCCAACACGGAAAGAAAATTGTGTAGTGGGTCTGAGTCGGTTAAGCCGAATAACTGAGTCTATTATTCAATTGGCTTAGCATAATTAATTAGTCTTGTACTCTCCTTAGCCCAACTAGTAGCCTAGTCTTAATTGAGGAGTAGCGGGAATCCATAGGTGAGTCCAAAGTCGATGCTTATACGTTAAATGATTTCACTTCATTTTTAATACAAGGAAGGGTTTTATCACTTAGGGTCAAGTTGTCTAATTGGAATTGAGTTGCCTAAAGTTGAATTTAATTACGCCCGAGCATGTCACACATGCTCAAACCAACTAAGGGGGTTCTAGAGTTCACGTTCTTAATTAATTGGATTTCCTATACTGTCAAGTCTGTTGAAGCACTGCTCTAGGTCTAAAACTCCGAGGGTCTATTTGTCAAACAACCATTTACTCAGAAAGCTTAAGCTATCAGAGTGCGGTAGGTTAATGTATATCAAGGGACTTTATCATTTCAACCCTATTTGGCCAGTGGTCTTAAGTTGTATTAAAATGGGACTGTATTGCTAATCCCACTTCGGGATTGGGAATGGCATATTTGGCAGGAGGGTGGGCGGGGATTAAAATTACTTTATAAGCTGTAGAAAATGAGCATTGTGTTGGGAAGGGTGAGATGGGATTTCCAAATCCCAGGAATCGGAACTCCTAAGTGTAAGAGGAGCAACCTAGGGTATACTCTTTATTGCATACATTCCAAACCTAGTATCGGAAACCATGGGATACACTCAATCTAGGGACCATACCTTACCCATATTTATTATTACTTATACAATTCCATCCACCGAATCGCACTTAATGCAATTTGGCCGAACGGGCCCTAAACGTCTTCAAATAACTAAAACATTCTACCAACTACTACGACCATCAACATGAAATCATAAGCACCCTAAGACAGTAGCCCATGCGAACTACGAGGCAGCAGTATGGATGATTAGACATCCAAGAGAATGGCCGTACATGTTCGGGTAGAGCCATGGAAAAGTGAATGAAAAGTGATGGAGAGAGAGAAAGGGCTGGAGGTTTGGTTCTCCACAGATGTGAGCCTCAACAGATGTTGTAAAGGCCCCAAAGACAGCGAATGGAGAAGGAAATTGGAAAAGTAGGATGGCTTAGGGAGCTTACACGATTTTAGAGCTTCAAGGGGGCGTGTAGGCGTCCAAATGAGAGAAAACGAAGAGGGTAGAAGGTAGGTGCGGCTGTAAACGATGGAGTGATGTAAGGTTGGACAGGAAATAATGAAATGGGCGATTGGAGTGGAGGTTTGAGAGAGAAAATAGCAAGAATAGGAGGAAAAGAGAGATGGGAGGGGCGTTTGAGAGAGAGGGGGCTTCCAGACCTAAAAATCCCAAACAAATGCCAAAATGGCACGTGCCAGGGGGTAGGGGGGGTCAGGCCGACCAACCCCACACTTGAAATCTCGCCGGAAAAGCAACCGGCCGGCGGCGCGCCGCCCGACCCGCGGCGCCGCCGCGGCCGGACTTGGCCGGAGCCGCGCCGCCTCCGTGGGGTGTATTCACCAAGGTCCCAAGGTGCCAAATGCACCCTGGTTCGACCCGGGGGCTTAGTGTATTTAAGTGGGGAGGCCCCCGACTCCGGTTCGTTCAATTTTGGATAGTTTCGGGTTAAACCGGACTTAACGTGCAATCCGGAATGAGTTATCTGACGTAAAATATATGAATTTGGGGTAGAACGAGCTAATGAAGCCAACCAACCCCGCTATGCCGGGTTGCGCAGCCCAGAATTGCGAGAAAACCCACCGATTGACGGTTATTTCCACGCTTCAATTTCGTTTTGCTAAAGTAGTAGTTTTAGTTTGATTTCTCTTCATCCGTTGGGCTTTAGGAGTTGTGCCCAATGAGAAAAGAGTTTAGAATAATTAGGAGAATGGTTTGGTGAAGTCGTTTAGGACACTTACTATTTTTTGGCTGAAAGCCTTGCGCACTTAGTAGACATCACGACCCTATAGTAAATCGCGAATTTTAGGAGTTTTAGTTGTAATTTGTTCCTGATTTCTTTCCCATTACCTGATATACTTATTTAAAGGGTTGTGAACTCATTTTTAAGCATTCATTAATCAATTTCGAATTTATTAGAATGTAGTTCTGCTTTCTCCTCTTGTAGATTCGAGAAGTCCAGAGAAGCTCCAAGGATTCGGAGTAGTTATCCTCATCACGTTTATCGCACATTTTCCTGATTCTCCATGATTGGGATGAGGTGGATTGTGATCTAGACCCTTCACTAGACAACCTAGAAGTGTTTTAAGGTCGACCCGTGCGACCATGGTTGAATACATACTCGATTTCAGCGTTCGTTTTCAGTGAACTAGCCGTTGGATGGAACCGGGATGCCTAAGACTGTTTCTACATTCCGTCGCTCCCTCCTAAGTCAGAGTGCGTCAGTGTGCGTCGTGTGACCATAACCCAGGTCCGGTTTAATCAAAATCATGCTCTGATACCATCTTGTAACGCCCTGAAAATCGGGGGTCGAGCATAATCTCAACTCCCGAGTTCCAGAACATCACTTATGCAACAAAATGAATGATGATTGAATGTTGACTGTATTCGTGCATTGAACATGAGTGAGATTAAGCCAAAACAGCATATCATACTCCAGAGACAGTTAAGTTTGCAAGCGGAAGACTGTGATAGATAGATAAAATATATAATTATGATGAGTCTCCAGAGTGTGATAACATTACCAGGTTAAATAAATACAAGTGCGGTTCTAAAATGTACCAAATGTGAGGAAGTGTAATGCCTTCTATCCCATATGCCATAGCCCCGTCAATACCTTATCAGGTCTTCATTGACCTGCCAGAGAGATACAGATAGGAGAACTCCTCCTATCATCATAGAAGTAGTCCGGCTCTGCTTCACAAGCATCGCCATCACCTGAAATTCAACAAATCTGGTGGGTGTTCGGAACACCGTCCCGTAACGTGGGAGTGAGTGATCAACTCAGTGGAACAGTAAGGCATAAGTTAACATGTTATCAAATCAATCAAGCAGTAATGATAAAGCAGTACAAATCAAGCATTTCTAACTACTCTTGTTAAATGCAAAAATGATATGACATGATGCTGTATGCCCTTGCCAAACCACCCTCAAGCGACATCATCTTACGTTCGCGAATGCTTACTCCCTCAGTGCGCCACATCTACAAAGCACATGCGGTGCGATGATGCTCATGATTACCAAGTTTTTATTAGTCCATTTCAAACAGCAGTATTAGGAAACTAAGGTACCTCCCTTGTATCATTCCCAAACATGATCCATTCTAGGGTCGTCAATCCTAGTTATTCTCATACGATGTTATGGTTTGAGAAACGTAGTGAAGGCATCGCAAAGGGCTCATCACCCGTCAGCGCGGATACAGATCTCACCGTATGCGGCTCAATTGCTGGCCGTCAGCTCGAGTACAGGTCTCACCGTACTCGGCTCAATCACTAGCCGTCAGCTCGAGTACAGGTCTCACCGTACTCGGCTCAACTCACACTCTAGTTGCTGTGAAAGACTCGTGGCCAATCACAGACTCTTGGAGTGTACTCGATGATACCACGGAGGACTCGTCGCCCGTCAGCACGAGCACAGATCTCACCGTACTCGGCTCTCGCCGAAGTATCGACAGCTCGAATACAGTGTCCCATACCACCATATTCGGCTCACGAGTTGATTGCGCAATGGTCACTACGGGGAGGCACATGGCCCCAGCGTAGGCCGACAGCTCGACCACGGTGTCCCATACCACCATGCCCGGCTCATGCGACTTAGCGGATCTAGGTACCATGGTTAAACGGGGATCGCCACTGGTAAGTTTGGTACCCTAGGTTCAAGCAGTAGCGACCAAACAGGGTGAACATGCATAAGGCAGATCGGGTTACTTGATGAGCTCGACTAGCACGATCGCCCGTTGAGCTGCACGACATGAAGTGCATGAACAACTTCGTGTGGCCTAGCCACTGCCGACAGGCAACGCACGACTCGAGTTCGTCGAACACATCCCACGTGGCAAATGAATCTCAACCACGAGTTCAATCCCGTTACCGATTGCCTGGACTATAATCATAGCCCCAAACACAATCAATTACAGAGATATAAAGCAGTAATGGATCAGGATTCAAATCATACAATCAGTCTGGTATTATCCGTTTAGGGCTGCCAGGGCTGTTGCACGCACTCGTTGCTCCGCTCCCCCATCACCCATGACGGATCATACAACATAAATATAAATTTAAACATATGCATTACATAGTTAAAATCATAAAACAGCTGAGCATGTTATGAAGCACAACACAAGCATGAGTTTGTACATGTTCAAATCCTAATCACACAACTATCAAAGGAGATCATACACATAGTGAAAAGAGGTTGAGAATCATATCTCAACACCCTTATATATTACAATTTGCCAACTACTACACATTCAGACATTTCAAGAAACACTTAAGCAAACATACATCAACATACATGACATATGTCGATCACATAGGCATTAGGCCAAATCCTTTCGCTAGGGAGTTGCCCCAAATAACACGCGTACACCCACGACGGATAGTCATGGCAAGCAGGAATCCAAGTTCCATATCCATTCAGTCATTTCCACAAACACTTGGGCCACACATTTTAGCATATATAGTGTATACTGGCCGTGGCGTGATTTAGGGCAAATCCTTTCGTCAAAGGGATATCGCCATTACAACAATCATATATCCATGACAATTAGTCATGGCGAGCACGAATGAGAATGCTATACTCATTCGGCCATTTTCACAAACACTTAGAATACACTATTCCAACATACCTAGTGTATGTTAGCAAACATGTATTAGGGCTATTCTTTCGCTAAGCGGTTATTTTATCCGCGTATACCATATTCATACAACAATTAATCATGACAATTATATTTCCAAAATCCGCACGTATGCGGAATTTCTAAAATACGCAATTTCAACATACATGACATTTACACATGAACATGTATTTTTGCGATTCTTTTCGCCAAACTAACATTTTATCCACACATGATATAATCAAACATTAAATAAACATGTCAAACATTTTCCCAAGAAAAATACGTATACGGTATTTATACGCATATCTAGAGTATGTGAAAATCCATATTCTTTATCGCTAATCGAAACAGGAAACGGAAAGCACTTTGTACATGTGCATTTGCATACAGATCATGAATCTATCATTATCTGACATTGAAAGCGTTGAAAAACGTAACTTATACGCTTAAAGTCCTCACCTTAGGTCGTAGAATCGTAACGGAGACGATAGGTTTGCTAAGCTTCCGTATTCGGCAGTTTGGCAACCTAGAGAACGAAATAGGTTAGCTATTTCACAACCTACAACAGTCTAAACCCCAAAACAGATTAGGGTTAGGGTTTCTTACCTAGAAACGGGGCTGGAATCGCCGGGAAAGCGATGAGAACGAGATGGTGCAGCCCGTGTGGTGGCAGGGAACGACGGCAGGGAGATTCTCCCACTTCTCCCTCACTTTCTCTCTCTTTCCCTCTCTCAAATCCAAATTCGTATGGCTGGAATGGGAGAGGGTTTAAGGTCCTTATATAGCCTCAAAACTCACCGAAATAGACTCCTGTTCAAAGGTTACTGCTAATATAGGTATTCCGTCACTTTTCAAGCTCAAAAGGGTGTTCTGGTAGCCCTCTTTGAGCCAAACGTCAGACTTAAGCTCACCCTCTGCGGATCTACGTGGGATTACGTTTTCGGCTCGATCGGATTCCCAGATCGCACGTGGCGGACCACTTTCAGTTCAACGGTCCGTGGGCCACGATCAGAATTTCTGAGTACATGTAAATGTGTATGAAATTTTTCCTGATCCGAGGGTGTAATTTGGTCTGATTCTGACGGTCAGGTTGCTTAATACTGATGCGCAAGCGAAAGGTGCCAGATCACTATTCCAGATATTTTCTTTTCAAAAGGAATAGTGTTTTTCACACA
Source organism: Magnolia officinalis (assembly GCA_021015155.1). Classification (NCBI taxonomy): domain Eukaryota; kingdom Viridiplantae; phylum Streptophyta; class Magnoliopsida; order Magnoliales; family Magnoliaceae; genus Magnolia; species Magnolia officinalis. The sequence goes on from JAJHSJ010000002.1 coordinate 66,614,880, forward strand.
CCCTCGCTCCGGATCGAAATAAATGGCCGTCGGACATCGGAATCATCTGATTTTTGAGATGATTGTCAAGCCCAGTGGGGCGGTCCTAGTTCCTTAGCTTCGAGTTAATCGGACTCCCGATGTGCGGTCTAGACCTAATACGAAGTTTCGTTTCATTCCCGAGAGCAGACGGGAAATGAGTTTGGTTCTAAACTTTAGGGTAACCTAGAGTCACATGTTTTACAAGTTTTGGGTCTTGCAGATCGTATTTAAAGCGATCCCAACGGATTTCATGGCTAATCGAGTTTGCACTTAGTTAACTTTGTTAAATTTCTAAAGGATTTAATCCTAATTATTTTCTGGTTGAAATGGTACTTAGGCCTTTGTAGTTTGTATATAAAGTGATCCAAGTTTTACTACTTAGCTAGTTTAAGTTAGTGTCTAGGGCGAAAGTGCTTTGAAAAATTGAAAGCACAAGGTAGTAAAGGGGTGGGATTTGTGAAGGAAATGGGTTCAAGACGGGATTTGAGGCTTTGAATTGAGCGTCTGAAAAGTTAATCAGGTGTTAAGATTGACCCAATGCCTAAGGATGTCTAATCCCAGGTTGGCAAAAATCCGGGATGTTACAGCTAACCTTTGAAGTCACTGCCCATGTCCAAGGTACACCTGTGTTCCTGTTAGTGGACACTGGGTCCACTGTTTCTATGATAACATGCTCTACAATAAAGCAATTAGGGTTGGACACTACCCCTATGATTGGGGTGAGAGTCATTGTCACAGTAGGAACCTTCTCAGACACCACTAAGCTTTGTAAGAGTTGCCCGATAGACTTAGGGAGCAGAGTGGTGTGCATTGACCTGATTGTAACCAAGATATATCATTACAACGTCATCCTCGGCATGGATTGACTCACCGAAATGAAGGCAGAGATCGACTGTGAGACCAGATTGGTGACAGCCCATGGGCCCGAGGGCATGACCTTCACCTTCCCAGTTCAGGTCAGTTGGCCCTACCACATTAGTTATTATGCTTCCCTATTGGAGAATTATGATGGTCCGACACTTGGGGACACGCCAGTGGTCTAAGATGTCATGGACGTGTTTAGAACAATCACTGGACTACCTCCTTGTCGTGAGATCGAATTTACCATCGACCTTGTGCCAGATGCGATGGCTATCTCTTTACCGACGTACCTCATGCTTCCCTGTGAAATGAAGGAATTGAGGAAACAAATTGATGATTTATTGGACTCAGGTTTTATACGGCTGAACGTATCTCCTTGTGGAGCTCCTGTGTCGTTTGTGAAAAAGAAGGATGGATCGCTGTGGTTGTGTATAGACTACCACAAGTTGAATCACGTGACAGTAAAGAACAAGTATCCTCTGCCCAGGATAGATGACCTGTTGACCAATTGAAAGGGGCTCAGTATTTTTCTAAGATAGACTTACAGTCCGGGTATCATTAGTTGCGCGTCAGGAATGAAGACGTGCAAAAAACAGCTTTTAGGACCAGCTTCGAGCACTACGAATTCCTTGTGATGTCGTTTGGACTTATAAATGCACCGGCCGTATTCATGGATTTCATGAACCGGGTGTTTTGACCGTATCTTTACCGATTCGTCATCGTATTCATAAACGACATTTTGATATACTCAAAGAGTCGGAAAGATCATGAAGAACACCCGTGAGCAGTCCTTGATACTCTTAGGTGATGAGGGTCGAATATTGCATCTCAGACCCTGACTATTACCTGATTTTACATACATGATAATGTTTAATGCCATATTTTAATTGTGTTTTTATTACAGGATGAAATCAGGAGCGTTGATGGAAAAAGGATATTAAAAGCGTAGATTTGACATTCCGAAGACACCAGAGCAAGGGACGGACTCCAGAAAACCAAGATCAACGGATTTACACGACAGCAATCCGAGAAAATCAAGCCGTTCACGTTAAAGAGGCCCGAAATTGGTCCAGAATGCAAGATCACATGGTTCCCACCATCAGATCAGTTCAAAACTTCATACATGGGATGAGGGCCATAAATTAACCGTACATATTAAATTTCAACCTCTGGATATCTCGGGAAGTGCCCCAACGGTCATATCAGCCCCTTGATTCATTAAGTGGGGCCCACCTGATATCTGGAAGTGCTTCAACTTTGGTGTCAACCCTTTAAACTAGATGCTACAGCAAATGGATGGATTGGATTTTACAAAAATATCTTAGTGGACCTCACCCAAACAGAGTGTGCATCATGCACGAGTACATTAGTCGTGCACAGCAACACAAATAAGGTCAAACGGACCGTTGACCGACCAAGAATCCGAAATTTCTACAAAACGCAACAGTGTTAACGATGTCCGGCGTCGGTTTCATTAGTAGGGCCCACACATCATTGTTTCAAAAGATCAGAACCGTTCATTGTTCTTCTGGGATAGGGAAGACCCTCACCTAGGTGGAAGTTTGGCTTAATACATACGATCACTCGATTCCCACCGCCAAACGTAAGACGGACGGTGGAGCAGAAAGTCAGGTGGACCTCATCAAAAGAAGGAGAAAATGAGCATTCCTACCTGGAGTGGGCCCTACTAATGGACGGAGTGGGCCCCAACCATTAGCAACTACGGAGTGGATTCATGGAAGCAACTACGGAGTGGATTCATGGAAGCAACTACGGAGTGGGCCCCACCAGAATGGACAGCGGAAGAGTTCCACTTCATCCTCCAAAAAACGGAAGCTGCCATTTTTGGCAGCAGCGAACGGACGCCGCTGGTACGTTTTACGGACGGTAGTGGGCCCCAACCATTGCGCGTACGGACAATCCGAACCGTTCATCTTGTAGAGTGGCTCGAGCACTACAAAACCATGTTGATATTTTGTGTCCATGCGTGCACACGTGTGCGGTACAGAGGCCACAAACGGACTGTTCCGCAATGTTCAAAACTGATCTCTTCGTGATTTCTTCTCTGGGCCGCATCAATGGACATTCAAAACCACCCATTCTTAACTGAAATTTTGTTTTGAATCCAATGGATGGGGTGGATTTTTCAGAAAATACTTCTGTGGGGCCTACCGATCATGGCTGCGAAAAATTGCACTCCATGTCCTGCTACGACTCTGCCACCGACTCCAGCCCTCCAGCAGCTATAAAAGAGGAGTTTTGGACGTGGGAAATTCATTCAGAAATTGGGGATTCCAGATTCGGATCAAAGAAGAGAGAGAGAGAGAGAGAGAGAGAGAGAGAGAGAGAGAGAGAGAGAGAGAGAGAGAGAGAGAGAAATTGGTTTGATGTTTTTTTTTATGAATTTTATTTGTCCATCTGTTTAATGGATTTTATGGGTAACTAATCTCTCAGCTAGGGTTGAGATGAAGCCCCTAATTTGATTAACGCTTTTATTTGTTGAATTTACTTTAAACTTGATTGGTGTGTTTCTTTCTCTAAGTGGGCTTGATTGGTTTAAATTCTATACTTCTCCATCCATGAACTCGACCAAAGTATATAGATGGATGTTGTTTGGATGCTTATTCTAGGTGCTTGTGTCTGATCATGAACAAGTTTCCTATAGAGGAAGAAACAGGGTGCTTTAATGAACTATACATTCCATGTGCCCGACTAAGGACATGGGATATGTTATTCATGGCATTGCTTAAAGGAATTAAGACATTCTGTATGCCTGAGTAAGGACACAGATTGTGCTTTCTCTATACAAGTGGTATCAATCTAGATTAAGGTGAATCAACAGACAAAACAAGGGTTATGATAATTAGGCGTGGATTCGAAAGTCCTAGTGCTCTTTCTCTAATTGAATTTTCTTCCCTATTCTCAATAGTTATATATTTTCCATAAATTTGTGTTAGTAATTCGCTACATTAATTGTTGGATTAGTTAATGAGAATCACAGATTTGAATTGTGACGACCAGTCCTCGTGGGATTCGACCTCGATCTTACCAAGTTTATTACTACATCACAACCCTATACTTGGGGAGTGAACAAGTTTTTGGCCACATCTAATGCTATTATAAATTGCCGGAATGGAGTTATGAAGTTGTCCTTTGGTAACATGAATATTAAACTCAATGTCTTTAATGTAGGACAACAATCCGCAGATTCGGACGACATATTTGAAGTGGACATGATCGAGAGTCTAGTGCAGGACTCCTTCCGTAAATCTTTTGAAGATCCACTTGAGACCTGCTTAGCACAATATTGCACGGATTTTGACATAGATAGTCCCATCCACGAAGTCAATGCACTGCTCGACTCTACTCCTATATTGGAGACTGAAAAATGGAAAGCAAAAGTACCTCTTCATCCCTCTGAGACTCTTTCTGACAGCACAGTTTCTAACTCTAAGAAGGCAAAAGAGAGCAGGCTGCTCAATGTTCTTAGAACATATAAGGCAGCAATTGAACGGAGATCGAGGAAGAAAACTTGTTCACTCCCCAAGTATAGGGTTGTGATGTAGTAATAAACTCGGTAAGATCGAGGTCGAATCCCACGAGGACTGGTCGTCACAATTCAAATCTGTGATTCTCTTTAACTAATCCAACAATTAATGTAGCGAATTACTAACAAAAATTTATGAAAAATATATAACTATTGAGAATAGGGAAGAAAATTCAATTAGAGAAAGAGCACTAGGACTTTCGAATCCACCCCTAATTATCATAACCCTTATTTTATCTGTTGATTCACCTTAATCTAGATTGATACCACTTGTATAGAGAAAACACAATCTGTGTCCTTACTCGGGCATACAGAATGTCTTAATTCCTTTAAGCAATGCCATGAATAACATATCCCATGTCCTTAGTCGGGCACATGGAATGTATAGTTCATTAAAGCACCCTGTTTCTTCCTCTATAGGAAACTTGTTCATGATCAGACACAAGCACCTAGAATAAGCATCCAAACAACATCCATCTATATACTTTGGTCGAGTTCATGGATGGAGAAGTATAGAATTTAAACCAATCAAGCCCACTTAGAGAAAGAAATACACCAATCAAGTTTAAAGTAAGTTCAACAAATAAAAGAGTTAATCAAATTAGGGGCTTCATCTTAGCCATAGCTGAGAGATTAGTTACCCATAAAATCCATTAAACAGATGGACAAATAAAATTCATAAAAAAAAACATCAAACCAATTTCTCTCTCTCTCTCTCTCTCTCTCTCTCTCTCTCTCTCTCCTTTCTTCTCTTCTTTGCTCCGGATCTGGAATCCCCAATTTCTGAATGAATTTCCCACGTCCAAAACTCCTCTTTTATAGCTGCTGGAGGGCTGGAGTCGGTGGCAGAGTCGTAGCAGGACATGGAGTGCAATTTTTCGCAGCCATGATCGGTAGGCCCCACGGAAGTATTTTCTGGAAAATCACCCCATCCATTGGATTCAGAACGAAATTTCAGTCAAGAATGGGTGGTTTTGAATGTCCATTGACGTGGCCCAGAGAAGAAATAACGAAGAGATCAGTTTCGAACATTGCGGAGCAGTCCGTTTGTGGCCTCTGTACCGCACACGTGTGCACGCATGGATACAAAATATCAACATGGTTTTGTAGTGCTCGAGCCACTCTACAAGATGAACGGTTCGGATTGTCCGTACGCGCAATGGTTGGGGCCCACTACCGTCCGTAAAACGGACCAGCGGCGTCCGTTCGCTGCTTCCAAAAACGGCAGCTTCCGTTTTTTGGAGGATGAAGCGGAACTCTTCCGCTGTCCATTCTGGTGGGGCCCACTCCGTAGTTGCTTCCATGAATCCACTCCGTCCATTGGACGGAGGATGAAATTCCAGGTGGGAATGCTCATTTTCTCCTTCTTTTGATGAGGTCCACCTGACTTTCTGCTCCACCGTCCGTCTTACGTTTGGCGGTGGGAATCGAGTGATCGTATGTATTAAGCCAAACTTTCACCTAGGTGAGGGTCTTCCCTATCCCAGAAGAACAATGAACGGTTCTGATCTTTTGAAACAATGATGTGTGGGCCCTACTAATGAAACCGACGCCGGACATCGTTAACGCTGTTGCGTTTTGTAGAAATTTCAGATTCTTGGTCGGTCAACGGTCTGTTTGACCTTATTTGTGTTGTTGTGCATGGCTAATGTACTCGTGCATGATGCACACTCTGTTTGGGTGGGATCCACTAAGATATTTTTGTAAAATCCAATCCATCCATTTGCTGTAGCATCTAGTTTAAAGGGTTGACACCAAAGTTGAAGCACTTCCAGATATCAGGTGGGCCCCACTTAATGAATCAAGGGGCTGATATGACCGTTGGGGCACTTCCCGAGATATCCAGAGGTTGAAATTTAATATGTACGGTTAATTTATGGCCCTCATCCCATGTATGAAGTTTTGAACTGATCTGATGGCGGGAACCATGTGATCTTGCATTCTGGACCAATTTCGGGCCTCTTTAACGTGAACGGCTTGATTTTCTCGGATTCCTGTCGTGTAAATCTGTTGATCTTGGTTTTCTTGAGTCCGTCCCTTGCTCTGGTGTCTTCAGAATGTCAAATCTACGCTTTTAATATCCTTTTCCATCAACGCTCCTGATTTCATCCTGTAATAAAAACACAATTAAAATATGGCATTAAACATTATCATGTATATAAAATCAGGTAATAGTCAGGGTCTGAGATGTAATATTCGACCCTCATCACAACCCCCAACCAGCATTTTGCTAGTCCCGAGCAAAACATGCGAAAAGTAATTTCAGAAATAAAAGACAATTCCTGAAAACTCAAGTGACTTGTGAACAGATAGTTCAGGTGTGAAAATTCAAAGATTCATGAATGATGAGTAGAAATCTCTCATGGAATCAAGCTTGCAGTAAACTTCATAATCCAGTTCACAATATTTATCCATCAATTAGAACATTCTAAACATTGAGTTCCATGAGTGTATAGTGTAATCTCGGCTTATGATCATTAAGAGATCCAATTGTCAATTTCATGATATCATTAGTAATTCGTGACAACCAAACCTGAAACCAACACTAGCATTTTAGATCATCTTTTCGTTCTATCAGCCTTTGATTTCCTTTATAAACAGTGGTGCCAAGGAGGGGAATCAAATCCGCACCTATAGGGAGCAAACCTATGGTGAAAACTTGTCGCCTAACTCTTTTCTCATGTCAACTATGGGGGATCGAATCTTCATCTATAGGGAGCAAACCTATGATGACGATTATGCGACTTACTCTTTCAATTTTTCTTTATAAACTGATGCTAAAATTTTTATTTTTCAGGCTGGTTCCTTTCATGCTTAGTGATTACCAAGTTACCATCGAACTGAAAACTTAATGTGTAAGTGAGATCTGATATGTGCAATCCTGGCTCAATTAATGTTTACAACTTCTAATCATGGATTAACAATTCAAACTTAAGTGTGAAATCTGTCAGACAACTGGATCCAAGAGTCATAAATTACTCACATTCCGCATCTTGTAATTTCAAAATCACAACTATCCTTCAAAATCACTTTGAATTCCACAGAAATTCCAGAAAAAATTTTAAAATTTTCACAAATTTTGCTCAAGACCAAGAAAATACTGATTAGGTAACCTAATCTCCCACCCCCAACCTAAAATCTACATTGTCCTCAATGTAAAAGAAATAAGCATGCAATGCAGATAAGACAACGAACAGAAAAGAGTGATGGAAAGATGGTACCTGGACGAAGAATCAAGAGGCTTTCCCAAAATTATCAATGTAAGAGCGAGTTAGCACAAGAGAGAAGTTAACAGAAGTAAAAATAACAAAAAGAAAAATAAAGGAAGATCATACCTATACCACTTTCGCAGGTGCTCTCGATTGGATTTAGCGTATGCAACAAGCCTTTAAACCCCTAGGTTACTGTAAGGCCCACCCCCACAGCACATGATATTGTCCGCTTTGCCGAAGCTCACGGCTTTAAAACGCGTCATGTCTGTTAAGGGAGAAACCCAACATATAACCACCACAACTCCAGACAACTCTTCCGATGTGGGACAAGTTACGCTACAGTCAACTGCAACAGTAGCTCGCCCAGCACAGTAGCCTGCCAGCCACACAGTAGCCTGCCAGCCGCACTTGGGGGCCCGCCCACATGTGTGCCCGCCCACGTGTGCCCGCCCACATGAAACAGTGACCGGGGCGTCACAGTTACCCCTAGCGGACGAGTTGTAGTCTCGTGAGGGTTTGCAGTAATGTTACCCACAAACATTGAAGTAACTAACTAAGAAAAAAAAACAATACAATAAAACAAAAGGCTGGGTTGCCTCCCAAGAGCGCTAAGTTTAACGTCTTCAGCCAGACAAGAACGGACCATGAATGAACTAATCTTTATAACCAGGGTCCGCCAAAGAAATTACCTCAACACCTTGATTAACCAATCCCAGACAAGTGATGTAAGTTCCCATGAACTGTGCTATCTGAAATGAGGTAACTGATACTGTCGTCAAATAATTTAAGGACTTCTGCTCGAACGACTTCTTCCATGTTAGGATCACGCTTCCTTTGCATTTCACACGACATTCCCGCAGCATGATCCATACATACAATGGGGCATACTCCCTATAGTTCCGCTATCCTCCGTTCAATTGCTACCTTATATGTTCTAAGAACATTAAGCAGCCTGCTCTCTTTTGCCTTCTCAGAGTTAGAAACTGTGCTGTTAGAAAGAGTCTCAGAGGGATGAAGAGGTACTTTTGCTTTCCATTTTTCAGTCTCCAATATAGGAGTAGAGTCGAGCAGTGCATTGACTTCGTGGATGGGACTATATATGTCAAATTTCGTGCCATATTGTGCTAAGCAGGTCTCAAGTGGATCTTCAAAAGATTTACGAAAGGAGTCCTGCACTAGACTCTCGATCATGTCCACTTCAAATATGTCGTCCAAATCTGCGGATTGTTGTTCTGCATTAAAGACATTGAGTTTAATATTCATGTTACCAAAGGACAACTTCATAACTCCATTCCGGCAATTTATAATAGCATTAGATGTGGCCAAAAATGGACGACCCAAGATGACCGGGATCTGACTAGTTGGATTACGGACAGGCTGAGTATCTATAACTATGAAATCCACTGGAAAATAAAATTTATCAACCTGGATTAACACATCTTCAATAACACCCCGGGGCACCTTGACAGATCTATCAGCTAGTTATAATGTTATTTTAGTCGGTTTCAACTCACCAAGTCCTAGCTGCTCATAAACCGAATATTGTAACAAATTGACGCTCGCCCCTAAATCAAGTAATGCCTTACCGATCTTATGATCTCCTATGCCGCAAGAAATGGTGGGAGCTCCTGGATCCCTAAATTTAGGAGGGGTGTTATGTTGAATCATGGAGCTAAGCTGCTCTGCAAGGAAAACTTTCTTATAAACATTCTGTTTACGCTTTTGAGTGCATAAATCTTTAAGAAACTTAGCATAAGCAGGGACTTGCTTGATAGCGTCAAGCAACGGGATGTTGACTTGCACTTTTTTAAACACATCCATGATTTCATCAAAGTTGTTTCTTTTCTTTATTGGTGTCAGACGTTGAGGAAAGGGTGCTTTGGGCACGTAGGGTGGCACATTAGTGTCTCTTGGAGAGTCAGAGAGCTTTTGGACTTTAGATGCATTGGTGTGTCTCTCTGCTTCATCTTGATCTTCTGTTTTGAAATTTGATTCATCCCTAGGCATCTCTATTCTGTTGTCAATCTGTTTGCCTGACCTAAGGGTAGTGATTGATTTGGCTTGCTCGTGATATTGCCCTTGGTTGAAATTAGAGTCAATCTCATACTGTCCCTTTGGATTAGCCACAGGTTGGCCAGGGAACTTACCCTTCTCTCTCTCACTCAATGTGGCAGCTAGTTGACCCATTTGTACTTCCAGCTTGGCAATGGATTGCGCATTTGCATGTAAGCTTTGCTGGTTGGCTAGTAAGGTTTGTTGGGTGTCTTTTTGGAATTGGAGAGAACTCTGCATAAAAAGATGGAGTGTATCCTCAAGAGATGGTTTCCTTGATTGTACAGGTGGTTGTTGATATTGCGGAAACTGCTGAGGTTGCATAGGAGGATTTTCAGATGGTCCTCCTTGTTGTGGTCCTTTTGCCCAAGAAAAATTTGGATGTCTAGCCCACCCTGGGTTGTATGTGTTCGAGTAAGGATCATTCCCAGGTTTTTGAAAAGTATTCATAGCATGTACTTGTTTAGAGAGAAGTTCTGGGGATGCTGCACCAGATGGACAAGACTGCATAGGATGGGCAGGACTAAAGCATATGGCACTAGCCTCGGCTTGGGTTGTTTGTGGAGGTCCATTATGCAACATCAGAGCATCAACCTTCTTTGTCAGGCCATCAATCTTGGCATGGAGATCTGGCGTGACTCCTATCTCATATATACCACCTCTCTTTTGTGGTTGGGAACTTCTGTCATCTCTATTTGAATAGTCCCATTGTTGGGAATTTTCACACAAGGTTTCAAAGAAGTTCCATGCTTCGACATCACTTTTGGTCATGAATGACCCTCCACTGGTGGCATCAACCATGCGACGGTTCTGGGGTGTTAGACCATCATAGAAGTATTGAACCTGTTGCCACTTTTCAAAACCATGGTGTGGACATTTAAGAAGTAAGTCCTTCCATCTTTCCCAACATTCATGAAAGTGTTCTCTCTCTTTTTGTGTGAAATTAGTGATTTCTCTACGGAGAGCATTAGTTTTGTGAACAGGGAAGAACTTGTTTAAGAACTTCCTAGACAATTGGTCCCATGTAGTGATAGACCCAACTTCTAGAGAATTCAACCATGCTTTCGCCTTATCCTTCAAGGAAAAAGGAAACAGGCGTAGGCGGATCGAATCGTCTGAGAAGTTTTGGAACTTAAAGGTGGAGCAAATGTCTAGGAATTCTTTCACATGATGGTATGGGTCCTCCTTGTCTAAACCATAAAAGGAAGGCAACAACTGTATGACCCCAGTCTTGAGTTCAAAGTGTGCTGCCGTGATGGTGGGCAACACTATGCATGAAGGCGTATTGAATTGGACAGGAGCTGAATAATCTCTAAGAGCTTTAGTTCCATTCTCTTCTGCCATTTCAAATAGGATGTTTCTAAATCTTCTACGAAAAGTTCTTTCTATTTCAGGATCAAAAGGTGCTAGTTCTGTGTTTAGGGATCTACATCATAGCATAAACTATGTTATTGCAATGTAAGAAAGAAAACTAAACTAAGAAGCAACCTAAGAGAAATAAAACTAGAACTATGAGATTCTAAAACAAGTCAAAACTATGTAAGTAAGAATAGGAAGAAAGTACCCGGAAAAGGAGATGATTGATGTTAGAAGATTTAAGAAGCTCCTCCTTCACTTAGTAGCTTTCTTCCTCAATTCCTGAAAATAGAAAAAAAAAACAAATCAAGTTTCCTAAATTAATGATAGAAAAATCCTAAGCAACGGTTAATTTCTAAAAAAGAAAGTTTCTAAAAATAAAAAGCTAAGTAAGTTTCTAAAAAGGAAAAAGAAATTTCTAAAACTAAAAAATAGAAAGTTACTTAAGAGAAGAATCCAAATCTAAAAATAGAAAATTTAAAAATTCAAAAGAAATTCTAGAATTAGAAAATTTCTAAAAAGTAAAAACCTAATTCTAAAAATAAAAATTAGAAAAAGTAAAGAATTTAGAAAGGGATTACCAAATTAGAAGTTTATCTCAGGACCCTACAAAACAGGAAATAGGTTAATTTTTTTAAAAAAAGAACTCTTAAGTTAGTAAAATCCTAAGCTATGAATTATGATAAGAGAGAATCCTAAATTCAATTTGGAACGAAACAGTCCCCGGCAACGGTGCCAAAAACTTATTCATTCCCCAAGTATAGGGTTGTGATGTAGTAATAAACTCGGTAAGATAGAGGTCGAATCCCACGAGGACTGGTCGTCACAATTCAAATCTGTGATTCTCCTTAACTAATCCAACAATTAATGCAGCGAATTACTAACACAAATTTATGGAAAATATATAACTATTGAGAATAGGGAAGAAAATTCAATTAGAGAAAGAGCACTAGGACTTTCGAATCCACCCCTAATTATCATAACCCTTGTTTTGTCTGTTAATTCACCTTAATCTAGATTGATACCACTTGTATAGAGAAAGCACAATCTGTGTCCTTACTCGGGCATACAGAATGTCTTAATTCCTTTAAGCAATGCCATGAATAACATATCCCATGTCCTTAGTCGGGCACATGGAATGTATAGTTCATTAAAGCACCCTGTTTCTTCCTCTATAGGAAACTTGTTCATGATCAGACACAAGCACCTAGAATAAGCATCCAAACAACATCCATCTATATACTTTGGTCGAGTTCATGGATGGAGAAGTATAGAATTTAAACCAATCAAGCCCACTTAGAGAAAGAAACACACCAATCAAGTTTAAAGTAAATTCAACAAATAAAAGAGTTAATCAAATTAGGGGCTTCATCTCAGCCCTAGCTGAGAGATTAATTACCCATAAAATCCATTAAACAGATGGACAAATAAAATTCATAAAAAAAAACATCAAACCAATTTCTCTCTCTCTCTCTCTCTCTCTCTCTCTCCTTTCTTCTCTTCTTTGCTCCGGATCTGGAATCCCCAATTTCTGAATGAATTTCCCACGTCCAAAACTCCTCTTTTATAGCTGCTGGAGGGCTGGAGTCAGTGGCAGAGTCGTAGCAGGACATGGAGTGCAATTTTTCGCAGCCATGATCGGTAGGCCCCACAGAAGTATTTTCTGGAAAATCCACCCCATCCATTGGATTCAGAACGAAATTTCAGTCAAGAATGGGTGGTTTTGAATGTCCATTGACGTGGCCCAGAGAAGAAATAACGAAGAGATCAGTTTCGAACATTGCGGAGCAGTCCGTTTGTGGCCTCTGTACCGCACACGTGTGCATGCATGGATACAAAATATCAACATGGTTTTGTAGTGCTCGAGCCACTCTACAAGATGAACGGTTCGGATTGTCCGTACGCGCAATGGTTGGGGCCCACTACCGTCCGTAAAACGGACCAGCGGCGTCCGTTCGCTGCTTCCAAAAACGGCAGCTTCCGTTTTTTGGAGGATGAAGCGGAACTCTTCCGCTGTCCATTCTGGTGGGGCCCACTCCGTAGTTGCTTCCATGAATCCACTCCGTCCATTGGACGGAGGACGAAATTCCAGGTGGGAATGCTCATTTTCTCCTTCTTTTGATGAGGTCCACCTGACTTTCTGCTCCACCGTCCGTCTTACGTTTGGCGGTGGGAATCGAGTGATCGTATGTATTAAGCCAAACTTTCACCTAGGTGAGGGTCTTCCCTATCCCAGAAGAACAATGAACGGTTCTGATCTTTTGAAACAATGATGTGTGGGCCCTACTAATGAAACCGACGCCGGACATCGTTAACGCTGTTGCGTTTTGTAGAAATTTCAGATTCTTGGTCGGTCAACGGTCTGTTTGACCTTATTTGTGTTGTTGTGCATGGCTAATGTACTCGTGCATGATGCACACTCTGTTTGGGTGGGATCCACTAAGATATTTTTGTAAAATCCAATCCATCCATTTGCTGTAGCATCTAGTTTAAAGGGTTGACACCAAAGTTGAAGCACTTCCAGATATCAGGTGGGCCCCACTTAATGAATCAAGGGGCTGATATGACCGTTGGGGCACTTCCCGAGATATCCAGAGGTTGAAATTTAATATGTACGGTTAATTTATGGCCCTCATCCCATGTATGAAGTTTCGAACTGATCTGATGGCGGGAACCATGTGATTTTGCATTCTGGACCAATTTTGGGCCTCTTTAACGTGAACGACTTGATTTTCTCAGATTCCTGTTGTGTAAATCCGTTGATCTTGGTTTTCTGGAGTCCGTCCCTTTCTCTGGTGTCTTCGGAATGTCAAATCTACGCTTTTAATATCCTTTTTCCATCAACGCTCCTGATTTCATCCTGTAATAAAAACACAATTAAAATATGGCATTAAACATTATCATGTATGTAAAATCAGGTAATAGTCAGGGTCTGAGATGCAATATTCGACCCTCATCATTAGGCAGAATCAGTTGTTTGCACAGTACCGAAAATGTGACTTCTGGAAGGAAGAAGTCAAATTCTTAGGACACGTAATTTTGAAGGAAGGAATCGCCGTGGACCTTACCAAGGTGACCGCAGTACAAGACTGGGAGCAGTCTGACTCCATTACAGAAGTGAGGAGTTTCCTCGGACTTGCCAGCTATTATCGCTGATTCATTAAAGATTTCTCTAAGATAGCCCAACCATTATCCCAACTTACTCAGAAAGATCTTAAATTTTCTTGGAATGAGAAAGCAGAGGCAGCCTTTTAAGAATTAAAGGACAAGTTGACGTCTGTGCCCGTGCTAGTGCTGCTAGAGTAAGGGGTCAGATATACTATTTACACTGACGCCCCTCGTGTCGGTTTGGGGTGTGTACCTATGCAAGAGAATAGAGTGATTGCCTATACCTCACGACAGTTGAGGAAACACGAAGAAAATTACCCACTCACGACCTGGAGTTGGCGGCGGTCATTTTCGCATTAAAGCTTTGGAGACATTACCTTTACAGCGAGGAGTTCGAGCTCTTTTGCGACCATAAGAGCCTCAAGTACATCTTTACACAGAGGGACCTGAATATGAGGTAGCGCAGTTGGATGGAGACATTGAAAGACTTCAAGTTTGAAGTCTCTTACCATCCTTGCAAGGCCAACCTTTTGGCCGATGCGTTGAACCGTAAGAAAACTATGGAATTTGCAGCCCCACTGATGGTGGGAGAGTGGAATATGGTGGAGTTCGTGTGAGATTTCGAACAGAGGCTGATAGTGGAGGAGCCATTCGAGAGCGTCGCACACCTCCACATACTACCACTTATTAATGATCAAATTATTGTGCCTCAGAAAGAAGATGAGCTATTGTTAAAGATGAGAGAGCGTGCAAGCGACAGTGAAGAATCAGAATGGAGGATTGACTTAAATGGAGGTTTGCGATATCGTGGTCGCCTATGCGTCCCGAACCTTCACGACTTAAGGAGAGAAGTTTTAGAGGCCACTCACAATTCATAGTTGGCGTTGCATCCGGGTAGTACGAAAATGTATCGGGACGTGAACCGTTCATACTGGTGGGACAACATGAAGGCCCAAATAGCAGACTTTGTGTCCCGATGCCTCACGTGCCAGCAAGTCAAGGCCGAGCACCGTCGACCCCCTAGTTTACTTCAGCCCATGCCCATAGCCGAGTGGAAGTGGGATTTCATATCTATGGATTTCATTTTCGGGTTACCAAAGACAAGAAAGGGGCATGACTCCATTTGGATGATTGTGGACCGGTTGACAAAGTCGGCCCATTTCCTCTCGATTCGAGTTTCTAATTCGGCAGATGACCTGGCCAAGCTGTACATTAAGGAGATAGTACAACTACATGGGGTTCCTCTAGAGATTGTGTAGGACCGAGACACACGATTCACGTCTATGTTCTGGACTCGAATACAAGAGGCGATGGGGTGAAGCTGAAGTTTAGTACCACATTCCACCCACAGACCGATGGGCAGACGGAGCGGGTAAATCAGATACTCGAGGACATGTTATGAGCATGCGTACTTCACTTCAAGGACAGCCGGGATGACTGTCTCCCTTATGGCGAATTTGCCTATAACAATAGTTTCCAAGCAAGCATTGACATGACTACTTACAAAGCCTTGTATGGATGCCCATGTTGGGCTCCGCATTGTTGGGCGGAAGTTGGCGAGAAGAGCTTCGTTGGACCAGATCTGGTTCAGGCAACCTTAGAAAAGATTGATATTATCAGGCGTCGACTCCTTACGGTCCAGAGTAGGCAGAAGAGCTACGCTGATACGAGACGGAGACAGTTGGAATTCGAAGTTGGGGACCATGTATTCCTTAAAGTTTCCCCAATGAAGGGAGTACTTTGTTTGGTAAGAAAGGAAAACTCATGCCGAGGTTCATTGGGCCTTTCCAGATTTTAGACCGAGTGGGTGTGGTGGCATACCGTCTCGCCTTGCCCACACCACTCACAAGCGTACACAACGTGTTTCATGTGTCAATGCTAAAGAAATATGTTCACAACCCAACTCATATTATCAAGTGGGAGCAAGTACCACTAAGGGAAGACGCCACCTATGTATTGCGGCCCACGCGTGTTCTAGATAGGAAAGAACAAGTATTACGCAGCAAGGTCATCCCACTTGTGAAACTGTTATGGACAGACCACACCGAGGAGGAGGGTACTTGGGAAACGGAAGCTGAAGTTCATAAGAACTATCCACAAATCCTCAAGGAATATGAAAAGGTACAAATTTTGGGGATGAAAATTTTCTTTAAGGGGGGTAAATTGTAATGTCCTGGAAAAATCCGTACAAGGACCGCATCCTGTCGTATAATTTAGACGGGATTTAGTTAAGTACTAAATAATCGGTGGATTAAGCTTGGGCCACTATTTTCACAAATGGGAAGGTGTAAAACCATGAGTACCACTGACTCAATATCATCTTAAGACCTATGAGAAATCCTAAGGGTCTGTCGCTCTCGGGAGTACATTGAAACTCGGTAACGGACCTAGACCGCACGTCGAGGGTCCGATGACCGCGAAATTATAGGAAGATGTCTGTCCTACCGGGCTTGACAACCATCGTGGGAATCAAGCCCAGATAGTGTCCAGAAGTGCCCAACTTGAGCCATGAGTGAAGTGCATGGGAAACATGAATATCCTTAGAAAATGAACTGAAACTTAACGGGCCGTTCGCTCTTACGCAAAGTTGAGGATTTTTTACCGTTGGTTTATGACCAAACTTCACACATGGAGAAAGGAAATTTTCCTGCACACATCCGTATAACCATGGCCCCGATTGGACACGTATGACCGTTGATCTGACACGGGCTCTCCACGGTCAATCGGCTCATCCGATCGCACCGAAATCATGCCCTGGCATGGATCCATTGTTATGGAGTGTACCTCATGACGTAGATGAGCAATGAGCCTCCCTGAGAGCCTTGTTTGTCAGAAACGGCCGCCCATAGGATATAAACATAGTACAAGATGGCCCTGGGGTCATTTGCACCCTATCTGGGGCTATAAATAGCTTCCCACACACCCCCTCTCTCACAAATACGACTTTCAAACCCTAGATAGAGAGAGAAGGAAAAAAAGAGAAAATAGAGAAGAGGAAGTGTAGGCGATCGCTTCAATTGTGGGAAATCTTCTTCCATGCAACCACGTGCCTAATCACCGCCTCTTTTACGCTACCAAACTTCATTCGGCTACGATTTCGGGTAAGAAATACCAACCCTAATATCGAGGTAGAGCTCTAGAATAGTTTTTCATCAACCTAGCTAAACAGTTTCATCATTTAGGTGTCCGACGTTCCATTTTTGGAAACGTAGAATTTGGACCAAGTCCGAGTCGAGCATACTAACGAAAGGTGCGGACAATAAACGTTTAGGTTACGGTTTATCAATGCTTTGATGATAGCTAATGATTTATGTCTGTCTTGATTGCTGCCGTATTGTCTTAAATACGTTGATTTCTATATGAGATACAAGTATGAACTGTGATAAATAAATGATGCACCCTATGTGTTTGTTGAAATGTTTAAATGAGCAATAGAGAATGATTAGTGCTTGCTATGATTTCAAATCTAGGATTCATCATTGTCATATACATATAGATTTCTCTGTATAAAGAATTGATAAAACATATGTTGTAACTAACGTAGTCTATGTGTTTGATAAATTGTTTAAATGAGAAATTGTTGATGATTTATATTTACTACAAGTATTAAAGTAGGATTCCTTATTGTCTTATGCTTATGTATGTTTTCCTCTATGAAATCAATTGATAAAATGCAAGTTATATTTGACATGGTCTATGTGTTTGATGAAATGCCCAAATGAGAAATCCACTTGGATTGTTTTGTTGAATGCTGGGATGGATATTACACGTGGTTGTAGCAGCATTTGGATAGGATTGGGGCTACAAACGTAGCCTAGGCAATCGGTAAAAGTCCTTATTTAGGTGGCCGATTTAGTCTTGCCACCTTGGGTAAACTCGATGAATACGAGTCGCACGACGATTGTCGACAGTGGTTAGGCCACAAGGGGCACTTATGCACTCCATGTCGATCTAGTCAGCGTGCGCCCGTACCAATCGAGCTTGTCTAATGAACCGATTGACCTATTGTGTGTTTACCATGTATGGACACGACTGCTTGAATCTAAGGTAACCCTCACCAATGTAAAGATCCACTCTAACCATGGTACCACGATCCTTCAAACTTATGATCCGGGTATGGTGGTATGGGACACCGTGTCCGAGCTGTCAGCCTACGCTAGGGTGACGAGCCTCCCCGTAGTGACCAATGAGCAACTAAGACTAATGAGCCGGGCATGTTGGTATGGGACACCGTGTTCGAGTTGTCGGCCTACGCTGGGGTGACGAGTCTCCCCGTAGTGACCGCGAGCACAACTTCTTACAACTTACCTATCGTATGCATTTAACTAGGAGTGAGGAACCTAGATAGATCCAGAACATAAGATTATGACCACTGCTGTTGTCCGATGCCAAATGTTCAATTTGGGGTCAGTATTAAAAAGGGAGGTACCCTAGCTTCCCAAACTTACTATATGAATGAGCCTAATTAATTACTTGGCTAACATGACCATGCATCACTACATTAGTTAGGATGTGTTAAAAAGGCATTGGAGTCGCACCGTTTGGGGAAGTGTTGTCATATGCGAAATAGGCTGTCGGAGTCACGTGTGAGGGAGCATTGATGGGTGAGGGCATGCATTATTACTTGCACTCCATTTCTGCATTAAAGAGAATAGTTATGAAGTGATTGTTATGATTACTTTATCATTACTACTTTGATTGACTTGATAACATGTGTAACTTTTGCCTTATAGAACTATTGAGTTGATCACTCACTCCTACTCTAGGACGGTGTTTTAAAACACCAACCAGGCGCTAATTTAGATGTAGGTACAGATGATGTCTATGCTCTGGAGCAGGACTTCTTGGATGAAGAGGAGGAATTCTCCTACTTCCAACTCTCGGGTGGTTCGATATAGACCACGAACCATTACGCAGGGATCATTGGGACATCTGGGCTTAGATGGACACATTTACCTTTCCACATTTTATTTATTTTGAAATGATATATGTATATATTGAACTCGGTTACGTACTCATACTCTGGAAGAAACCTTGTGAAACATCTGCATACTTATACATACATGTTTAGAATTCCGCACTTGCTTAATTTCATTAAATCCGGAGTATGATGTGTTGTTTAGTATAATCTCATGCATACTTAATTCATGAAAATGAAAGAAACCTGAATATCATCATCCATAATACATAAGTGATGTTCTTAATCTCGGGAGTAGAGCTTTACTCGACCCTCAAAATTAAGGGCGTTACACTCCCCTTCTCTCTCTCTCTCTCTCTCTCTCTCTCTCTCTCTCTCTCTCTCTATTTTTCCTATTGCAGCCCACCTTGTAAGATGGATTAAATCCATACCATCTAGACGGTGGAAACCCCACCATGATGTATTATCTACACCGTCCTTCCTGGACGGACCTGGACCTGGATGAAGGAAAAACACAAGTATCGGTTTGTTCCAAGCGGTGGGCCACGCTGATGTGGACCCACCATGATTTATTTATTATATCCACACCGTCTAGATTGTTGGACGGTGGGTTGCACCGTGGTGCATGTGTTTTATCAATGTCGTTCATCTGTTTCATCCAGACCATCCAGCGGTCTGGACGTGGGTGTGATCCACCGTGATTTATGTATTTTAGCCCATCGTCCATCTGGACGGTGGGGACCCTAGCAACATATAGCTACTGGATTGACGTCAGCAAGCTTTGAGGGTCCCACATGAGGTATGCATTTTATCTCAACCGTCCATCAGCTATTCAGCTGCTGGATTAACACCAGCAAGTTCTATGGGCCCCGATCATGAGGTATGTTTTATATCCAAATCGTTCATCCGTGTGGGACCCACACGTGATGCATATGTCTTATATCCACACCGTCCAGTAGTCTGGATGGTGGGGACCACCATGATATATGTGTTTTACATCCAGGTCGTCCGTCCAAGCATGGACGCTGGTGTAAAATAAAATTTTATATATATATATATATATATATATATATATATATATATAATACTATATGGTGGGCCCCACGTGGGACCCACCTGATGGGAAGCTGATTGGTTGGTGTACTTTACATAAACTATATAGCTGATGTATTGATGTCAGCAGGTTATGTGGGTCCCATACAATGTATGTATTTCATCCTATGCTGTCCGTCCATCTGGATGGGACCCACCGCATGATGTATGTGTTACATCCTAACCGTCCATCTACGTGGGCCCCCTAGCAGTTCTATGGGTCTAGCATGATGTATGCACACCGTCCATTTGCTGGGTCACACCAGCTATATAGCTGATGTAGTGACGTCAGCAAGTGTGGGCCTTATCATGAGTTATGTGTTAGATCCAAACCGTCCATCTGTTGGACGAGCTCGTCTTAAGTCTTGAGACTAAAGATAAGACAGATCTATCTATCAGATGGACCACACTGCAAAAACTAGTGGAGGGTTGAACGCCTACCATTGAAACCCGTTTGGGGTTCCAGAAGTTCTGGATCGATACAAAATATTTATTTTAAAACAGTGAAAATCATTATCTCCACTGTTATTTGTGGTATGGTCCAGATGATCTTTCGATATGATTCATTTTTTGGGTAATGCTCTAAAATGATCTCTAAAAATAGATGAATGGTGTAGATAATCCAACTAGGGCGATGGGTCCCACTTGATGTATATAAGGCCCAATGTTGAGGCCCAGTGTGATGTATGTGAGGCCCATGAGTGAGGCCCAATGTTATGTATATGAGGCCCATGAGTGAGGCCCGATGTGATGTATGAGAGGCCCATGAATGTGGCCCATTGTGATGTATTTGAAGCCCATGGATGTGGTCCACTGTGATATATTTGAGGCCCATGGGATGTGGCCCAATGCGATGTATATGAGGCCCTTGTATGAGGCTCAATGTGATGCATGTGAGGCCCATAAGTGAGGCCCAATGCGATGTATGTGAGGCCCTTGTGTGAGACCTAAAGCGATGTATATGAGGACCGATGTGATGTGTGATTCCACCAAGATGTATGTAATGATGTTTATGATGGGCCATGCCTTGAGAGCAATGATAGTTTGATGTCCACATTGTAAGAGCAATGATGGTTAAATGTCTACATTGTAACTCTCCCTAGGGCTCATTGTTAGGCTCATTCTCACCTCCCCTTAGTAGGCTAACCCAAACCGTTGGGCTTCCCATGATCGTTAGGCCCATTCTTGATATGAGCAGGCCATTTAGGCCCATCCTTGATATGAGGAGAGTGCATCATCATCATATAACATGCTTAGTGTAGTTTCACAATCCATGCCCATGCACATCATATGTATGCTTGATATGAGGAGTGATTGATCATAGCACATGCCATTGGGCGGATTATTATGGGACTCCCTGATAGGAGGAGTTACCCACATGAACACGTGGTACGCGCAGGATTGCTGCATGCTGGATAGTATGATTCATGCATCTCACATTTGTGTGATATGATTTCTGTATGCCCTAGTGACATCAGGGCCATAGCCTCCACAAGTATATCATCGATGACGGGATTTGAAACCGGAAATATTGTTACTAGCATCAGGGAGCCATATATGTCCCTGAGTGAAAATTCCTAAACCCGATGGTACTAGAGGATGACTCTAACATCGAGACCGAGTGGATACATGAGTACACGAGGGCCGTATACCAGTAGGCCACGTCTCCCACTGTGTCGTGGTCAGTTGGAAGGGGGTGTGACCTTACCCGCCTGAGGGTAGGGGGTAATCGCTAGGCTGAGTCTGACTAGCTCGTAAATGGGTCCGCTATCAATGTGCCGGATAAGTATTAACAGGCTATTGCCCAGGCGGATAGTGAGGTTTCTTACGCTCACTTGGACTACGCGCCTAGGGAATGGGCAATGCCATTTGGAGTGTACTAGACCCCATGATTATCCAGAGCGAGAACTGTATCAATATTTAATGCTTCAGCGATGAGCTGCATTGATATGTGGATTCAGATTAGGATTGGTATGCTTAAATTGGATCTCAGATCGCATGACCATGGTATGGCCGACATCATTCATGCCTTGCATCGCATGACCTTGATATGACCGATAACATTCATACCTTGCATCGTATAGCATTGGTACGGCTGATTGCATTCATGAACTTAACAGTATATTCCACATTATTCCGATATTGCATTCTAAGCACGCTTATATTGCACACACACTTTCACTACCCTCTAAGCTTTTTATAAGCTTATGCACGATTGATGCATGCAGGTGACACTAGACCATAGCTGAGCAGGAGCAAGAGCGTGCTGCAGAGCTTCTGGAGTTTTGTTATTGTTATCATTGTATTTCCCTTTCTGCGCATTGTATCTTAAATTTTTTTTATCATAGTGGATTTTGTGATGGAGTTATGGTTATTGTTCATGGGTTATGCTTATAGTTATGCTTATTACGAATTAAATTCATGTTGAAAATCCTCCTTGTAGGATCCCAGGATCAGAACCTAGTATATGGGTGCAAGGAGCCGAGAATGGGGTACTACGTAGGCTGTCGGCACCGGATTCAGCGATCGAAAATTTTGTGAGCCTGGTTTCCGAGTTTGAGGCGTGACATACGGTACAAAAATGAGTGCACTAATAGTCCTCACCCCCAATCACCAACTTGTCAATTGGAATCTGTCCCTTCAGGATTATCCCCCATGCATAGAAATTCTTTAGGCTCATCTAGATCATTTTCTTCTTATGGGGCTTGAATGTTTTCTAGACGATTGAGTGTAATTCTTGTCCCTTTCTACAGTTGAGCTTATCTCTAGAGACATATTTGACCCTAGTGGAAGGTGGTGATGCAGTCGCGGCCTTTAAATGAGAAGATTAAAGACTTGTAAGGTGATGATGGATGTGTCTAGACCTATTGGGACCTCAATGTCAATCTCCATCCCATTAGATTCAGGTCCTCCATAGCAAGTGAGAGGTTCATATTATCCCCAGCCTATAACTTTTAATGCAAAGGACTCCCCTATCTATAGTAGAGGAGGATGGTAGTAGAGATCAAAGTGGCCTACACCTTCCAAAAGCAGATGACTTGTATCTGAGAGTTGTCTAAGGGTTTTACATTTGTGTTATTGGGCCTAAATATGGCTGACTCAACCCCAGACGGGTGGTGGTGTTCAATGGATAGACATTCAGGCTTGAGCCATCGTTGATAATTAGTACAATTGAGAACCTAAGATCCTTGTGTCCGATGGCTATGTTTAGGAAACAATCGTGGTCTCAGCCCTTGGGTTGGGACTCTCCGTTAGTGAATTTAATGGCTCGCTGTGCTAGAAGTTGCCTGATCATGTAGAGAACCATCTTGGGCGGTGCCTCCCTTAAGATATGTGCATCATTGAGTATTTTGACAAACATCTTCTGATGCAACTGGGATGTGTAGAGCAACTCCTAGATGGAGATTTGAACTAGGAGGACTTCAATTGGGTCACATGATCGAAGACCATTTATTCAATTTCAAGTTTGGAGTTAGAGAGCATTCTAGAGGGGGAAGGATTTTCAACTTATTAACATTCGTGGTATAGTTTCTTTTAAAGTTGAGAATTATTGTAATAAGACTTTACTAGATTGATTACTTATTTAGTTGATTGAGATAGCGTAATTGTTGGGAGAGTGATGATCAATTTATTGAACTTGAATATTTTACCTTTAATTTAGGGATGACGATTTAATCTTAATTCATGGTTTCACATGATGGAATGAATGTGAATGTGGTGTGTAAATATTTAATGTTCATATTATATCTATCTCACTCCTTAGAATTCCGAATCGGAGTTACCGTACTTGGGTATCGGATTTTGGGATGTGACAATAAGGGTGTAATTGGATTTATTTTTTAAATAATTTTTTAATGTTGATCTTCCTATTTTCGCTTCACCTGGGGTGTTTAGGAAGTATTTCTTAAAAGTAAGGGTGGCTTGGAATGAAATAGGGGAAAGGGACGGTTGGTACCAGAAGCTCACCTAAGTGGGTATTTCATCCTTATCCCTCTCATAATATAAATACAATTTATTTAGTTTTAGAACACCAACGTATTCCTTTTTAACTATTAGGGGTGTTTGCTTTTTCGATTTTATATGTAAATGCAAGTAAATAGTCAATGATTACCTTTGAAAGGTGTTTGTTTAACAGGGAAATAACGCTCTAATTATGCCTTGAAAGCAAGCCATAAAGCATGAAATCCAACAGAAATTCCGTACTATGAAATTTGTGGGTCCCACAGTGATGTATATATGTGATCTATACCATCCATCCATTTTATTATCTCATTATAGGGCATGGGCCCAAAAATAAGGCAAATTGGAAGATCAATTGGACCACACCACATGAAACAAGGGGGTTAATGGCATCCACCATTCAAAATTGAGACCTTGGAAAGACCCACAGGAATGTGTATTTATCACCCAACCCATTCAGAAGATCACACTAGCATGTATAAAGGGTATGCATAAATATTAACTTGATCCAAAACTTCTATGGCCATTAAAATGTTTTCAACATTAGGTGTTCAATTTCCACTATTTCCTATGGTGTGGTCCATTCGAGCTTCAAATTTACCTCATTTTTTAACTCATGCCCTAAAATGAGCTGGCCGAACATATGGACAACATAGATAAGATACGAACATCATGGTTAGCTCAATGATTTTTATAAATGGAAATTGTATGAATTTAATGCTCTGAAATGGAAAGCTTCCAAACTGATGAATAATCATGATGAATTTACCAGTAATAATTACACGTGTAAATGAAAAAACAAACAACCCGTAATTAAAGGTAAATGTCAAGTCAATTAAAGACCCATTTGTTTCTTCAAGTTGAGTGGAGCTTTCTAGTTTTTGATCTATTACGTGATTCAGACTTTTGATTTTTCTTTGCCCAATAAGGGGAGGGAGAGAGACTCCTGTAAGTTCTATTCTTTGAGCTTTGAAAAGTTCCCCAAGCTCATGACACTGGTGTAAACGCCACAAAATGTCTCCACATGGCATATAAATACAAGATCCAATACCTCCGTCACAAGTCCCATGTATTAATGCTTGTATTGATGCTGTGGCCCAAAGAATCAGGTCAATCCATTAGTCATGTAGACCATAATTTAAAAACAAATGTATGGCCAATGTTAATTTGCCCAGCCGTCCTTTGCTTCTAATATAATAGTTCATATGATGAGTGGCCAGTAGGGCCAGACCTACTGAAGGACAGCTTATATATTATATCGTCTGACATGCCAACGAATGCGGGTGCATATGGTACGTAGAGAATAGCTTGCATATGTGTGTTAGCTTGGCAGAAACAGCCTGTAATTTTTCGTTTGGACGATAATTTCGCACCCCTAAGTGTTCCACTTGAATGTTACTCACGTGCCCTTGTCTAGCATATGTTCTGGATCTGAGACATCCACTCCACCAAGTAGCCCACCTGATGAAATTTCCGGGGGCCTAACCATAAATGTACAAAGGAGGTGGAGAAACAACAGCTTACGGAGGCTTATGTATGGGACATGCTGAATTTCAGAACAAGACCGGTGCAGATTTTGCCGGCCTTATGGGCATTTTGGAAGCCACATGTGTTCCTTTTGGCTTTTGTGCTTGGAATTAGCATTCCTCCGCCTATGGAGGCTGGAATGTTGAAAGTCTGGATTGAATATTTAAGAAAACACAGACGTTTGGAGGGCTTTGTTCTTTTTATTTTTTGTGCCAGCCAAATTTCATGAAATTTTTATTTTTAAAATTAATGTTATTCTAATTTTTGACTTTTTTTTTTGGTTGTCTTGAAACATTTTATTCCAAAATTGATAAATTTTGTTAAAATTTTAAGTTTCAATCAAATAGAAAAATTATTTTGTAAAATTGTTTTATCCAATCATGTAACTAATAACAAATGATATGTATTTCATGTACATCTTTTTGGGGACCGCGGAAGCAAAGTACTCCAATCACAAAATCAAGTCCACATGCAAACAATTCAAATTTTATGTGGAAAAACCGTTTCAGGAAAAATAAGCCAAAAAGCAACAATAATATACTATGAAAGCGTAAAATTACAAGAGAGAGAGATAACTGATTCGAACAAGCTTCAAATCTCCCTTACAAGTCAAGCTATGCTTTGGAAACCCTAAGAACGAATTAAAAAGATGTCTCGATACTCTCAAATCCCAATTACACCCATATATATATAGTCTTTATGAGAATCACAAACAAAATTAGAAACAAATAACGCACTTACGCAATTCTGGGTGTGCGCTCGATGACACATTCGATAGAACTTCGATGGCATTGACAAACTGTTGATGGCATCGAAAAAACACTAAAATGTTCCAGCAACAAAAAAATAATTTTTCTGAATTTTTTCGATGGAACTTCAATGACATGGACGAACTGTCAATGGCATCGAACTCATTCAATGACATTGAGTAGGACACCACGAAATGTCTAGCAACTAACATGAGATTTCAGGATTTTCTCGATGGCATCGAGCATCCTTTGATGGCATCGAACTCTGCTTGATAGCATCAACACACCCCTACTGTTTACATATTTGAGACATCAACATCACATACGATCCTTCCGTTTTAAAAATATCGGGATTTTGCCACAAAAGTCCTTAAGAAATTTTATTTTTTTTTCACCATAAGATGCCTTGACTTTGTAAAAGTTCCATAAGATGTTTCTCAAGGGTGAAACGGCTAGAAAACCTTTTTTTTTTCTAAAACATGTTGGTGGCAAGCATTGTGGGGCATACATTGTGCATGTGATATCAGACTTTTTCAAGCAAGTGCATCTCACCATGCTGATAAGACAAACAGAAAATGAGGCCCTTCAAATCATTAGATGGTAACGCCATAAAAAAACAATATACACCACCGAAAAACCTCTTGAATAATATTGGGGTAAAAAATACATAATCCTCAGCTCCACATTCTAGGAAAAGGTGAAGTATGACAGCATTTCATACTGAAATACAGCATGATGTGGAACTTTTCTTGTCAAGGCATTGTTTAGTAAAATTAGAATTCTCAATGATTTTTTCAATAAAAGACTCTAAACATTTATTCTAATCTTGTTATAGTGTCCTAGTTGTTGAGATTGATCTCTGTACAACTCATTGGTGTAATTAATCTTCTAATAGATTGGCAAGAAACCCAATGGGTATCTCTCTTCACAGTAAAGGTACTCTTACGTTGTATCAGAGTTCAATGGCAAAAGGCTTAAAACTTGAGAATAGCAAGTCTATTGATAGAGTCCTTCAATGGAAATCCTACAAAATGAGACAATAAGAGGGGCATTAGCAAAGGTAATTAAAAAAAATAGTTATTTAAATCTTAGTTCTATGATATAAGGACAACATTATTAAGGAGAGAAATCTTCCGAAAAGCTCCTAGATGAGGGCATTCTTGAAATATTCATTAACATTTTGGGTTTAAGTATTAAAACTTTTAACCTTTCACAAATCATGTTTAGAGAGTTTTAATCATAGCACTTATCCCAAAATGTGGTAGGAAATCTAAATTATCCTTGGACCTTTTCAGAAATGGCAAAACTGTAAAGATATGAGTTGCTTTTTCAAGCAGGACCCTTCATCATTACATGCTATGAATCTCCTTGATCAGTGGATCAAATCTCGAGATATATGTAGCATTGGAAAGAAATTTCAATGGACTAGCAATGGTATAAGAAGTTGGACCAATTATTACTTGAATCAGCCACAAATTAAGGAAGAATTTCTGTCATTAAATCGGAATTATGTAGTTTGAAAGTTTTGATTGGAGGCCCACAATTTCAAACTCATAACTTTAATTAATTGGGGTGGAAATGTCACCACTGCATATATCTTAAACTATTACAAAATAGAGTTCAAGATGCAGGAAGATAATTTTTTAGTGCCTTCTGAGCTAGGTGTTACAAACTTCAAGATGTGGCCTACTTTCAATGGGCCACGGACCACCATCATAAGGGCCTTCCATGCCCTTTATTGGCCCTAAATTCTTACCCCATTATGTGACTTATTTCACTAATTCGGTGGTCCAATCAGAATGGGGTGTTTACATCTGGAAATAGGCTGAGGAATAGTCACCACATAATGTATGTAGTTTCAGAATGCATTTCTCGTGACCCTCCTCCCCATAACAACATTATGTTACCTCTACTCCTCTTTTGCATCTGGCCTAATAACCAAGTTTCACTATAAATAATTTAAGAAAAAAATTATTACCATTGTATCAACAATCATACTCCTCTCTCTATGGTAGACCATAAAATTTACAATAAAACCCATTTTGATGGGTTTTATACCATAGAAACCCGAAAGATATTTACCTCGCTCCCTAAGCCATCATAGACATTGTTTTGATCATGATTAATTCAACATGAACTATATATAAACGTGAATTCTCCTCTACATCGTAAAGGTTGTATCAATGTGTGCATTGTGCTTTTGTTGAAATCATGATTGAAGTCCCTCATGGAAATCGTCTCTGTTTGGCTCAAAATTCGGTCATTGATACATGTGTATGGCCTCGACATGCCAGAGCCTTTTACAGCCTGATCCAAACTGAGCGCCTATGACTCTAGGTGCCAAGATATATAGAGAAGTTGTGAGCACTTGTCTATGACCGAGAACTGAGATAGTTTGGCCATCTATTTAGCCCACCTGTAAACAAAATCATGTGTTTTGTGAGGGGGATGTTTGCCCTTCTAATGAGTTCTTTTTTCTTGCAAACAAAATGACTTCTCTAACCATGATAGCTAAGATAACCTGATTCATAAAATGTGAAAGTAGAATGAACTCAATTGTATTAAATTAAAATAAAGATAAAAACCAATGATATCCCTTGCGATCCAACGATTGTGTCATAGATGCCGAGACCCTAAATCTAAATATTTTTTGGTCTAGTGATTGGGTCATAAGCAAAGGAAATAATAGTACTAAAAATAAAAGAAAAAAGTCTTCCTTAGAATCTAACATTTGGCGTAAATGGAGGGGAATTACAGTACTAATCTAAGTCAGTCCATTGTAGTAATATAGACCGACAAAATTACACTACTCCCATGCTAAAGTCAGTCCAACATAACAGCATAAATAGGTTGTCCTAGCCTAAGGTAAGCTGTGCTAAGATCAAATAAAAGGATAAGCAACATTGCGCTGTAAATTTGATTTGATATGTATTGGGTTTGCGAGGGCTCGAAGCTCTTCAATCTGAGTGGAGACGGACAGTCCGATTAGGGGCTTCATGGGGGCCATCGTGATGGATGTGGATTATCCAGGTCGTCCATTCATTTTGGCAGATAAGATTAGGCATGAAACGAAAAATGAGGCAAATCTAAGGCCCAAGTCAACTACACCACTCCCAAAAAACTTTTAACGATAATCACATAATTTTCATTGTTTATTACTGTGTGGTCCACTTGAGGCTTCAATCTACTTCCTTTTTGGGCTCATGCCCTTAAATGAGTTATAAAAACAGATGGATGGCTTAGATACAACACATACATTACGATGGGCCCTATAAAGACCCTTATGAGATCGTCAATGTATAGGGTGGTTATTAGCTTTTCTCTACGAATTAAAGCCAAGGCAAGATAGCTACAGATTAAAGTTGTATCCATAGACCCCTCTAGTTCGTAGCCTTTGATCATTTTTTTGGTAGTGCTAAATACCAACAAATAGCTTGCTGAGGACATGAGCTTCTCTCTCTCTTTCAAAAGGATTATAGTAATTTTTCATTATATGTTTAAAATGAAAGAAAGCCTCAATTTATAGGCAAAGAGGTTGGAACTTCGACTAGCCTAAGACTAGCTTCGGCTAGCCAGAGTCCACCGAATTTCTTCCAACCACTCTCAGATCGTGAGAGATAAGATTTATCTAAAATTTGACTAGCCGAATTTACCAATCGGGTGGCCAAATTTCCACAAAAATTAAAGATTTGCATTACTGGAATTTCACCCGAACTTTCTCATGCTAGCCGAATTTCAAACTTAGGCTAGCCGAACCAAAACTTAGACTAGCCGAATTTTCAACAGAATTTGTTATTTCGCTCGGGCTTGAAGTTAGACTGTCTGAGGAAGTTAAGCTAGCCGAACCAAAAGATAGGTTGGCCTAATTCCAAGGCAAAAACACTTATAAAAACCTAATTTAACGAAATTTTAAAAGTACCTAAACCTATGGTCATTCTAGGGTTATACCACCTATGTTTTAGCAAATATATAAGACATCGTCTCTTGAACTTTGGCTTAATCTTGTCTTGAATAGGGGCCTTGATTTCTTGAGAAGATTTGCCAATCTTAACTTGATCATAAGCTGATCTTGAGCTGATCTTTAGGCATGTAGAGTAGTTGTGATTCTATACTTGTAATCTACCCTTAAAGCACTTTTGTCTTACGAAATTTGACAATCCAAGTGAGTGTTAAACCTAACAACACTTACAAAATAATTTAACACATGAAATAAAATAAATTGCAACTAGTATTGAGCTGCAAAATCACGCAGCTCCTTTTGGCAGATACAGTCATGCATCCCTGATAATTGTACCTTGTTCCTTATCAATTTAGACATGAAAATAATTTAAGCTACCTACACTACCTGTACGGCTATATATTCGATGAATGAGTGGCCAGGTCAATATGAATTCCCCTCAAGATTACACACCACCACATTAGGTAAGTATAGCTTAAACAAGAAATCATATAAAACCGTCTAAATACAATCTTATTAAATGTATGGATGCGTGAATGTACATCAACTGGGGATGCTCATTCAATTGGCTTTTAGGTGAAACTCATGCGTGTGGCCAGTCACCAGCAAAAGTACATCTCGTACGTACGTAGTGACCAAGCTCACCAAAAGTGGTCAGCCTCTAGCAAAAGTACATCCCGTACGAACGTAGTGTCCAAGCTCACCAAAAGTAGGTCGATAGTCGATGGTCTAGGAGCTAACGAAACAATACCATGACTAAGGGCACATGCTACAACATTTAGAATTAGCCACCCGTCATCGCCCGTATGTTATGAATGCATGATTATCCCAACCGTTATTATTCCAATTTCAACCAGCCAATTTAAGAAAGTTCAAAGGTCACTAAACGGGACTCGTTACCCAACATAGGCCAATAGCTCGGGCATAGTGTCTCATACCACCATCCCCGACTCATGAGACTCTAACATTATGATATTTAATGGTAATCTCCCTAACTAGTGGTCAATCATAGTGTGAAAGTTGGGAAATTGGCACCCACGCTAGTTTGGCATTTTATGGCAGGGGTGATTGAGCTGACTTGGATTTTTGATGTGATAGTCTTGGAGTCGCCATTATCCACTTAATTCAAAATCCTGTAGTCAGCTATAACTTACAGAATGTGTAAAGCCAGAGAATCCAAGGACTCTCTTGCTTTAAGTTGACTCCTGATCTACGATTTGGGATTATAAGTAAGGGATCTCGGTTACAAAGAGGGAAGACATTAAGCACCCTCTCTGCCCGTATAAATGTACGATCTCTACTTCGCGTGGTAAAATAGCCTTAAGGGATAAGATGACAAGATCGAAATGGGACCTGGCAGACTTGGATTTCTGATGTGGCAAGGTCCGAGATTCTGGCAAGCTATATAGCATACGTCCAAAGAATGTCTAGAGGAGTTTTTGAAACAAATGTGATGATGCTAAAATATCATTAAAAGGGGACTAGGCTACCATGAGTTTATGATGTGATAGGATCTGATGTTCTGCTAGTCACAAGCATACATTCAATGGGAACTTAGAGAAGTAGGGGGGTTGAGAAGGAAAATAATGATGCGATGAATGCTAGTGATGATAGTGTGATCTTTGGCTTGCACTTGAAGTAGTTAGGATGTTGGATGCACTATGATTGGAAGTGATTGACCCAAGTAGGGTTATAAGAGTTGAGGGTGGCTTGGAGGAGGCTAGGGAGAGACTGAAAAGATAGGGCTTTGTAACTCAAATGTTCCCTCTCACTCTCACTCTCACTCTCTTGCTTTCTCTCACTCTCACTCCTCTTTTGAATTTGGTGTGTTGTGTTGTGTTAGTGGTGTTTCTTGGGTGTTGGTGCGTGTGTAATGAAGAGAAGTGAAGGCTATTTATAGCCTTTTGGGATGACATTTTGATAATTCTAAGGTTTACAGAGGGTAAATGCTGATGTGGCAGCTTGTGATTGGTTGAAGGAAGGGTAATGCCACATGACATGCTTTTATAGGCTCTTGGGTTTGGTAGGATGGTAAATAGAGTGAATGTTGAGGGTAAGCTTATAGAAGAGTTAACTTTTGGAGGGAGAACAATTGTGTGCTCAGATGGCACATTTGTCTAGAGAGGGCGGTAATGCGATTACTGCCGCCGGTAGTCAGACTACCGCTCGGGTACGGTTGCTCCCGTGGTTTGGTTAGTGGGCCTATTTCGGGCCTTGAGAGCGGCCTGAATCCCCTTTTTAGATATTTAGTTAAAAAATGGCTTGATATTGGCTTGAAAATAACTTGAAAATGGTTCGAGAAATGGATCGATTTTTGGGCAGGCTTTGACTTGTATGATGGCTTGTAATGGCTTAGTTTCGGTTAGGGTTTGGATTAGGTTTGGAAAATAGCTATGGTTGAGGTTTAGGTTTAGTTCCTAAGGGTCATTCATGCCTTATCAAGTTGCTAGCCTAGGTGGGGTTTTTACAGATGCCCCTCTTTGGCAGAAGTTGCATGCAATCGAATGCCAAAGCAAGTAGACACCCCACCCTTCTGGTCAGAAAAGATTGCGGTTTAGATCCATTGACTGTCATAGTATCATAGTTAACTTTCTGTTTAGAAAAAAAGATAACTTGCACATGTCATGAGGGTTTGAGGAAAACGTTGTGATTGTCCCTGCACTTTCTTTGGCATTACGGGCCACTAATCACAACCTTTTCGCGTCGGATTGATAATAGCATTGGAGGATAAGTATGAAAAGTAGGGCCCCTGCGCATTTTGTGGCTTTACAGGGATTCTTGTACTGTTTGGATCTTGTTGTTCCTTTGCTACATGATCATCGTAGGAGTACTTGTTTCATTTGATCGTCAAAGTGGTTAGCTTCCTTCCGCGTCCTGTGGCCTTATGGGGAACTCACTACGCTAACTTAAACTCGATCAGACTTTCCAAGCATCCCGGACTAGGTATGTGTGGGTGACCTGTTTTCCATGTAGTCTTCTGATTTTAATACGTTGGTTAGAATTGAGCTTTTCCATTCTTTTGAAATGATCACTCTAACCAGAGTTAGATTGTGATTACCATCACTTTGCATTGAACTTCATCGTTGCACGACTATCTTGACATTGAGATCCAGGCCAACTGTGCTTATATCGCATACGGATTTGACAACTCCTTAGGAAACTGGAAGTGGTCGAATCTTATTTTACTGTTTGTGATGAATGCCACTAAGAGGTATAGAAGACCTCCTAGTGCTTTGGATACCAAGCGTTATTTTTTGAATGGTTTGTTTTGAAAACTATCCCACATGAGGAGCCACACTCCTTCAGGATTTTATTGCAGTTTTTGAAGATTTTTTCAAAGCCTTTTGAAAGGATCCATCCAATCTCGTGGGAGGGAGTCGTCGTTCAGTTTTTATTGTGGCCATTTTTTTCTTTGAAATGAGTCCAGATAGTTCTATTGCCTCCACTGGTAGTTTCGTGGGACTGTTTGACTAATTTGGCTTTTATTAGAAGATCAATTTATCAAAAGACATGTTTTTGTGATTTTTGAAAAAGGATCTAATCCGTCATTTCTCATTCTATCCCTTGCGATCAAGATCGAATTCACTGGGGATGCGTGTGTGTTTTTTGTATTTTTTTTTTAAGGGATGAGATTATATATGAAAAAATGAAAATGAAATGAAAATTTTTGTGCCATATATGTCTGTATGTGCTTGTGTCTGAACTTGTGCCTGGATGGCAGAATCAGAATATTGAACTTAGCCCACATCGAATCAGGTATTCTCAGTTGTTTACTGGGGATCCCGATTCCCTAAGAGTAACGCATACTAGGATCATGCCCCTTGGGTTTGGGTAGAGTTTGATAGATTTCTGATCCGGGACTTATCTTTTCCTTGTGCTTCTTCACTTTGCTCGTTGCCTTAGGTTCCTCTGTACCTACACTTTTTTATTTTTTATTTTTTTCTTTTTTAGCCATTTTTGCCTGTAGCGCCTTTTCAGGTTTTCACCACGACTGGCTTTCCCGTCATTTTTGCCCGTGGCGCCCTTTCGGATTTTCACCACATCCCAGGTTTTTAATCTTGCCTGCCCCTTAACAGTTGTGCTCTTTTTACCCTTTATGCTTTTTCAGGTTTTCACCAAGTCTGCTACATGCCCGCTGTTTTTACTCGAGGCGCCCTTTTGGGTTTTCACCTCACCTGTTTTGCTTAGGCACGTTACTTTTCTTTTAATTTCTCTTTTTTTTTTCTCTACAGAAGCGGGAGGCTAGACTCCATTCATTGACGACCGATTGGTGAGCTACCTGACTTTGTCTTCAATCACGACCATAAAGCTGCTGACATTGGGGTAAACCATCCCAAGGGGAAACGGGCTGGTGAATTGAGTTCTCACTCATTGGGTTTGACTCTTTTTCTTCTTTTTTTTCTTCTCTTTTTTTTGGACTACGCGCTTTATTCGTCCATTTTTGTTTCTTTATTTATTTTTTTCTTTTTTTTTGGGACCCTTTATTTTTTGGAACACTTATTGGAGGAAATGAATGATGATGGAATGTACCTCAGGATGCTAATATTTTGTTGTTTGACTTTACCTTTACGATTGTGGTTGTTGACATAGTCAGGTAGGATTACCCGTGATTGATATTCACGTTGTTGGCATTGATGGGCTTTGGAAGATCTTTGCCCCTAATGACGGTGAGACGAAGGGCACCTCCTAGAGGAACTTCACAAACGATCAACGGATCATCCCAAGATGGCCTCGAGTTGCCCCTTGGATCTACTAAGCGTAATGATAAGATATGCATTATTATCATGTTGCTAACCTTTCTTTCAAACTTGCTTGTCGTTGCTCCTAGCGATCGTTGTGTGCTTTATGTCTGCGAGATGTAGTTGGTTGCATCGAGCTTACCACCACTCTTTCCTTGACTTCTCTTTTCATTTGTATCGATGATGTAGGATGTTGTCACTGCCCACTTTTGTCTGACACGAGAATGCGTTCATGACCATTGGATGCCTTTGGGTTCATTCTTTCGATGATGTCCACACACCATAATGAAAAAGGGTTAGTGTGTTGCCAGGTTATAAAGACTTGAAGCATGCACATGGATCCGTTGTACAAGCTTTAGATACTTGAAGCACTTCCTAACATGCTGCAATAACTTATCTCCATTATTCATCAATAACAGCTTAATCATAAGTTCTTCTTGGACATCGTATGCTCATTTAAGCACAAGTTGTGGACTCCATCGCAGACTTCAGACATGATCTTGACAACTTTGCTTGATGTGTTTGACTTCAAGCTTCATAGCAGATGGCGTATGATTAGTTCTTCATTTGATCTGGGTAAGGCTTCATATGAAAACTCAAAGTTGAATAGTCCCGAGCTTTAGAAATTCTGTCATCGTCTGCTTGTATTCAAGAGGCAAGAATCTCTTGATGCGCACTTTTCTAGGGAGCTCAGGGGATCCCAAGTTCAGGATTTCAAAATCACCCTACCCCCGAAGGATGGCGGTCATGGCCTGAAGCATCTGATGAAGTAGATCTACGCTCACGAACACGGCCAGGGCCACACTGGTGTCGAACGCAGGAGCCGCTTGACTCGCTCTCTCAGGCGTCATGTCCTACAGTATGGAACAAGGACCTATTATCCTTGAGCACTCTTGAATGCACAGACGATAGGGAGCTATATTAGGAAGTTTCTAGGTTATTCGAACTCGAGGACCTAATCATTATAAGTTCTTAACAATCATAGTGTAGGGTAGTTATCAACAGATATGTGATGTTATCCTCAGGTATTCCCAAGTCATGCCCTGATACCAACTTCTGTCACGCCCCAAACTCAGAAACTGGGCTCACAGAATTCCTGATCAACGAATCCGGCACTGACAGCCTCCATAGTACTCCATTCTCAGCTTCCAGACCTCAAACACCATCCTGAGATGTAAGACCCGTATCCTACATCGTACCGTTCCATAGGCTTCCGCAGTCTTCCCAGTTGAATTCCGGCAACCTTCAACCCTTAACTGGCATTTGCGCGCAACCCTGAGTCACACGCCGTCAACCCGAGTCGACTCAACCCAAGAGTTGTACCCTAGCGACCGCGCCGTCGCCGCAGTTCCGATGCCGCGTCTCGCGTGCCGAGGCGATACCCAGGCCAGGAGATGTGGGCCACGTTCAGTTCAAAGAAAACGTCAAGCATTTGCAATCCCAAGAGAATGTCTCATCAATCACATCAATCAATCAAGTACCATATCACATCACTCACACCCATCCCCAAGTACAACTACCCATCCCCAATAGTCAACTTTCCATCACTTTACCCATCTCTCTCCCCATCACTCCATCACTCACATCACACTCTCTCTCATCTCTCTTATCTCTCTCATCTCTTCCATTCTCTCCAAGCAACTCCAATGTCCAACATTTCCATGAGAGAGGAGAGCTAGTGTGGCCCACCTTTCATCTCCCATCTCCACCATCTAAGTTTTATCTCAACCGTTGAAATTGTTCCTATGGAGCTCTAGCATGCATTGGCGAAAGAATGAAGAGGAGATCAAAGGTGGGTGCTTTTACTTGTTGATTTCGTGATTTGAGGGCCCACATATGTGGGACCCATCTTGATGTATGTATTATATAGGGAGAGCCCATAGTGGCGGGGTCCCTCCCCTCCTCACCGCTGATATCTCTCTCTCTCTCTCTCTCTCTCTCTCTCTCTCTCTCTCTCTCTTTTCTTTGATGGCCCACCTGATGTGTGGTGGAAATGCGGGCATCCATCATGGTGGAGCCCACCTTGGTGTACGTGAGAGATCCACACCGTCCACAGATTTGGACGGTGCTGGACACCATTCTGAACGATGCTGTGGCCCTCCAGCATGATGTATGTGTATTTCCACACCTTCCGTCCGTTTTCCATGGACGTGGGCCACCTCACACGTGTGGTTCGTGTGAGGGTGGGGTCCACCTATATGTACATGTGGTTTAAATCCACAACGTCAGTCCAGAGTGTCCAGAGAGTCTAGACGCTGGACTCCCTCATTCTAATATAATATTATAATATTATATATATGTGTGTAATATATATATATATATATATATATATATATATATATATATATATATATATATATATATATATATATATATATGGTGCGAGCATATAGCTGTAATCAGCAGGTCTATGGCCCATCATGTAATATATGTGTTATATCTGAGACGTCCATCTGCTGGACGTTGCAGTGTGGCCCCACCATATGATGTAGGCGTTACATCCAACCGTCCACCCAATGGCCAGCTCTTCTTAGTGCTTGAGACAAAAATAAAGCAGATTCAAATCTCTGGTGGGCCACACTGGCATGGCCCACCTAGATATATGTATTTTACCCTCCCCGTCCATTGGTGGACGGTGGTATGGAAGCAAGTTGGATGGTGTATCTCACGCAACAAGGTGTTGTTATCGACGTCAGTAAAATCTGTGGGGCCACCCTGATATATCTGTTGTATCTTCATCGTCCAGAACGCTGGACGGTGATATCTACCTCAATGGCTTGTGCGGATCGCACACCGTTTAGATCATGGGACCACCATGACTTGTATTTCATCCAGGCGGTCCATCCAGGACGCTGGACGTTAAATCATATATATATATATATATATATATATATATATATATATATATATATATATTACTTTGAATATATGTACCTGCTGAATGCGTTGACTGGGTACTTTAATGTTATAATATAATATAACATTATTATATTATATAACTTTAATGCATTAGCTGAGTACTTTATATTATATTAAGTATATAATAAACAATATTATATGATATAATATATTATAATAACTAACTCTTGGGTGGGCCAGTCCCATGTGGGACCCACCTTTAATATAAGATCTGCACTGTCAAGAAGGATCTGGATGGTGAGCATGGACGGCATCCTGCCCTTGTACAGGTATATAAATATAATATAATATTATATAATATATTATGTAATGGTAATATTTTGGTGGCCACTAGGTGGACCGCACCATGATGTATGGTTACATCTGCACCGTTCAGTTGCTAGATGGTGCAGCAGGCACGTTATCCAACCCATCCATCCACACGCGGTGCCTCATGCGCCCCACCTTGATGTATTGTCAATCCTCGCCGTCCATTCAAATTTCGTGGGACCCCAGTGATGTGTGGGTCTTGCACTGTACCGTTCATCCATCTTTGCCGGTGGATCCCACCATGATGTAAACTATGTCGTCCACCTATCTGGCGTGCTAAGCACGGCCCCACCATGATGCACGTGTTGTATCCCTACCGTCCCTCCATTTCTGTGGTGCCACCGTGATGTTTGGGTCTTATCCGCACCATCCAGATGGTTGGACGGTGGGCCCCACAATTTGATGCAAATGTTGCACCTTAACCATCCATCTAATTGACAAGTTTGTCTCAAGGCTTGAGACTGGAAATAAGATAGATCCAGCTATCAGGTGGACCACACTACGGGAACAGTGGAGTTGAACGTCTGCCATTGAAACCCTTTTGGGTTATAGAAGTTTTGGACCAATATGATATTTGTTTCTCCTCTCAATCCAGGTCTTTGTGACCTTATGAACTGACTGGATGGAAGATAAAAGCTATGGTGGGACCCTCAAATTTTTAATAATGGAAATCATTATCACCACTGTTATTTATGGTATGGTTCAGATGATCTTTTGATTTGATTCATTGTTTGGGTAATGCTCTAAAATGATCTCTATAAATGGATGAATGGTGCAAGTAGTGTGACCCACTTGTTGTATTTGAGAGGCCTAGTATGACGTATTCGGAGCGTTGAGGCCCATTAGATGTATTTCGGGCCCATGGGTTAAGGCCCATTGTGATGCATTTGGAGCCCATGGGTAGAGGCCTATTGTGATATATTAGGCCCATTTGAATCGGCTCATTGACTCAGCCCATACGATTCGGCCCATTGTCTCGGCTCAATTGATTTGGTCCATTTGTGCCGGCCCATTTGATGCTGCCCATTTGGTTCGACCCGTTGATACGGCTCGATGTTATGTACATTGTCCCATGAGCGAGCCCAATGTGATGCATATATGGCCCATAAGCGAAGCCCATAATGATGTTTGTTAGACCCTTGTATGAGACTGTGGACCCATTATACGATTGACCCTATGAGTGTCATTCCTTGGGAGCAATGTTGGTTAAAGGTCAACATTAATGGGCAATGATGGTTGAAAGTCCTCATGTGACCTTCCTTTAGGCCTTTGGTTAGGCCGATTATCGATCAATCCGATTGTCGTGACCGATTTGCTGATTCTGATTATCGATCGATCCCGATTATTGTGACTGATTATTGAGGGTCAAATATTGCATATTAGACCCCAATTATTACCGAATTTATGAACATGCCACCGTTTAAAATCCTAATTTAATCGTGTTTGTGATGCAAGGTACATTTGCAAGTGTGGGCTACAAAAAGGTGCTAAAAGTGTGTATTTGATGCTCTGAAATCACCACAGCAAGGGATGGACTCCAGAGGACCAAAATTGATGGATTTGCACGCCAGAAATCAGAGGAAATCAAGCCATTCGCATTTAACGGGCCCAAAAACCAACCAGAATGCAAGATCATAGGGTTTCCACCATCTGATAAACTTGAAACTTCATACATGACCTGAGGACCATGAATTAACCGTACACGTCAATTTTCAGCCATTGAACCCCTGTGGAAGTGGGCCAACGTGTAGATCAGCCCATAAATCTCAATCTGGGGTCCACCTGATCTTTGGGATATGTTTGAAGTTTGGTCTCAACACCTTAATTCAAATGATAAAGGGGTTAGACGGATTGGATTTCCCAAAATATCAAGGTGGGACCCACTTTACGCGGTGTGTGTGCACAGCACACAAGCATCGGATGTGCACCGGACCGGTCAAGCCAGTCAAACTCTGTTTGACCGAGTCTTCTTCAAAAAAAAAGGAAACAGCTGTTTCCTTTTACAGCGTTCGCAGCCGACCACCTGGTCCGAAGTTGTGGGGCCCACCCACTATCCAAAATAGTAATCCACACCGTCCATTATATTCCCATGGCCCAGCTTACCAAAGTCTAGCTGGCAGAATTTTAAGAAACAAAGAAAATGGGATCTTAACCATTCAAGCATGGAACGGACGGCAGCAAGAAAAATCCAGTGGACCACGCCAGAACCCATCCAAAATCGACCATACCCGACCGAAATTTCGAGGGGAATCTGGTGGACGGTTCAGATTTCTCAAAAGACAAGGGAAGTGGGCCCCACCGAGAGTCCAGCGCCGACCGTCTGCGGACTCTGTTTACGCAGTCTACGCACGCCCGACCAATCCGGGCCGTTCTACAAGCATGGAGAGGATCGGTCCATCAATCCTGACCGTCTAAACACAGTCCATGG
This sequence comes from Magnolia officinalis, assembly GCA_021015155.1. NCBI lineage: Eukaryota > Viridiplantae > Streptophyta > Magnoliopsida > Magnoliales > Magnoliaceae > Magnolia > Magnolia officinalis. The sequence goes on from JAJHSJ010000002.1 coordinate 66,655,636, forward strand.
GATGACCGACCAAAGCCATGGTGATTGAATGGCTTGGATCTTGCGTCAGGGACATCAGATGGGCTGAGTCCAAAACGTAACTCCTCTTCGGTTTCCGCATTTTCTGCGCATGCTGCGAATGTCATTGCGAAAGCCTCTCTTGACTCCACCAGGAGGATCGGTTCTCCAACCAGCTCCATCTCGACGGCCTTTGGCAGCTATAAAGAGAAAGAGAAGAAAGGGAGAAAGGGGGTTCCAGGCTAGCTACGGAGAGAGAGAGAGAGAGACTGTTTAGAGTTTTTTTGTTTATTTATTTTATTTTCCTTTTATTATTTTAGAGATCCAGTCCAACATGGTTGACTAAACCTCTTGGCTAGGGCCAATAGGTGAAGCTTGTAGCGTGATGGGTGATATTCTACGGTTCTGATTCATGCCCTGAACTACTTTTTTTGGTTTGATTTTAAGGAATGCAATTAGTTTTTAATGGTTTGTTGTGACTGACATTACAATAGATCTGCAATAGCTTGAGTATTTCCTTTTCCCTTCTTGTGATTATGAAGCCAGGACGCCCTGTTGTTCACCATCGCCCCTTGGACATGGTGGAATGACAGAACTCTTCCTGACATTCATACATAACTCAGATTGGCTGTTGAATTGGTTTAATTCCGTTGTTTGCTTTGTCTCATGGGCATGGTTTTGTGATGGAATCCATTCTAATTTACACCCGTCTCATCTTTTGAAAACTTGATCAAAGGAAGTTCAGATTGTTCTTTAAGCGATATATCTTCCAACTGGATGAAGATAGGACTCGAAGTCCAGTTGAGTTCATGAATCGACCATAGATCTCCTTGATCTCTACAAGTGGATCCTCTGAATCCCTAGTTTCTTACCTTTAAATTTCACAAGTTTTAGATACATATTTTACCATTATTCCTCAAATTCACTTGATTTAGATTGCATCTTATTCTAGTTCTAGTTCTAGTTAGTTTCAGATGACGTACAGGTTTCAGTCCCTGTGGATTCGACCTCGGTCTTACCGAGTTTTATTACTACATCACAACCCTGCACTTGGGGAGTGAACAAGTTTTTGGCGCCGTTGCCGGGGATTGACGGTTACGTTTCCTGAAGTTAACTCGTTTTAGGACTAGTTTAAGATTAGGACTTTTCTGATTTTTAGGGTTTATTTTTAGAATTTTCTAATTCTAGGTTTTCCTTTAATTTTTAGAAATTTTCTCTCAAGTAACTTTCTATTTTTAGATAGTTTTCCCTTTTTAGAAACTAACCCAACTTTCTTATTTTGTAGGATTCTGAGATAGGTTTCTAAATTGGTAATTTCTCTTTTCCTTGCTATTTCTAGATTAGGATTCCTTTTTAGCAAGTTTCTAATTCTAACTCTTTTAGAATCTAATTTTGTTTCCTATTTTATTCTGTTTAGAAAGTAACATTACTTTCTATTTTAGGATTAGGATTTCTAATTTAGAACTTTCTAACTTTAGGTTTAGAACTTTCCTCTTTTATTTTTTAGAAACTAGATTAGTTATTTTCCTTTTTAGAAACTCTTCCTAATTTTAGAAACTAACTCATTTTTCCTTTATTTTTAGAAACTTTCTAATTCTAGGTTTAGGAAACTTTTCTTTTCTAGAAACTAATTTTGTTTCCACCTTAGAATTTTCTAACTTTAGAATTTCTATTTTTAGGAACTAATCTCCTTTGGTTTCTTTTGCAGGATCTTAACATAGGAACTTCTCAATTGGTACCTTCCTTCTAACTTCTCCTCCTCTTATTTTTCATACTCCTGTAGGATCTTTTCTTTTATTTTTTTCTTAAGATTAAATTCAGATTGAGGGTTCCACCATGTATATGCACGAGTGGGAACGTCACTATGCTGAGATAGCTTTTGAGCAAGCGAAACAGTGCGAAGGGATGTATGATAATGATGATAGACATCCACCTATGTCTCAAAATTTTCCTGAAACAATCATCGAGAACCGACCTGAGCATAACACTCCATCGGTTAAGAAGTCCTTACGCGATCATATACGGGAGAACAATTCCACACCACGGACAGTACGTGAGTGTTGGGGTTATCATAACTATGGGAGTGAGAATTATTATCACCCATCTGAAAAAAAATAAAATAATGCGTGATTATATTATGAGTGATAATAAGTATTACCAACCATCAAATTGTCCCACCTATGATCCGTATGACTATAATCAATGGAAACATCAATGTCAGGAAGCTGAACTAGCTATATATCATAGTGATAATTCTCTTGGGTCCTCTACCTTTAACACCCAATCAGAAACAATCCAAGAGGATTCACTTCAGAAACTCATGAAAGCATAAGAGCAGTTCAATCAACTTGTCATACAATCATGTGAATTACTCACAGCCTCAATTCCAATCATTCAGTCACAACTTATGGAGAAGGAAGAGACTAGGTTATCCCAGCCTCATCCTAATCTAGAAGCAGAATTTGAAGAAAGTGATCATAACTCGCTTGTGGCAGAAACTGAAATTACGAATGAGGAATTGGATTCCATTAATGAGCAGATGGTTCAATTTCCCGATGAGTCGATCTTAATGACTGTCCAAAGGAATGATCAAGAGACGTGGGTGTCTTTCAAATATAATGATAGTGACACACTTCACTCACATGACACGCATGATTACACTGATGCGGTAGAGGTTAGTTTATTCAAACCTCAACCCAATCTAGGAATAGAATGTGAGGAATGTGATCCTGTCCCAAGTGCACACTGCACGGAACTGGACGATGATGAGTATTGGGATTTAATCTCAAGTGTGGCTCCTACCAATGATCAAGAGGTTCAGGAAGTTGTCAACCATAAAGATCAACTCCACCTGTCTGACATGACTGATTTGAATGTGGAGAATGAACCATTTTCAACTAACCCTTCTAACCTTTGTGATACATGTTTGGACCACTGCCCTGAATTGAATGATGATATGATTCGGGCGATGGACGATTTGCTTGATATAACTCTGGAATTTGAAACTACCCAGTTAAGGCTACAATCTGAGGTACGCACTTTAGACGATTCAATGCCTCCATTGAGAAACTTCAATGACCAGAGTCTTCATATCAATTCTTCACCTATTAATTGTCCATCTGTCTGTGAAGGGCAAGAACAAGCGAGCATGCGTTCATCCGCTTCTAGAGATGATAGAATCCTTGGGCTCATCATCACAGATTTCGATACAGGAGATGAGTCACTCCCAGCTGACTTTCCCACATCTTTGAACTCATGCTTGGCACACCTTGTGGATTCCAACGACCTCATGATACAAGAAAATGTGGATTCCTTACATGACACCACCTCGGTGGTTGTCAATGACCAAGGGCACTCTTACTCTGAAGCCACTTTTTCCCCAGATCCTAATTGTTTATCATTAAAGGAAGATGAGCTGAAAATGAAACCAAAGTCTAGAACTTTGGAATGTGTTGAGGCTACATCACTTCTGGCGAAGTTTTCTAAACTTTATCTATTTGTAGTCTCTGATTCACCATGGGATACTAACATTGAAACTTCTTCTGTCACAGGTGAATCATATATACTTTGGATACCTCAACCAATTCAATGGAAAAATTCCTATGAGGTACATAAGTCTCTTTGGAAAGTCATGCTCCAGGGCGCCCAAGCCTATTGCAAAAAGGGCTTTTGGATGATCCTGTTGAGGAACTTACTGAGAAACTTATCAAGATATTGGCCAGAAGAGGAACCCTGTGACATGATCGAGTAGTTTTTCCTTGCTTTCATAAGACTAGGGTAGTTTTGTTTTATGTTGTTTTAGGATAGACGGTAAACTTAGCGCTCCTGGGAGGCAACCCGGCTTTTCAATTTATTTCATTTTTCTAGTTAGTTCAATGTTTGTGGGTAACATTACTGCAAACCCTCACGAGACTACAACTCGTCCACTAGGGGCAACCTAGGGGTTTAAAGGCTTGTTGCATACGCTAAATGCAATCGAGAGCACCTGCGAAAGTGGTATAGGTAGGAGTTTATTTTTGTTATTTTTGTTTTACTTTCGATTGGTTTCACTCTTGTGCTGACCCGCTCTCATGTTGAGATCTCTATGGAAAAGTCTCTCTCGACTCGTTACCCAGGTACTATCTTCCAATCACTTCTCATTTACTTTCGTTGTCCCATGTACATTGCATGCTTACATCTTTTACATTGAGGACAATGTAGATTTTAGGTTGGGGGTGGGAGATTAGGTTTCCTAATCAGTGTTTTCTTGGTCTTGAGCAAAATTTGTGAAAAATTTTAAATTTTTTCTGGACTTTCTTGTACATTCAAAGTGATCTTGACGGCCATCTTGGATTTAGAGTTACAAGATAAGTGATGTTGGTAACTTATGACTTTTGGATTCAGTATCTATCAGATTTCACAGTTAAGTTCGAAATATTAATCCATGATTAGAAGTTTTAAACATTGATTGAGTCATGATTTCACATGTCACATCTCGCTTACACATTGAGGTCTCAGTTTGATATTAAAGGATTAACTTGGAGATCACTAAGCGTGAAAGGAACCAACCTAAGAAATTGAAAGGAGTGGGCGAATGGTCTTCACCATAGGTCTGCTCCCTATAGGTGTAGATTTAACTCCCCATAGATGATATAAAAAAAAAAAAGTTAGGCGACAAGTTTTCACCATAGGTTTGCTCCCCATAGGTGAGGATTTGATTCCCCTCCTTGGCGTTACTATTTATAAAAATATCAAAGGCTGATAGAATGAAAAGATGATCTAAAAGGCAAGCGTTGGTTTCAGTTTTGGTTGTTATGAATTCCGTTGTTAATTACCTGTGATATCATGAAATTGACAATTGGATCTCTTAATGTTGATAAGCTGAGATTACACTCTACACTCATGGATCTTAATGTTCAGAATTTGTCTGATTGATGGATTAATACCTTAAACTTGATTATGGAATTTACCGTGCACTTGAATTCAAAAGAAAGTAATGCCCAACATTCATGAATTTTAGAATTCTAGTATCTAGATTGTATCTCAAAGATCACCTGAGTTCATAGAAATTGTCCTGTAATTCTCAACTTAATTTTCGCATACTTTGCTCGGGACTAGCAAAATGCTGGTTGGGGGTTGTTTTGAGGGTCAAATATTGCATATTAGACCCCAGTTATTACCGGATTTATGAACATGCCACCGTTTAAAATCCTAATTTAATCGTGTTTGTGATGCAAGGTACATTTGCAAGTGTGGACTACAAAAAGGTGCTAAAAGTGTATATTTGATGCTCTGAAATCACCACAGCAAGGGATGGACTCCAGAGGACCAAAATTGATGGATTTGCACGCCAGAGATCAGAGGAAATCAAGCCATTCGCATTTAACGGGCCCAAAAACCAACCAGAATGCAAGATCACAGGGTTCCCACCATCTGATAGACTCGAAACTTCATACATGACCTGAGTACCATGAATTAACCGTACACGTTAATTTTCAGCCATTAAACCCCTGTGGAAGTGGGCCAACGTGCAGATCAGCCCATAAATCTCAATCTGGGGTCCACCTGATCTTTGGGATATGTTTGAAGTTTGGTCTCAACACCTTAATTCAGATGATAAAGGGGTTAGACGGATTGGATTTCCCAAAATATCAAGGTGGGACCCACTTTACGCGGTGTGTGTGCACAACACACAAGCATCGGATGTGCACCGGACCGGTCAAGCCAGTCAAACTCGGTTTGACCGAGTCTTCTTCTTCTTCAAAAAAGGAAACAGTTGTTTCCTTTTCAGCGTTCGCAGCCGACCACCTGGTCCGAAGTTGTGGGCCCCACCCACTATCCAAAATGGTAATCCACACCGTCCATTATATTCCCATGGCCCAGCTTACCAAAGCCTAGCTGGCAGAATTTTAAGAAACAAAGAAAATGGGATCTTAACCATTCAAGCATGGAACGGACGGCAACAAGAAAAATCCAGTGGACCGCGCCAGAACCCATCCAAAACCGACCATACCCGACCGAAATTTCGAGGGGAATCTGGTGGACGGTTCGGATTTCTCAAAAGACAAGGGAAGTGGGCCCCACCGAGAGTCCAGCGCCGACCGTCTGCGGACTCTGTTTACGCAGTCTGCGCAAGCCCAACCAATCCGGGCCGTTCTGCAAGCATGGAGAGGATCGGTCCATCAATCCTGACCGTCCAAACACAGTCCATGGGATGACCGACCAAAGCCATGGTGATTGAATGGCTTGGATCTTGCGTCAGGGACATCAGATGGGCTGAGTCCAAAACGTAACTCCTCTTCGGTTTCCGCATTTTCTGCGCATGCTGCGAATGTCATTGCGAAAGCCTCTCTTGACTCCACCAGGAGGATCGGTTCTCCAACCGGCTCCATCCGATGGCCTTTGGCAGCTATAAAGAGAAAGAGAAGAAAGGGAGAAAGCGGGTTCCAGGCTAGCTACGGAGAGAGAGAGAGAGAGAGAGAGAGAGAGAGAGAGAGAGAGAGAGAGAGAGAGAGAGAGAGAGAGAGAGAGAGAGAGACTGTTTAGAGTTTTTTTGTTTATTTATTTTATTTTCCTTTTATTATTTTAGAGATCCAGTCCAACATGGTTGGCTAAACCTCTTGGCTAGGGCCAAGAGGTGAAGCTTGTAGCGTGATGGGTGATATTCTACGGTTCTGATTCATGTCCTGAACTACTTTTTTTGGTTTGATTTTAAGGAATGCGATTAGTTTTTAATGGTTTGTTGTGACTGACATTACAATAGATCTGCAATAGCTTGAGTATTTCCTTTTCCCTTCTTGTGATTATGAAGCCAGGACGCCCTGTTGTTCACCATCGCCCCTTGGACATGGTGGAATGACAGAACTCTTCCTGACATTCATACATCACTCAGATTGGCTGTTGAATTGGTTTAATTCCGTTGTTTGCTTTGTCTCATGGGCATGGTTTTGTGATGGAATCCATTCTAATTTACACCCGTCTCATCTTTTGAAAACTTGATCAAAGGAAGTTCAGATTGTTCTTTAAGCGATATATCTTCCAACTGGATGAAGATAGGACTCGAAGTCCAGTTGAGTTCATGAATCGACCATAGATCTCCTTGATCTCTACAAGTGGATCCTCTGAATCCCTAGTTTCTTACCTTTAAATTTCACAAGTTTTAGATACATATTTTACCATTATTCCTCAAATTCACTTGATTTAGATTGCATCTTATTCTAGTTCTAGTTCTAGTTAGTTTCAGATGACGTACAGGTTTCAATCCCTGTGGATTTGACCTCGGTCTTACCAAGTTTTATTACTACATCACTACCCTGCACTTGGGGAGTGAACACTGATTGCCGATTCCGATTGACGTGACCGATTTGTCGACTTTGATTATCAATCGATCTCGATTGTCCTGACCGATTTGCCGATTCTGATTATCGATTGATTCAATTGTTGTGACAGATTTGCCGATTCTGATTATCGATCGATTCGATTGTCGTGACCGATTTGCCGATTCTGATTATCAATCGATCTCGATTGTCATGGCCGATTGTCATGGCCGATTGCCGATTTCGATTGACCTGACCGATTTGTCGACTCTACTTATCAATCAATCCCGATTGTCGTGACCGATTTGCCTATTCTGATTATCGATTGATTCAATTGTCGTGACCAATTTGCCGATTCTGATTATCGATCGATCTCGATTGTCATGGCCGATTGTCGTGGCCGATTGTCGTGGCCGATTGCCGATTCCGATTGACGTGACCGATTTGTTGACTCTGATTATCGATCGATCCCAATTGTTGTGACCGATTTGCCGATTCTGATTATCAATCGATCCTGATTGTTGTGGCCGATTACCGATTCCAATTGATGTGACCGATTTATCGACTCTGATTATCAATCGATCCCGCTTGTCGTGACCGATTTGCCGATTCTGATTATCGATCTATTCGATTGTCGTGACCAATTTGCTGATTCTGATTATTGATCGATCCCGATTTGTCGATTCTAATTATCGATTAATCCCGATTGTCATGGCTGATTGCCGATTCCGATTGATGTGACCGATTTGTCGACTCTAATTATGGATCGATCCCGATTGTCATGACCGATTTGCCAATTCTGATTATCGATCGATCCCGATTGTCGTGGCCGATTGCCAATTCCGATTGACGTGACTGATTTGTCGACTCTGATATCAATTAATCCTGATTGTCATGACCGATTTGCCGATTCTGATTATCGATCGATTCGATTGTCGTGACCAATTTGCCAATTCTGATTATCGATCGATTGTCGTGACCGATTGCCGATTGACGTGACCGATTTGCCAATTTCATTTATCGATTGATTCTGATTGTCGAGGCCAAGTATCGAGGTCGATTTTGATTTGTCGAGGCCGATTGTATAGGCCAATTCCGATTGTCAAGGTCGAGTATCGAGACCTATGTGATGAGGCCCATTGTGATGCATTTGAGGGTCAGCGATGGAGCCCATTGTGATGTATGTTAGGCCCATGTGAAAGGCTCATCGTGATGTGTATTAAACTCTTGAGTGTGGCCCATGGTGTTGTATATTCGGCCCTTGTGTGAGGCCATGGGTCCACTATATGTTAGGCTCTATGTAGGTCATTCCTTGAGGGCAATGTTGGTTAAATGTCAACATTGTTGAGGTCAATTGTCGATGCCAGTTATTGATATCGATTATGAGTATGTGACAGCATAACATCATGATACATGCCCATACGCATCATCTGCATACTTGTTATGAGATGTGGTTGATTATTGCATATGTCATTGAGCATGTTGTTATGAGACTCCCTAATAGGCGGAGGTTATCTCATATAAGTGCACGGTATACGCAGGATTGATGCATGGCTAGTTCATATGACTCATGCATCTTGCATTACGATTACTGTACGGCCTAGTGACATCAGGGCCGTAGCCTCCATAGGCATATCGTGGTTGGCCAGACGGGGCACCAGAAATTTGTTCTAGCATCAGGCTGTCGTAGATGGCCCTGGGTGAAAATCCCTAAACCTTCTTGGTACCAGAGGACACCCCAACGTCGAGACTGAGTGGATACATGAGCGTCCGAGTGCCGAATACCAGGAGGCCACGTCTCCCACTGTGTCGTGGACGATTGGGAGGGGGTGTGGCCTTACCCGCCTGAGCGTAGGGTGCATTGCTAGACTGAGTTTGACCAGATCGTGAATGGGTCCGCTATCGACTTGCCGAATATGTATTGGCAGACTATTGGCCAGGCGGATAGTGAGGTTTCTTAAGCTCACTTGGACTTTGCAGTTGGGAGAGCAGCAATGCCATTTGGAGTGTACTAAGCCCCGATGATGATCCCAGAGATGAACAGTACTGATATGTGGACTTATTGAGCAGGAGTTGTATACTCATTCATTCATTCATTCACCATCCACTCGGGCTGGTGGTGCGCAACTATTTGTTATGTGTACCATCGCAATGGCCAGGATTTTGGTTGGGGCGCGCGACTAACCTGAAATCAGGAGTTTACCACATTGAGTCTGACTATCCAAATTTAGGTATGGGACTGGCTTGGATAAAAGTCCCTTGTGATGGACCCCATCGCCTGCGATACTACGTACTATCATCCCGACTTCACACTCCAGCATGGTCATTCCATTTGCACCGCATATTGCATTACATTTGCAGCATATGGCATTTTGGGTTACCTGTGTTTTTGCATTTATATGGTTTAGATATGGCATCTGAGATTTGACTCTGTATGACTCCTCATTTGTATAGCTGATCTGCATCGCGTATTCTGATATTGTTCTTTATTTGTATAGTTGATCTGTATCACGTATTTTGATATTGTTCCTCATTTGTATAGTTGATATGTATTGCGTATTCTGATATTGTTTGACTCATGGACTTGTCAGTATTTTCGTTTACTCTGATATCATATGATTCATGACCTTGCGCCTATTTCGATATTGTATGATTATGACGTTGTGTTGAATACTTGGCACTTACCATGTGCACACACTTACACTACCCTTTAAGCTTTCTATAAGCTTATGCATGATAGATGCGTGCAGGTGATGTTAGGTTGCAGCAGTGTTGAGCGTGGAGCGTGCAACGGTTTTCTGGAGCTTGATTTTCAATTGATGTATTTTTCCTTTCAGCATTGTACTCAAATGATTATATTAGTAGATATGTGATGATGATGTTGCCTTTGTGAATTGGGTAGTCTTGTGGTTATGCTTATTCCGAGTTTAATGTACAATAAAAAAAATCCTCCTTGTAGGATCCCAGGATCAGAATCTGGCGTTTGGACGCTAGGAGCCGAGAATGGGGTACTATGGAGGCTGTTGGCACTGGATTCGGCGATCGGGATTCCTGTGAATCCAATTTTCTGGTTTGGGGCGTGACATGAGATCCTATAAGGAGGATTTTTAGTGTAAATTTTTTTATAAAGGAACATAACCACAAGTGTACCTAAATCACAAAGGCATCATCATCATCACATATCCATTATATATGAACATTTGATTACAGTGCTGGAAAGGGAAATACATAAATAACAAAATCTCCACGAGATCGATGCACGCTTCTGCCTCAATGCTGCAGCAACCTAACATCACCTGCACGCAACGGTTGTGCATAAACTTACAAAGAAGCTTAGAGGGTGGTGTACGTGTATACGCAAAGCATGTGCCAAGCATATAATATTAGCGTAAACGGAATATTAGCAAGTCTATAAGTCATACAATATCAGAGTATGCAATGCAGATCGACTATGCAATGCGGAGTCATAGTGAGCCAAATATTAGATTCTGAGGATGCAATGCAATATGCAATTCCTAACGAGCCACGAATACCATCAGCCTCATCTAGGCCATATAAATGCAGAAACATATTAACTCAAATGTCATATACCACGAATGTAATACAATATGCAGATCCTGGCGAGTCCATAATACCATTAACCTTATTCGGGCTATGCAATACAGAAGCATAATAAACCAAATGTTATGTGCTAAGGATACGATGCAATATGCGGTATGAAAGAATGCCTAAGTTGGAGGGTGAAGTCGGGATGATAGCACGTGGTATTGCAAGCTGTGGGGTTCATTACAAGGGACTTCTATCCAAACCAGTCACATACCTAAATTTGGATAGCTAGACTTAATGTGGTAAACTCCTGATCCCAGGTTGGTCACGCACCCAACCGAAATCTTGGCCATTGTGAAGGTACACATAATGATTTGGTTGTGCACCATCAACTTGAGCGAATGGTAAATGAATGAATGAATGAGTCAAGTGCCGAGTACGTAACTCCTGCTCAGCAAGCCCGCAAATGACCGCCACACTGCTTCGAATGTGGAACAAGGTTCCGCCTCACTATATGTACAGTAGCCTACCAGCATAGTAGCCTGCCAACCACTGGTAGCTCACCTAGGCCCTTAGGCTCCACCCACATCAACGTTCGCCCACGTATGCTCGCCCACGTGTGTAATAGTGACGAGGTGTCACAATATCAATATTGTATATCTCTGGGATATCATCGAGGTCTAGTACACTCCACACTGGCTGCTGCCTCCCTAGCCGCACAACCCAGTGAGTGGAAAAGACCTCACTACCTGTCTGGCCAGTAGTCTGCCAATACTTACCCTGCTCATCGATAGTGAACTCATTTACGAGTTGGTCAAACTCAGCCTAGCTTACAACCCCCTCACTCTGGCAAATAAGGTCACACCCCCTTCATAACTGACCATGACACAGTGGGAGACGTTGCCTACTGGTATTAGGCACTCGGGCGCTCATGTATCCACTCAGTCTAGATGTTGGAGCAGCCCTGATACCAAGTGGTTTAGAGACTTTCACCCACAGACATATTAGATGCCCATATGTTAGAACCAAACATTTCTGGTGTCCCAACTGGCCATCCATGATATACCTATGGAGGTCATGGCCCTGATATCGCTAGGGCGTACAGTGATCATGCCACACAAATACGAGATGCATGAGTCATACTATCCAGTCATGCATCAAACCTATGCGTACCGCACGCTCATGTGGGGCCACTTCGTCTCATGAGGAGTCCCATAATTAACCAGCCCAATGGCACATGCTATGATCAGTCACTCCTCATAACAAGCATACATATGATGCGTATGGGCATGTATCATGATGTAATAAAGTACATATGCATGATTATCTGATAAGGCAGACAACAATAATCCACAATCGACCTTCACCGGCATGTCACATACCAAGAGTATAAACTAAACAACATGCTCCTTCTACAACTATAGGAGTCCATGCGGCATGTCTCACGTTATACTAACAATATCCTTCCAAGGTACTGATATATCATATATTCTAAGACGGGGTCCATTGGAAGGACGACGGATCTTGCCCATACATCGAGATAGGCTCTATATAGTGGATATACTAAACCTGATACCACATATTCTTCCATCTACAGCAAGGGGTGATGATGTACTCATCCTACAAACAATGGATGGCTTAGATGGCATACTAACATCAAGGATGGGCCTCACACTCATCCCAAAAGGGGTAACTGGACGGTGTGGATGATACATACATACTATTGAAGTCCTAACAATCGGTGATTTAAACACCGTTAAGGAAAGACAGAAAATTACTATCATCGATGGGGGCCCAATGATTTGGGAGAAGCCCAATAAGGAAATACAGGTATCATTAGTACCAATGGGGGCCCAATAGATGAGAATAGGCCTAACAAAGGGCTCTAGGGAGGCTTACAATGTGGACATTTAAACACCGTTACTCCCTAGAGAGCGGTCCATTAAGAAATTTAATATACAATGGGGCTCATGGCCCGAATACTACTTAAGAATAAGAATGGGCATCACACTTAACATTTCATACATCATGGTGGGGCTCAAGAAACGGCCCATGGCCCACATACATCAAGATGGGCTATACATATGGGAAGCCCATGGCCTAGAAATATCATGGCCAAAGAAAACATTCACTACGATGGGATCACACATCACAATTGGGCCTCATCACATAGGCCTCATATGCACCACCAAGAGCCTCATCGCAAGGGCCTCATACAAATCACAATGGGCCTCACACAAGGGCCTCATGTACATCGCAATGGGCCTTACACAAGGGCCTCATGTACATCATATTGGGCCTTCCACGAGGGCACATCACATTAGGCCTCACACAAGGCCACATATACATCACATTAGGCCTCACCACATGGGCCTCATATATATCACATTGGGCCTCACCACATGGGCCTCATACCTGGGCCTCAAATACATCACAATGAGACTCATAACTAAGCCTCAAATACGTCATAATGGGCCTCATACCTGGGCCTCAAATACATCACAATGGGACTCATAACTGAGCCTCAAATACGTCATAATGGGCCTCATACACATCACAATGGGCCTCACACAAGGGCTTCATGTAAATCGCAATGGGCCTCATCACTTGGGCCTGTGATACATCACAATGGGCGCCATCACTTAGGCCATCCGGGCGTCCAACCAATGGACGGTCTAGATATAATAAACATCATAGTGGGTCCTACACATACAGCAGGTGGGCCCTGCGTGTACAGTAGGTGGACTCTGCAGTCCAGCAAATGGATGACCGGCATGGATGAAACACGTACATCGTGGTAGGTCCCATGTCCAAGGTCTGGACGGTGTGGACAAATCATATACATCAAGGTGGTCTCCACCGTCCAGACAATAGACGATGTGAATATCACATATATCATGGCTGGCCCCACACACCTGGCAGGTGGGTGCCACACATACATCACAGTGGGCCCCACCGTCCAGATAGTAAAACACATATCACGTGGGGCCCCACAGTTGCTGGAGAGCGTGGGTGCACCACATGCATCACGGTAGGTTTCCACCGTCCAGATATCTGGATGGTGTGGATATAAAATATAAATCATGGTGGGTCCACGTGGTGGCCCACCAAAGTTCTGGATCATCTAATATTTATGTTTTACCTTCAAATAGACAGCAGGGGGTGCTGGCCCACAGTCAGCAGCATGGATGGTGTTGCTTGCTGCTATGTGCAGCCCACAAAAGCTCTACACGTCCAGATGGATGATGCAGGATACCATACATCAAGATGGGTCCACGTCGGTGTGGCCCACCCGTTCTAAATCAAGCAGATATTTATTTATTTTTCCTCCATCAATGTCTACTGCTGGACAGCAGGCTGTCTAGCAGCTCACAGCCCATCTGGCTCATTGCCTGAACGTTTAGGGACTGGACGTTGGGGGATAAAACCCATACATCATGACGAGGGTCCAAAGGGATGGGCCACACAGCCCTAGATCAGGTCAATATTTATGTTTTCCCCACCATCCGAACGGTCCAGCTGGTCGATCCATCCAGCAGGGTGGACAAGGCCATCCCACCCGCTGGACGGTCTGGATCGTCCATACATTTACTGATTAGGTGGGCCATCATGCAAAGAGAGAGAGAGAGAGAGAGAGAGAGAGAGAGAGAGAGAGAGAGAGAGAGAGAGAGAGAATCATGCGATGGAGGGTTCCGTCACTATGAGCCCTCCCTTTCATGAATTACAAAACATACATCAAGTGGGTCCCAATACATGTGGGCCCACCAATCAAAATCAACGGTGGAGATCCTTTTTTCCACAAAAAATGCAAGGTCTAGATGACCTTTTCTCAATGGGAAAAATAAACATCATTATGGGGTCCATGGAGAATTGCTCGATCATGGGATGACATATGAATCATGGTAGGCCATCGACCACACTTAGGGTCTAAAGTGAGATCCATACCATCAATCGGTATGCCCCACTTGTCCCATCATCAAAAACACATTCTAATCCTATAAATCACCCACCGATTACTAATCTTCTTGGTTTTTTGGAATGTTAAGCTCCTTGGCTTCTTCTTTGATGGTGGATGATGAAGTTTGAAGGGTTGGGATGGAAGTTTGGGGTAGGAAGTGGGCCACACATTTGAGTTCTCCTTAGCTCTTCTCTCCTTAAACGGTTGCTTCTCTTAAGTTGCTTGGGGAATGGGTATAGAATGAGAGAGAGAGAGAGAGAGAGGATGGTTGTAAGAGAGAGGTAACGGGTGTGAGTGATGGGTGGGAGTGACATGAAAGTTGACTTTGGGGAGGGTTGCTTGTCTTAGGGAGAAAGAAGGCATGGGTTGTGATGGGATGTGTACTTGATTGATTGATGTGATAGGTGGGTAGAGATTCTTCGAGATTTGGAATGCGCGGCGTTTCTTAGAAATTTTTGCGGGCCCACAACTCCTAGTCTAGGCATCGCATTGGTGCGTAAGTCGCGGCGTTGGAACTGCGGTGAAGGTGCGGTCTGTTGGGTATAAGTCTCGAGTTGAGTCGACTTAGATCTATGAGATGTGACTTAGGGTCGCGCGCAAATGTCGACTACAGCTCGCAGGTTGCCGGAATTCGACGAGAATGATTGTGGAAGTCTAAGGAAAGTACGAACTAGCACATGATGAGGATCTTCCAGCAACCTCTTAATGGAAAATCATTAGGCTGGAATCTCTTGAATGCACAAACCCTGGAATTACTTTGTCTCTTTAAAGATTCACAATTAATAAAATAGATTCCACCAAACACCTTGACCCAACCCCAGCTACTTATAGTAGAGCATCTTCAAGTGTTGCGGTTCAAGGGAGCTGAAGAATCTCCGTCATCAAGGGAGATTGTCTTCATCATGTTCTAAACGGGGCTCACCTACTTTCAGGTAAAGTTTAAGAGTCTACAAACCCTGAGGATCCTTCTTTGTGTAGGATTGATTCCTCAGGTTGTGTGTTACAGATCATCAAGACCTTTTACAAGCCTCCGACGGGAGAATACGTATAGAGTCCTTATGTGGGACATGTTGTGCCTTGTGTAGGCATGTGTGTTTTCTTTGTGTAGGCAAGTTTGTTTACCTTGTGTAGGCATGTTTATATGCCTTGTGTAGGCATGTTTGAGTCCTTGTGTAGGACGAGTTGCCTTGTGTAGGCATTCTTAGGAACCTTGTGTAGGTCCTAGTGTCAACCTTGTGCAAGTTGTAACGGTTTGAGGTGAACTTGATTTGAAACCTCCGTTAGTAAAATCTGGTACACTCAAGGGTTGAGTGCGTCTGCCGAGAGTGGAGTAGGCACATAGCCGAACCACTATATATGATTTTGTTTAGGATTGCTATTTGTGTACTCATTTGATCATGCTTATCTTGATTGCTTAAAATGATGCATGTGAATGGTTAGGATTAATAGGAATCACATTCCACACACTCATACATCTTACATAGAGCAATTTTTCTTAAATTATTCATTCTAAATAGTCTATTATTTGGATCCTCTAGTTAGCTTGGAAGCCTGTAGAGTTAAGTTCGATACATCTTGATTAATTGCATTTTAGATTAAGATTGAGGAACTGGGATTTTAAATTGGCATAAATTTTATAAAGTCCTATTCACCCCCCTCTAGGACACTTTGACTTATTCCATACTTCTACTAGAGCGGTCTAAACCGCAATTTGAATTGGTATCAGAGCCTGGTTCCTCTTGAAGGGTTTAATCACCTAGAGGAAGATCTCAACTGAAGTTGAAATTATAAGAAAAGGAGATGGAACATCAGTCTCGCGTCCTCCCATCTTTAATGGCCTAAACTATGCATACTAGAAAGCAAGAATGATCTACTTCTTACAAATCTTAGATCATGACATTTGAGAGATTGTTGAGAATGGATATGTTCCACCTACTGAACAGGTGGTTCTCGAAAATGGTTCAACAATTTCTAAACCCAAACCAAAGGAGAAGTAGACTCAATATGATGAAGAAATGAGGATGTGTGAAGACAAAGCCATGAATGCAATTTACTGTGGAGTTTCACTATATGTCTTTAATCAGATATGTATGTGTGCAAACTCAAAGGCAGCATGGGAGTTATTAGAAACTACCCATAAAGGAACTAACACAGTAAAAATGTCAAGGCTACAACTTCTGACATCTCAATTTGAACACATAAAGATGAAAGAACATGAGACATTCATAAAGTTTTACACTAAGTTAAACAGCATATGTAACTCCATGGGGGGACTTGGGGAAAGAATTTTGGTATCTAAAATTTGTAGTAAAATTCTGAGATCTTTACTGGAACGATTTAACCCCAACGTCACCACCATAGAAGAATGTCGGAACATTGAGGAAGTGAAAGTAGAAGAACTGGCAAGTTCCCTACAAACCTTTGAACTACACCTCAAACCACACACAAAGTCCAAAAACAACGCTCTTAAGACCTCTAAGAACATGACTGTAATGGAGGAAGAGGAAAGTGAAAATGAAGGTGGTGATGAGGAGGTAGGTCTCTTAGCTCAACGATTCAAAAAATTCTTCAACAAGAATCGTGGAAAACCATATAATAACTAAGGGAAACAACTAGACAACAAGCTCCAAACAGGTAAACCATTTTGAATGTCCAGGGAACCCCAGTGTTATAATTGTAGAGAATATGGTCATCTATCCACGAATTGTCCCACCAAGAAATCGAAAGGAAAGGTTATGGCAATCACACGGGATGACACGGATGAATCCAATTCTGAAAGCAGTGATTCTGAAAGTGATGGAGACAAAAAATTCTTAAAAATACTTATGGCCTTCACCACTACAGTCATTCCCAGTTCAGGGGACAAAGAGGAAAGTGATGAAATGTAAGCTAGAGAGACACACCACTGAAAATGAGGAAGAAGTAAAAGAAGAAGACAAGGATGATATCCATGATGGTTATGATCAACTTTATATTCATAGCATCAGTGTCCTTAAGAAACTTGGTGTTGCTGAAAATAAAAGCAAACAATTGCAAGATGATTTGAACAAAACTCTAGAAATTCATACCCATTTGATAAATGATCTTCAACAATACCATATGTGTGACACCCCGGTCACTGCTTCAATGTGGGCGGGCGCGATGTGGGCAGGGCTGGATGCCTGGGCGAGCTACCGCGCTGGGCGACCTACTATTGCAGTTGACTATAGCGTAACTTGTCCCACATCGGAAGAGTTGTCCGAAGTAATGGTGGTTATATGTGTGGTTCGGACCTTCCTTGTACGAGGTCTTTTGGGAGCAATCCCAAGAACAAAACCGTGAGGGTCCAATGAGACCTAGAGCGGACAATATCATACAATGTTGGTCGGGTCGTTACAAATGGTATCAGAGCCGAGGACGGTTCTGTCCTCGGTGGGGGATAATGTGATGCGCCGATCATTGCTTCAATGTAAGCGGGGCTGGATGCCTGGGCGAGCTACCGCGCTGGGCGACCTACTGTTGCAGTTGACTGTAACTTGTCCCACATTGGAAGAATTGTCCGAAGTAATGGTGGTTATATGTGTGGTTCGGACCTTCCTTTTAAGAGGCCTTTTGGGGGCAACTCCGAAAATAAAACCGTGCGGGTCCAGTGAGACCTAGAGCGGACAATATCGTACAATGTTGGTCGGGCCGTTATAATATGGAAAATGATAAATTAGAAAGGACGACTACTTCCCTCACATCTAAAATGCTAAAACTAAATAAACAGATTGAACTCCTGGAATCTAAAAATATGCACCTTAAGAATGAAAATCATAAACTTATTTTTAATATGGAAAAGTCAAAACAATCTGCTGAACTTAGTCATAGGTTCTCCCAAAGCAGTGAAAAAATAGAACGACTTCTAGGGATGGGAAGAACACAAAAGGATAAGAGAGGTTTGGGATATGACAATTACAAATCAAGTCCCAGTTCTGCAGCCCCAGTGATTAAGAAAACTGCTGCCTCTGGGAGTAACACAAGGGATACTTCTATCTGTCATTCATGTGGAGACTCAAGCCATTACAAATTTGAATGCCTTACTTTTAGTAGGACTCACTCCAATTCCGATTTGAACTTTTTTGGTAATTCAAACCAACAGGAAGAACAATACAGAATATCAGAAGTCTGTCAAAATACATATCAAAAGAAGGAAGAAAACATCCTACTCCACCCAAGATGACAAAAAGAATGGATGAGTTACTGAATCAGGTAGCTCAACTGAATCATAAAACTAAAGAATTGATGAAACAAGGAAATGTGATTCAGTTACCCAAAATGTTCAAACATACTCATGATAGCGACAAATCTCCAAGAAAAACTGTCGCCAAATGGGTAGTGAAAGCTAAGAATAATTGCCTGGTGACTCATTCTTCTGTTAATATAGCCAACAGTTCTAGATGGTATCTTGATAACGGTTGCTCCAGACACATGACCGGTGATCAGACCCATTTTTGTGATTATTCAGAACTTGATGGGGGGTCGATCACATTTGGAGATGGGAGCTCCGTTAAGATAATTGGGCAACGAACAATAGTTGGTCCAGGATTGCCCAAGATTGAAAATGTTCTTTACATAAAAGGATTAACACACAACCTTCTGAATATCTCACAAATCTACGACAAAGAGCACATGGTGACTTTCTCAAAATATATGTGCAAAATCTTATACCTATTAGGAAACCTCATTATGAATGGTCTTTGCACAAATAACAACTGCTACATAATTGAAAGTAGTAGAAAAGTGATCCATCTATCTGATATCACGTGACTAAGAATAATAAACCCAAGTCATGGCATCTAGACTTAGAAATGTGTTAAAATTTTTTGTCGTTCTTCATGATATATTTGAGAATTTATAGCCTCCAAAGTTTTTGTTCATAAACATAGGAAGTGTTTCTAATTTTGACTCTTACACTCTTTTTGTATAAATCTTGTTGAGTGTACAAGTTCTCGAGAAGCAATACTATGTTGTACATCTCCTTGATCTAATTGAAGCCTCAAAACAATACTGAACTTATTGCTTCGATGATACATTTGATGAATCGAATGACACTTTGATGGCATCGAATTAAGTTGGATGACATCGAAGAAATAACTGAAACTGAAACGTTAGATGTTGTTTGCTGTCATCGAACACCTCTTTGATGACACTTTATTCTGATTGATCGATGTCATCGAAGGTCCCTGGCCTATAAAAGTTAGGGCGAGCACGAAAACTCATTTTTGGGCAGAAAGTCATCTTCTTCACTTCCCTTCCGTCCATTGAAGCTGTGGTGGTGGTACTGAGCTCAAATCGAAGTATTTCCTGGTAAAAACTCCACATCCCTTCACTCTATTTTTTACGGTTAGGTTGAATCTACGATTGCATTGCATATAGGGTATATCTTAGGAGTTTCTGTTTCTTCTTCCAAATTTTCCTTTCTCCTCTTCATCTTTTTGGGAGATCTCGGTCTCATCAATCATGGCCAAAGATAAAGGCAAAGCCCAGGTCGAAGGGGAATCTTCTCGGCCAATGAGGAAGAAAAACCTAGCCCCTAAAGAACGGGCCAGGGTGTCGGATTAAGGTTCTCCCTCTCACAGACGAGGCAACACTGCCTGACAGCCGTCACGCAGTGATGCTTTGCCTGCTGCTCCTGCACTTCTTGTTGAACCATTGATTCCACCACCCAATACCAACCTATTTGAAAAAATATACCCAGAGACAACTCGTGCATGAGAGGTAGAATGATCGGGAATGTATTCTAGTTTTTGAAATTGAACCCCTTTTGTCGGCAGTTGACTGGACCCCACTATTGGATTTTGGTGGACCATGTCGTGATGAAATAGTTTATCATTTTCTTGCCTATTTTCATTCTCCAGTTTTGAACCCACCATCCGTAACAGTCACATTTGGGGAAACTAGTGTAGAAATCACTGCTGAAACTATTTTCAGTCAATTCGGCCTCACCCTATCCCTGATTGGTCTGTCCGAACTCGATATCGATGATCCTACGATTCGTTATCTAATGACAAAGTTCATGTGTCATGGCAGAGACGTGCCTTGGCACTAAGGGAATGCTCTCAAGACCAAATACATGCTACTAAAATATCGAGTTCTTCATGGCGTCTTCTTTACAAATGTATATCCAAGAGGGACAAATTGAGTCAACCTAACCCCATTCATGCTTCTAGTCCTCTATAGTATTGCATCTGGTGTGAAATTGTGCCTTCCTTAATTATCCACCAACTTGCTGTCGTTGTCCACACTTTTAGACCCACTCATCTCCCATTTCCACACATTATCAATGTTTTGTGCAATTCGTTGGGCTTGCCTATGACGGATGATCCTGAGTGTCATTTGCAACACTTCACCAAACTAAATATCAGAAGAATGGATCTCAAGTTTCATCCTCTTCTGGGAGAACCGGACGAAGAAGAAATGCAGGTTGAAATAGAGATGCGAGAGACCGCTACACTGACAGAGGACAAGACATGGCCACCACTGGTTATCCCAACCTCTCCTGATTCCCAGCATGCTCAGCGCCACAAGCGGCATCAGGATGGTGTTGGAGTGACATTACGTGGACAGGCGCGGCTTGAGGACCGGTATGAGAGACAGGAGGAGCGGATCTCCGGATTAGAGTAGATGGTCGTAGCACTGCAGTGCACTGCCCAACAGATTGTGTATCTGCTGACTTGTAGGCAGGACAACACTGCTCCATCAAACACAGCTCCAACGTCGTAGCATTTTTTTTTGTTGTTACCTCATCACATACACTTATTGACTATTGATGCTTAGGGCATGGATATCTTTTTGGGTTCCATAAGTATATGTGTGTGTATGCAACGACTTGCTAACATGGATAGTCTAACTTGTTGGTCATGCCCTTGGAAGGGCTAAAAGTTTCTGAATATTTCTTTTTGTTAAATGGTTATGCTCATGGATGGGCTGAATATTTCTTAATATATTTTGATGATGAAATGTTGAATGACTGCCAGGCTTGGGCAGTATGATATTGGTTAAATGATGCTAAATCTCTATATTGCACATATGTTTGAATGATATCTATGCTTGGAAATAAGATTATATATTGTGCAATGACGTTTCCATATCCTCCACTTTATTAGTTCTCCTCTTTACAAAGTCACTTCAATCATACTGTATGATATTGGTATATACTAACCCTTTGCTAATCACTGACAAAAAGGGGGAAAACAATCCCACCATGTAAACTCTATGGTTGCATACTTTCAGAACATGGTGATGCAGGTTGATAAGGGGAGTAGCTGCAGGATGGCAGGGGGAGCAGCTGCAAGAAAAGTCACTTTATTGTATTTGTAAATTTGTGTAAAGTTAATGTACACATAATTTAGGCTGTTGTTGTAGGTGTTTTGTCACATAATTGACAAAGGGGGAGATTGAAAGTGCCTTTGTTTGTCAATTAGCGTGATGATTGAGTTAGTAAGTCACGTGAGCCCCAACTGAAGATAATACAAGATGCTGCCTCAACTGGATGTATGATTCAGGAACATCAAAGGTAAATTAAGCCTCACATCCCATAACCAAAACACCCAGGTATATAATTCCCTTTAAAAATCGTAGAACAACAAAAGGAATTTAATGTTTGAAGACTTTGTGCAAATAGGTAAACTTTTTAAAGTTCTTTGCATGTCACTTCGAGTCATCGAGCTTGGTTCGATGACATCGAACACTCATGTTCGATAACATCTAACATGTCCCGATGACATCGAAAATGACTCCCATATGTCCAACAACCAAATGAATATATGGATGGAAAATTTGATTCATCGAATGTACCTTCAATGACATCGAACATGGATATTCGATGACATCGAAGAAAGCAGAGTTTTTATCCAACAATCTTTTTGGAAAATCTTCTGAAAAATTCGAGGAATCGAACCAGACTCGATGACATTGGAATTCAAACTTCAATGACATCGAAATAAGTTCGATGACATCGAAAAAGGACAAGAAACCATCCAGGGAGCTTTCAAGGAAAATGCCCTAAAAAGTTCGAGAAATCAAACTAGACTCGATGACATCGGAATTCAAACTTCGATGACATTGAAACAAGTTCGATGACATCGAAAAAGGACAAGAAACTGTCCAGCGGGCTTTCAAGGAAAATGCCCCAAAAATTTTGAGAAATCGAACTAGACTCGATGTCATCGGAATTCAAACTTCAATGACATCGAAAGAGGACAAGAAAATGTCCAGCGAGCTTCTAAGGAAAAACCCTTAAAAAGTTCGAGGAATCGAACTAGGTTCGATGACATCGAGATTCAAATCATGATGACATCGAACCAAGTTCAATGACATCGAATAAGGTCCCAAAAACGTCTAGCAAGGTTTGAAGATAAATCACGCATAAATTTGAGGAATCGAACTATATTCGATGACATTGAGATTCAAACATTGATGACATTGAACGCAGTCAAATTCTGACAATTATATTACAGTTGGACTTTTTGCCTTTATAAACAGAAGCTCGATTCTAGTAATGGATTGAGAAAAGGAGAGATTTCCAAGGAGGTAACTTCTTACCTACCATCATTAACCTTCGTCTCATAGAAATTCATTCCCCAATCCCTTTTTATTCATTGAATACTCAATAGATTGGATTGGAAAATGAACTTCACCATTCAAGGATCTTCCAACAACCTCTTAATGGAAAATCATTAGGCTAGAATCTCTTGAATGCACAAACCCTGGAATTGCTCAGTCTCTTTAAAGATTCACAATTAATAGAGTAGATTCCACCAAACACCTTGACCTAACCCCAGCTACTTACAGTAGAGCATCTTCAAGTGTTGCGGTTCAAGGGAACTGAAGAATCTCCGTCACCAAGGGAGATCATCTTCATCATGTGTTAAATGGGGCTCACTTACTTTCAGGTAAAGTCTAAGAGTCCACAAACCCTGAGGATCCTTCTTTGTGTAGGATTGATTCCTCAGGTTGTGCGTTACAGATCATCAAGACCTTTTACAGGCCTCCGATGGGAGAATACGTATAGAGTCCTTATGTATGACATGTTGTGCGTTGTGCAGGCAAGTTTGTATGCCTTGTGTAGGCATGCTTGTATGCCTTGTGTAGGCATGTATGTTGCCTTGTGCAGGCATGTTTGAGTCCTTGTGTAGGATGAATTGCCTTGTGTAGGCATGTATGTTTCCTTGTGTAGGCATGTTTGAATCCTTGTGTAGGACGAGTTTCCTTGTGTAGGCATTCTTAGGAACCTTGTGTAGGTCCTAGTGTCAACCTTGTGCAAGTTGTAATGGTTTGATGTGAACCCGATTTGAAACCTCTGTTAGTGAAATCCGGTACACTCAAGGGTTGAGTGCATCCGCCGAGAGTGGAGTAGGCACATAGCCGAACCACTATATATGATTGTGTTTGGGATTGCTATTTGTGTACTCATTTGATCATGCTTATCTTGATTGCTTAAAATGATACATGTGAATGGTTAGGATTAATAGGAATCACATTCCACACACTCATACATCTTACATAGAACAATTTTTCTTAAATTATTCATTCTAAATAGTCTATTGTTTGGATCCTCTACTTGGCTTGGAAGCCTGTAGAGTTAAGTTCGATACATCTTGATTAATTGCATTTTAGATCAAGATTGAGGAACTAGGATTTTAAATTGGCATAAATTTTATAAAGTCTTATTCACCCCCCTCTAGGATACTTTGACTTCCATACTTCTACTAGAGCGATCTAAAGCGTAATTTTAGCAAGGTCTAGGATTTCGGCAAGCCACAGAGCATACGCCTAAAGAATGTCTAGAGAAGTTTTTGTAACATTCCGAAAAATCGAGGGTCGAGCATAACTCAACTCTCGAGTTTCCAGAACATCACTTATGCAACATAGATAATGATGATTGAATGTTGTCTGTATTAGTGCATTGAACATGAGCGAGATTAAGGCAAAACAGAATATCATACTCTAGAGACAGTTAAATTGTAAGCGGAAGACTGTGATAGATAGATAACATATATAAACTATGGTGAGTCTCCAGAGTGTGATAATGTTACCAGGTTAAAGAATTACAAGTATAATTTCAAAATATACCAAATGTATAGTGTCATCTAGTCAACATCCCTATAACCCCGTCGATCAAGGCACGACTCACATGAAGCCGCCAGAAAGTAACATATGCAAGAAAGTGTCCTCATCGTCGCAGAGGTCTGGCTCCGCCTCACAAGCATCGCCAACACCTGCAGCTACAACAGGGTCTGGTTGGTGTTTAAAAACACCGTCCTGTAACGTGGGAGTGAGTGATCAACTCAGTGGAACAATAAAGCATGGGTTAACATGTTATCAACTCAGTCAAGCAGTAATGATAAAGCAGTACAATCAAACAATCCTAACTACTCTTATTAAATGCAAGTATGAAATGACATGATGAATGCCCTTACCAAACCACCCTCATGCGACACCATCTTATGTTCGCGAATGCGTCCATCCCTCAGTGCTCCACATCTACTAGGCACATGCAGTGCGATGATGAGCATGATTACCGAGTAATTATTAGTTCATTTCAAATAGCAGTATTGGGAAACTAAGGTACCTCTCTTTGTAAGTGTTATGATCTCATGCTCCTTTGGTTGTCAAATTTTGTGTGCCAAAACATCTATCGGTGTTCTGTACTTGTATGATCATTTATTGGAATTCAAGACACCTCAAGAAGCTACATGTTGAAGCCTCAAGAAGCTACATGTTGAAGCCTCAAGAAGCTACAATGTTGAAGTTCAAATCTAAAGAAACAACGCATGAAGTAGTTATATGTTGATGAAGATCTCAAGCATGATATGGTTCAAGATCTCAAGCCTGATATGGTTCAAATTATCTACATTCATTGAATGGTTGAAGTTCAATGTCCATACGACATGGTTCAGGTTTGAATGACCTTAGGTTGACCCTTTAAGTAGGTCACTTTGGATACATTAATCAAATATTTAAATTACATAAGGTTGGTCTATTCTACGACCTGTCCTAGCTCTTGTTCGACCAGTCCTAGCATTGGTTCGACTAGTCCAAGAAATTCCTCGACCAGTCCTAAGTAGTTGAAGATTTTTCAGATTTTTTGGTACGCCCACGACCTGTCGTGGAGGTGCTTCGACCGGTCGTAGGTGTGGCTTCGACTCGTCCACGACCAGTCGTGGAGCTACGACTTAAAGCCCAGCAACGAAATCTCTGGTCTTACGACCAGTCGTAGGAATCTACGACCAGTCGTAGGTGACCCACGACCAGTCGTAGGGTACTCACGACCAGTCGTAGAACGGCTTTTAAAGATCGCGCTTATTTTTTCAAAAATCTGTTAGAGCTACGACCAGTCGTAGGTTTCTAAGACCAGTCGTAGGAGCGATTTCTACTTCTATAAATTGAACACGAAATTCAGAGTTTTCATAACTTCAACTTCATACGATTCAAGAATTTTCAAGTG
Organism: Magnolia officinalis; assembly: GCA_021015155.1. Lineage (NCBI taxonomy): Eukaryota > Viridiplantae > Streptophyta > Magnoliopsida > Magnoliales > Magnoliaceae > Magnolia > Magnolia officinalis. Next base: position 66,681,902 of record JAJHSJ010000002.1, read on the forward strand.
ATTACTCTGAGATAAGTTTGTGTTTATTTTAAGCTAGATTGTGCTTATTTAATATTCCTTTTTGCTAGCTTATTTAATTTGATTTTGTTTCTATATTCCAATCTTATTTGAAAAGAGGAATTATCTTATTCCTTCTTCTTGGAATCAAAATCAAATTTAGCTACGCCCAACGAGTTAAATCTAAAATCAATTAGAACTTAGAACCTTATGAATGTGAGTATTGGAAATTGAACTTTGACATTCAAATCATCTACTCCGATTGGTTCTACCGGGCTGCTACGAAAAAGGAGAAATCCAGGTATTTTACAATTCTGTAAAATTCATTTACTTTTGGTTTTGTTTGAGGTTCAGCCAGAAAAATCTCATTGTATTGGTTGTCTGAGGAAAACCAGAAAACTCAGAAAAGAGGGGTTTTTGAATTGTGTAAGCCCAAGTGAAAAAGACACAATTGTAAAGGTTTTTGGTGAACCTGTGAAAACCTATTTGTTAGTGAACGCTAATATCCCCTGTGTGAGGATATTAGGAGTGGAGTAGTTTTTTGTGTGGCTGTTGGAAAACAGTTGGTGTACACACAAGCGAACCACTATAACTCTTTGACTTGTGGTTTGAATACTTGCTTAATTGTCATATCTTTTATCATTCGATTGTGTGGAATGTACAAGTGGATGTGAATGTTGTAACTATTTACATTTCAAGCAAGTGTGGGGATTGTTGTAATAATTTAGATCTTACTTCTGCATTTAAATTCAATTCCTTGCTATTTCATTTACTTATATTAATATTGAGTCCTTGATCCAAAAGAGGTTCTAGAAATAAGGTTGTCCTACCATAAGCCCTTGTTGATTATGGTGTAAGGTTGTCCTTAGAACTGAATTTGCATCAATCTCTCGATATCTATTTATCAAGGTGATTTAAATTTAGCTTTGTGAATTGATTCATGTTGTAAGGCTATTGGTTTATTTTATTTCCGCTGATTTTATTTTAATTTGGCATAGTCCTATTCACCCCCCCCCCCCCTCTAGGACATATAGCTTGGCCTTTTCAAGTGGTATCAGAGCCTAATAGCTCATATTTGTTGCTTTTTATTTAGATTTATTTCCTGAGCTAACGATCTAAGCTATATAAAAAGATGTCAAATTTTGATAGCCTTTCAGTTACTAGACCTCCTCCCTTTGATGGCTCCAACTATGCCTATTGGAAAGCCAAATGAGGATCTTCCTAAAATCAATGGATGAAAGTGTGGCAAGCCACAGTAACTGAATGGAAACCTCCTATCATGGAAGTAACTGGTGTTGATGGTTCAAAATCTATGAAAATTACACCGTATTATCAATGGACCACACTTCAGAAAAATGAGAGTAGTGCTAATGCTAAAGCACTAAATGCTATCACTTGCGCACTATCACCGGATGAGTTCAAAAGAATCATATCCTGTGATACTGCAAAGCAAGCTTGGGATATTTTAGAAATGACACACGAAGGTACATCAATTGTCAAGAAATCTAAAGTCCAACTCCTCACAACTAAATTTGAAGAAATTCATATGGAGGAAAATGAAACGTTTATGGACTTTTACACTAGATTGAATGACATTGTGAACTCAATGTGGGGTCTTGGCGATAAGATCCCTGAAAGTAAAGTGTGTGCAAAAATACTACGCTCTCTTCCTGAACGGTTCAATTCTAAGGTAACCGCAATCCAGAACTTCGTGATACGGACAATATGAAGGTAGAAGAATTAGTTGGTTCTTTACAAACCTATGAATTAAGTTTTAAAGCTCCTAAAGGCAAATCTATCGCTTTGAAGTCATCCAAAAATTTACTCAAGAAAATTCAGATTCAGAAAAGTCTGAAGATGATATGGCCCTTTTGGCGAAAAAGTTTTATAAGATTTTCAAAAGTAAGAAAAGAGTCGATTTTCAAAAGGCAAATGAAAAGAAACGTTCCAAACCTAAGTCTAAAACTTGGAAATCATTGAAAGATAGTCAATGCTACAACTGTCAAGAATATGGGCATTTAGCAAACAAATGTCCTAAAAAGGACAGATTCAAAAGGAAGGGTATGTTGGCTACTTGGGATGAATCGTCTGATTCTGAAGCCTCTTCTGAGTCAGAAAATTCAGAAACTGAGTCGGGCAGTGAACTTAAGGCCCTTATGACTCTAGCCAAGTTTACTTTTTCCGATCACGATGATTCAACAAGTGAAGAAAATTTGGATAGTGATCATGAATATGATGAAGATCTTCAAGATGCTTACAATGCCTTATATAAGGAAAGTTGTAAAATTGCTGTCAAACTAAACTTCAAAAAGAAAAGTTTTATAAACTTAAAGAATGTTTTGAAACTCTTATTTTAGAAAAATCTCATATTTCAGATAGTTTTGAAAAGTCTAAGTGTGATCTAGAATTCAAAACCTCCCTAATTGAAAATTTGAAATCTGAAAATGAGAAACTTAAAAATGAAGTATCTTCTCTTCTGAGTTTGAAGGACACATGGAGATATGCCCAAGGTGATCCGAAATTAGAAAAATTATTATCCGGATCAAGAAAATGTGGTGATCGATCCGGGTTGGGCTATGATAAAAACACATCTCTAAACAGAAGAATACTCCTTCCAATTTTGTGAAAGGAGAGACTTCTAACTCAAAAGGAAAAGGTACTAGTCAAGTTCTTTCTAAAAACATAAAAACTTTTCAAAAACCCAAAAGCAGCTATATAAATTTTAAAAATCAGATTCGAAACCCACTAGCTGAAAAAATTATTGATCTACTTAAGGAGCTATTAAAATCTAATTCTGTAGGTCACTCCTACAACTATAAACATAAGAAGACCAATTATTCTCCTAAATCTAAAACTGTACTGAAATGGGTTCCTAAAGCTGCTTGTTTGGTTGCTCACACTGCTTTCAAAGCTACAAGCCATTCGAAATGGTACCTAGACAGTGGATGCTCCAGACATATGACAGGCGACAAAGCACTATTCACCGATCTTAAAGATATGACTGATGGGTCAGTCACATTTGGTGATGGTAGCAACTGCAAGATAATTGGCAAAGGTACGGTCCAACTCTATAACCTTCCCTTATTTAAAAATGTTTTATATGTTGAGGGTTTAAAACACAATCTGTTGAGCATATCTCAAATATGCGATAACAACCATAATGTTAAATTTTCTAATCAAGGTTGTGAAATAATAAATGAAAAGGGTTCTGTAATATTAACTGGTCGCAGAACTTCTGAAAACTGCTATATAGTAAGCGAAGTAGCTCATCTAAACAAAGTGTTACATGGTCCATACCGATGAGACAGAATTATGGCATAAACGCCTCGGACATGTACACTATCGAAATTTATACAGATTGAGCAAAGGTGAACTAATTAGAGGTCTACCTAAGATGCAAAAAGTAGACAAGATTTGTGGTGAATGCCAGTATGGTAAACAAACTAGGAGCTCTCACAAAAAGGTGAACTCCAATACCACCACAAGACCACTCGAGCTTCTCCACATGGATCTTATAGGACCAACAAGAACGGAAAGTCGAGGTGGCAAAAAATACATCTTAGTTATTGTAGATGATTATACAAGATTCACTTGGGTTTCATTCTTGAGAGACAAATCAGAAACCCTTGATGAAGTGAAAAAGATTATAAAACGGATTCAAACTGAAAAATGTTCTCAAGTCACAAGATCCGTAGTGATCATGGATCCGAATTCGAAAATAGCGGTTTTGAGAAATTCTGTAGCGATCAGGAATATCGCATGAATTCTCTGCACCTAAAACTCCTCAACAAAATGGAATTGTAGAGAGAAAGAATAGAGTGCTTCAAGAAATGGGAAATGTTATGTTAAATAGCATGAAGCTCCCTAGGAATCTATGGGCTGAAGCAGTGAATACAGCCTGCTACATTATTAACCGTGTTTATATCTGTAAAACTAATAATAAAACGGCTTATGAAATGTGGTTTGAGAAAAAGCCTTCTGTCAAATACTTTCGAGTTTTTGGCAGTAAGTGTTATATTTTGCGTGACCGTGAAAATTTGGGAAAATTTGACACTAAAAGTGATGAAGGGATCTTTTTAGGATATTCGTTAAACAGTCGTGCATATCGTGTTCTGAACAACAGGACCGGTGTGATTCAAGAGTCAATAAATGTTGTGATTGACGATCTTTTGAATACACCCATTCCTAGTTCGGATAATGATGAAGTGCTTATACTTGAAAAACAAGAAACTTCATCAAGTGAACCTAATTCTGAATTAGGACTGTTAAAGATCATCCAACTTCTCTAATACTTGGAAACCCTCTCACTGGTGTGCGCACTCGTAGACAATTAGAGGACATATGTAACTACGTATGCTTTACATCCCAGATTGAACCGGTTAACGTAAAAGAAGCACTTTCGGATGAAAACTGGATTCTTGCGATGCAAGAAGAGCTTAATCAGTTTGTCAGAAATGATGTTTGGTATCTTGTTCCTAGACCTAAAGATAAACATATTATTGGAACAAAATGGATTTTCAAAAACAAATCTGATGAACTTGGAAATATTATTCGAAATAAAGCAAGACTAGTTGTACAGGGATATACGCAAATTGAAGGTATTGACTATAATGAGACATTTGCCCCTGTAGCTCGTCTTGAATCAATCAGACTTTTTATCTCCATTGCATGTTTTAGAAAGATTAAAATTTATCAAATGGATGTAAAGAGTGCCTTTCTGAATGGTGATTTACATGAAGAGGTATATGTTGAACAACCAACAGGGTTTGAAGATCCTAAATTTACTGATCATGTGTATCGTCTTAAGAAGGCTCTCTATGGTCTGAAACAAGCTCCCAGAGCATGGTACGAAAAACTGACTAAGTTTTTACTAAGTCATAATTTTCAGATGGGATGTGTTGATAAGACACTCTTTGTTAAGAAGTATAACGATGATATTCTAATGGTTCAAATATATGTTGACGATATTATTTATGGATCAACCTGTACTAATATGACTGTTGAGTTTGCAGATTTGATGAAGTCTAAATTCGAAATGAGCATGGTTGGTGAATTAAACTATTTCCTAGGGTTGCAAGTAAAACAACAACCTGATGGAATTTTTATCTCTCAAACCAAATATGCTCAGTGCTTAATCAAGAAATTTGGATTTGAGAAAGGTAAAAATTTTGATACTCCTATGAGTACAACTTTGAGACTCTCTAAAGACTCTGCAGGTAATGATGTGGATCCTAAATTGTATCGTAGTTTGATTGGTAGTTTACTTTATCTGACTGCTAGTAGACCAGATATCGCCTTGAGTGTTGGTATTTGTGCTCGTTATCAATCAAATCCTAAAGAATCTCACTTAACTGCTGTTAAGCGGATTATGCGATATGTCGCAAGTTCTACTAAACTTGGTCTCTGGTATCCACATGAAACTAATGTTCAATTAGCCGGGTATGCAGATGCTGACTGGGCTGGAAACATTGATGATAGGAAATCAACCAGTGGTGGTTGTTTCTACATTGAAATTGTCTTGTTTCTTGGTTTAGTAAGAAGCAAAGTTCTATATCGCTATCAACAGCTGAGGCTGAATACATTGCTGCTGGAAATGCATGTACTCAACTTGTTTGGATGAAACGAATGTTAAGTGATTATGGAATTACTCAGGATTCTATGATATTATTTTGTGATAATTCCAGTGCAATAAATATCTCTAAAAATCCAGTTCAGCATTCACGTACTAAGCATATTGATATTAGATTTCATTACATTCGTGAATTAGTGGAAGAAAAAGTAATATATTTGGATTACATTCCAACCGAGACTCAACTTGCGGACATTTTCACTAAACCGCTCGACAAAAGCAGGTTTAATAAATTAAAGTTTGATCTCGGTATGTGCAATTTAAATTGAATTTGCATGATTTGGTGTATCATAATGTACATAAGTTTGATGAGTTATTTGCTTAATTTAAAAATTATTTGAAAATTTTGCAAATTTTGAGTCGTACTCGACCAGTCGTGAGTGTACACGACCGGTCGTGCTACGACCGGTCGAACACTTACACGACCGGTCGTGAAACTCGGGATTTCACTTTATTTGGGGATTTTGACTCTTCTTCCTCATTTCTTTTTTCCCACCAACGGCTCTAGCTACGACCGGTCGAACCCACCTTCTTAGTTTTCAAGGTTAGTGGTTCCTTTGCATTTTTATTATAGATTCTTGATATTAGTGTTTCAAATCACTTTCTTGTTGAATCTATTGGGTCGTTCATTGCAAGATTGGGGTTTTATCTTGAAAAATCTGATCTATTAAAACCTCATCTCTTCTATCTTGCATCTTGTTGTTTCATTGAAATCCTCCATTAAAAATGGATGCTAGAGGTAAAAAGAAAACTACTAGAGGTCCCTCTTCTTCTAGATCAACTTCTATTGTACAACGTCATTTTCAGTCTCCCGAAAATGATCCTCCAAATGTTCGGGATTTGCGTATGCGAAATATTATTGTTGAGCATCCTGTGAATGTTAATCACATTGCTTCATTTGGTATCCCTCCTCTGTTGGAATCTGTGGGATGGGATAACATCTTGCATTGGGGTGGATCTGCATACCAGTCCATTGCCCAATCCATGTTTGCATGTATCTATTTTTCTCTTGAGAATTTAATTTTTAAAGTTGATACTCAAGAAGGATTGTTTGTAGTGGATCGACATTTGATTGCTGATATTATGGAAATACCTGTCAATGATGAGAGCATTCCAATTAATATTTTACATGACAGTCTCTCTGAATCTGAACGTAGAATGCTTACTAGAGATTTATGTAATTTGGATGTTCATTGGACTCATAAAGGTCATGCACTTCCCTCAAGATTTTTGTTACCCAGACACAGAGTACTACATAGGATTTTCATCTCTAATCTTTATCCTCGTGCTGGCAATAAAACCGAACTCACTGCTTTTATGGTTCGTGTTTTGCATTCTGTCATCTCTGGTGCAAAAATATGTTTACCTTCCTTAATTTGTCATTCCATTATTCTGTCTCGTCAACATCCTGGACATAGTGATATACCCTTTGGTTATTTGTTGACTATGCTGGCAAATCATATGCTGTTCTATGCCTACTAGAGAAAAACCCATCCATCATCTCCCTTTTAATAATTCAAATCTTAACAAGATGACTTTAGAATTGGCTGATGGCCAAGTGGATGCTGGTGGCGGTGGTGCTGAAGCAAGAGATGCTGGTCAAGCTGGTGATCCTACTGAAGACGTGAATATGGATGATTTATTTGAAGAACTTGAGTCAGACTCGGCTGATGATCCTGATTTTCAGCCCTCTGATTTTGATGAGAGATTGAATTCCCTTCAAGAGCAAGTGGCTCAAATTCGTGTTTCACAAGACACGCAATTCTCTTATCTTCGCAAATATATGAGGCGGATTGCTAAGGGTTTACACAAAATTGATCCTTCTAATCCTGCTCCATCCTCTGGTTCTGACTGAATGTTTTACTAAGTATGTAATATTTGTTTTTAACTTTACATACTCACTGACTTTTTGAATTATGCACTAAAGCTCTCTTGAATCTATATACTAACTGCTATATTCATTATTATTGCTGCCCTTCTTCCTTTGTCATTTTGTGACAAAAAAGGGGAGAAGTTTTGGGAGATGTGCTCCTAATACCTATTACTCAGGGGGAGTTAAGCTTCTCAGGGGTAGTTATGGGAGAATGATGCTAGTTATTTCTTATCATATATATCTGTGCATGCTTCTCTATTGTTGAACTTGTTGTGAATATGTAGTGAGTACTTCGTTTCAAATTGAAGTATTATAATTTGGGTGTTTTGTCACAAATTTGACAAAGGGGGAGATTGTAAGTGTTATGATCTCATGCTCCTTTGGTTGTCAAATTTTGTGTGCCAAAACATCTATCGGTGTTCTGTACTTGTATGATCATTTATTGGAATTCAAGACACCTCAAGAAGCTACATGTTGAAGCCTCAAGAAGCTACATGTTGAAGCCTCAAGAAGCTACAATGTTGAAGTTCAAATCTAAAGAAACAACGCATGAAGTAGTTCTATGTTGATGAAGATCTCAAGCATGATATGGTTCAAGATCTCAAGCATGATATGGTTCAAGATCTCAAGCATGATATGGTTCAAATTATCTACATTCGTTGAATGGTTGAAGTTCAATGTCCATACGACATGGTTCAGGTTTGAATGACCTTAGGTTGACCCTTTAAGTAGGTCACTTTGGATACATTAATCAAATATTTAAATTACATAAGGTTGGTCTATTCTACGACCTGTCCTAGCTCTTGTTCAACCAGTCCTAGCATTGGTTCGACTAGTCTAAGAAATTCCTCGACCAGTCCTAAGTAGTTGAAGATTTTTCGGATTTTTTGGTACGCCCACGACCTGTCGTGGAGGTCCTTCGACCGGTCGTAGGTGTGGCTTCGACTCGTCCACGACCAGTCGTGGAGCTACGACTTAAAGTCCAGCAACGAAATCTCTGGTCTTACGACCAGTCGTAGGAATCTACGACCAGTCGTAGGTGACCCACGACCAGTCGTAGGTGACCCACGACCAGTCGTAGGGTACTCACGACCAGTCGTAGAACGGCTTTTAAAGATCGCGCTTATTTTTTCAAAAATCTGTTAGAGCTACGACCAGTCGTAGGTTTCTAAGACCAGTCGTAGGAGCGATTTCTACTTCTATAAATTGAATATGAAATTCAGAGTTTTCATAACTTCAACTTCATACGATTCAAGAATTTTCAAGTGATTACTCTGAGATAAGTTTGTGTTTATTTTAAGCTAGATTGTGCTTATTTAATATTCCTTTTTGCTAGCTTATTTAATTTGATTTTGTTTCTATATTCCAATCTTATTTGAAAAGAGGAATTATCTTATTCCTTCTTCTTGGAATCAAAATCAAATTTAGCTACGCCCAATGAGTTAAATCTAAAATCAATTAGAACTTAGAACCTTATGAATGTGAGTATTGGAAATTGAACTTTGACATTCAAATCATCTACTCCGATTGGTTCTACCGGGCTGCTACGAAAAAGGAGAAATCCAGGTATTTTACAATTCTGTAAAATTCATTTACTTTTGGTTTTGTTTGAGGTTAAGCCAGAAAAATCTCATTGTATTGGTTGTCTGAGGAAAACCAGAAAACTCAGAAAAGAGGGGTTTTTGAATTGTGTAAGCCCAAGTGAAAAAGACACAATTGTAAAGGTTTTTGGTGAACCTGTGAAAACCTATTTGTTAGTGAACGCTAATATCCCCTGTGTGAGGATATTAGGAGTGGAGTAGTTTTTTGTGTGGCTGTTGGAAAACAGTTGGTGTACACACAAGCGAACCACTATAACTCTTTGACTTGTGGTTTGAATACTTGCTTAATTTCATATCTTTTATCATTCGATTGTGTGGAATGTACAAGTGGATGTGAATGTTGTAACTATTTACATTTCAAGCAAGTGTGGGGATTGTAATAATTTAGATCTTACTTCTGCATTTAAATTCAATTCCTTGCTATTTCATTTACTTATATTAATATTGAGTCCTTGATCCAAAAGAGGTTCTAGAAATAAGGTTGTCCTACCATAAGCCCTTGTTGATTATGGTGTAAGGTTGTCCTTAGAACTGAATTTGCATCAATCTCTCGATATCTATTTATCAAGGTGATTTAAATTTAGCTTTGTGAATTGATTCATGTTGTAAGGCTATTGGTTTATTTTATTTCCACTGATTTTATTTTAATTTGGCATAGTCCTATTCACCCCCCCCCCCCCCTCTAGGACATATAGCTTGGCCTTGTCACTCTTGTATCATTCCCAAACATGATCCATTCTAGGGTCGTCAGTCCTAGTTAATCTCATACGATATTATGGTTTGAGAGGCATAACGAAGGCATCACAAAGGGCTCGTCACCCTTCAGCATGGATACAGATCTCACCGTATGTGACTTAATTGCTAGCCATCAGCTCGAATACAGGTCTCACCGTACTCGGCTCAATCGCCGGCCGTCAGCTCGAATACAGATCTCTCCGTACTCGGCTCAACTCATGCTTTAGTTGCTGTGAAGGGCTCGTCGCCAATCACAGACCTTAGAGTATACTCGAAGACACTACGGAGGATTCATCGCCCGTCAGCACAAATACAGGTCTCACCGTATTCGGCTCTCGCCGTAGGTGTCGACAGCTCGAATATAGTGTCTCATACCACCATAATCGGCTCATGAGTCTGGTTGCTCACTGGTCACTATGGGGAGGCACGTGGCCCCAGCGTAGGCTGACAGCTCGACCATGGTGTCCTATACCACCATGTCCGGCTCATGAGTCTTAGCTGATCGAGGTACCATGGTTAACAGAATTTCACTGGTAAGTTTGGTACCATAGGTTCAAGCAGAGGCGTCCAAACATGGTGAACATACATAAGACAGATCGGGTTGCTTGACGAGCTCGGCTAGCTCGAGCGCACAACAAGTTGAATGATATGAAGCGCAAAAGCACTTCGTGTGGCCAACCATTATCGCCAACCGAAGTACGACTCGGGTTCGTCGAACACATCTCACGTGGTAAATGAATCTCAGCCACGCATTCATTTTCGTTACCGATTGCCTGGACTATAATCATAGCCCCAATCACATTCAATTGCAGATAGTTAAAGCAGTAATGAATCAAGATTCAAATCATACAAGCAAAGTCTGGTATTATCCGTTTAGGGCTGCCAAGGCTGTTGCACGCACTCGTTGCTCCACTCCCCCATCACCCATGACGGATCATACAATGTAAATATGAATTTAAACATATGCATCACATAGATAAAATCATAAAAGCAGTTGAGCATGTTATGAAGCACAACACAAGCATGAGTTTGTATATGTTCAATTCCTAATCACACAACTATCCAAGGAAATCATACACATAGTTAAAAGAGTTGAGAATCATATCTCAACACCCTTATATATTACAATTTGCTAACTACTACTCATTCAGACATTTCAACAAACACTTTAGACTACATACATCAACATACATGACATATGTTTATCACATATGTATTAGGCCAAATCCTTTCATTAGGGAGTTACCCCAATCACACGCATACACCCACGATGGATAGTCATGGCAAGCAGAAATCCAAGTTCCATATTCATTCAGTTATTTCCACAAACACTTGGGCCACACATTTTAATATAAGTAGTGAATATTGGTCGTGGCGTGATTTAGGGCAAATCCTTTCGTCAAAGGGGGATCACCAATACAAAAATCATATATTCATGACAATTAGTCATGGCGAGCACGAATGAGAATTCTATATTCATTCGGTCATTTTCACAAACACTTAGAATACACTATTACAACATACATAGTGTATATTAGCAAAAACATGTATTAGGGCCATCCTTTCGCCAAACAAGTAATTTATTCACATATAATATATTCATACAACAATTAATTATGTCAAACACATTTCTAAAATTTGTACGTATACAGTACTTTCTACAAATACCTAAAGTATGTAGAATTCCATATTTTTCATCTTTAATCGAAACGGAAAACAAACAGCACTTTGTACATGTGCAATTGCATGCAGATCATGAATCTATCATTATCTGACATTGAAAGCGTTGAAGACCATAACCTATACACCTAAAGTCCGTACCTTTTGTCGTAGAATCGTAACGGAGTCGATAGATTTGCTAAGGCTTCCGTATTCGGCAGTTTGGCAACCTATAGAATGAAATAGGTTAGCTATTTCATAACCTACAACCACCCAAGCCCCAAATCAGATTAGGGTTAGAGTTTCTTACTTAGAAACAGAGCTGGAATCGCCGGAAAAGCGATTAGAACGGAGCGGTGTAGCTCGTACAGCGGCGGGGAAGAGTGGCAGGGAGATTCTCCCACATCTCCCACACTTTCTCTCTCTTTTCTCTCTCTCAATCTCAAATTCGTATGGCTGTGAGAGAGAGGATTCAAAGGCCCTTATATGGCTTAAAATCTCACCAAAACAGACTTCAAGTCAAGATATACTTAGGTTATAACCAAAGCGGGACTTTTCCATCTCAACGGAGGACTTCTGGCAGGCCTCCTTGAGCCAAAGGTAGGACTTAAGCTCACCGACACTGGATCTACGTACTATTAAGTTTTTGTTTCGGTCGGAATTCCAGATCACGCGTGGCGGACCAGTTTCAGTTCAACGGTCAGTGGATCTCGATCGGAGATTCCGAGTACATGTAAATGTGTATGAAATTTCTCCTGATCTGAGGGTGTAATTTGGTCTGATTCTGACGGTCTGGTTGCTTAAAACTGATCCACAAGCGAGAGGTGCCAGATTACTATTCAAGATATTTTATTTTGAAATAATTTCACGTTTCTCACACTCTTCACTCCGAGCTCAAGCGAATAGCGCTGAGACACTATCTGGATTTGATTTCCGAGATGGTTGTCAAGCCCAGCAAGGCGGTCCTAATTCCTTAACTTCGTGTTAATCGGATTTCCGACGTGCGGTCCAGATCTAATACGGAGTTTCGAGATGCTCCCGAGAGCAGCCAGGTAATGAGATTGATCCTAGATTTTAGGGTAACCTAGCATCAATGATTCTACAAGTTTTGGGTCTTGCAGATCATATTTAAAGTGATTGGTGCTGATTTCACAGGTACTCGAGTTTAACATTAGCTATTTCTCGCCTAATTTCTAAAGGATTTAGTCCTAAGTAATTTCTATCTGAGGTGGTACCTGGGCCTTTGTAGTTTATATATAAAGTGATCCAAGTTATACTACTTAGCTAGTTTAAGATAGTGTCTAGGGTGAAAGTACTTAGAAAAATTAAAAGAACAAGGTGGTGAAGGGTGGGATTTGTGAAGGAAATGGGTTAAGGAGCGATTTTAGACTATGAGATTCAGTTCTGACAAGTTAATAAGGTGTTAGGATCGACCCATTGCCTAAGGACGTCTAATCCCAGGTTGGCAAAAATTCGGGATGTTACAGTTTTTGAAACAAATGTGATGATGCTAAAATATCATTAAAAGGGGGACAAACTACCATGAGTTTCTGATGTGACAAAATTTGGTGTTCGGCAAGTCACAGAGCATACATTCAATGACAACTTAGAAAAGCAGGGGGCTTGAGAAGGGAAATACTGATGCGATGAATGCCAGTGATAATAGTGTGATCTTTGGCCTGCACTTGAAGTAGCTATTATGTTAAATGCACTATGATTGGAAGTGATTGACCCAAGTAGGATTATAAGAGCTAAGGGTGGCTTGGAGGAGGCTATGGGGAGACTAAAAAGATGGGGCTTGAGAACTCAAATGCTCCCTCTCACTCTCACTCTCTTGTTTTCTCTCACTCTCACTCCTCTTTTGATTTTGGTGTGTTGTGTTATGTTGGTGGTGTTTCTTGGGTGTTGGTGTGTGTAATGAAGAGAAGTGAGGGCTATTTACAGCCTTTTGGGATGATATTTTGATAATTCTAAGGGTTTATGGAGGGTAAATGCTGATGTGGCAACTTATGATTGGTTGAAGGAAGGATAATGCCACATGACATGCTTTTATAGGCTCTTGTGTTTGGTAGGATGGTAAATAGAGTGAATGTTGGAGGTAAGTTTATAGAAGAGTTGACTTTTGGAGGGGGAACAACTATGTGCTCAGAGGGCACATTTGTTGAGAGAGGGCGGTAATTCGATTACCCCCGGCAATAGTCAGACTACTGCTCGGGTATGGTTACTCCTATGGTTTGGCCGGCAGCCCGAAGCCCCTTTTTGGATATTTGGCTAAAAAATGGCTCGATATTGGCTCGAAAATAGCTTGGAAATGGTTCGAGAAATGGATCAATTTTTTGGCAGACTTTAGCTTGAATGATGGCATGTAATGGATCAGGTTCGGTTAGGATTTGGATCAGGTTTGGAAAATGGTTGCAGTTGAGGTTTAGGTTCAGTTCCTAAGGGTCATCCATGCCTTATCAAGTTGCTAGCCTAGGTGGGGTGTCTACACATAGTTCAACAAGTGAAACTTATTATGCCATGGTCACATAAAAATAATCCGTCAAGCCACTTAGGGTAAATATTAAACTGAAGCCACATAGGGCCAATATTAAATCAAAATCACATAGGGAAAATTCAAATCAAAGCCACAGAGGGAAAATACCAAATCAAAGCCATAAAGGGCACAACGATCCAAAGGATTGTAAGTCCACCATAACATTCCATTTAATCCATTAGTTAAAATGGCCACTAGGTTGAGGGCCCATTATAATCACAGTCAATCAACTTACACTCCAAGTCTAGATGTACATATATAAGTGGGGTTTTTCACTGATAGATGTACCAATTCAAGTTCCACAAGCAATCCACAAGAAATCCACAAGCGTGAAAAGTTATACAAGTACAACATATAGATGTTCATAAAAAATAAATGTTGAGCATATAATTTGATAATCAAATTAAATAACTGGCACAAGTAATCATAAATTATAGATATCAGTTATTAATTGAAATTAAAATTGAACTATCACTTAAGTTAATATGGAAGCGGAAAGCTCAAGGGGAAGTAGTCATCACCTCTTGGCTTGATTTTACTTATTAATGTTGTCGCAAGGTGCGCATGCTCTCAAGGATTGACTCTTACCTTAGAATGTGCATTCAGAGAGTGAGATTCAAGCCTTGTGCCTTGCATGTGGCTAAGGTCGTACTCCTGAGTTCAATTAGTCGAACCAGGGTTTTAGATTCCTAGTTTGGGTCTTATTATGATCATTTAATTTAAATAAATATGGAGTTCTCATCAAGAGTAGGGGTGATTTACCTTCTTTTCTGGGGTGGACTGACTAGATCCAAATTAGTCCAATGGACGCTTTCTAAGAAAGGTCCTTCCCTCAAACTTGGGCTAACCCAAAAGAGACATGTTGCTGACCCGCCGATGAGTTTAGACCTGAAATAGATAGGGACTCAATGAGCCACTGTGTCACACCATGTGAGTGCTAAAATCGGCGATCTAGCCCAACCCATAGGTTCATCACCATCAGCGTGGGGTTGCTGGAATGTTTGGTTCCTAAGGAGGGTTGAATGGGCTATGGATTTTGGCTGAATATTAGGCCCTGGCCCACTGAGTCATCCTTCATCTGACTCAGTGGGTTCGAGTCTGGATTAGCTCGAATGACCCACGACTGCTAGTGGGGTGGAGTTCAGCCACAACAGGGTCTCAGCAATCCTTACCAGCCTTCGAATGGGCGAGTTAACCCGGCCCAACCCAGCAAACGTGAGCGAGTTAACCCAGTCCACTCGATAATCGGTGTTTGGCGGGGAACCAAACAATCTCATCCCCTCATATCCATGTTCTTACTTGGCTGGTGTCCCGGAGATGCGTCCTTAGGGCGTCATTGGACTCCTGAGCAAACCTAAGCACCTACTGAATCAACTCAACATCTTATGCAGCCACTGTAATGGCCTGGTCTCCTCTCTCTCTCTCTCTCTCTCTCTCTCTCTCTCTCTCTCTCTCTCCCCTTCTCTTTTTCTCTTTATGTCTCTCTTTCTCTTCCTCTGTTTCTCTCCTGGCATAGAATTTCTGTCTCACCCTGACTCAGCCTGGTTCAAGTCCACTATGTCGACTAAATACAACAAGGTAGCAAGCTCGGCAGTGGCAGATTCTCTTTATATTCCTCACCTGCCCTCTCTCCCTTTCCTTCTCTCTTTTTCTCCACTGGAACCTCAGTGGGAATCTCGAGATAACAAGACTCCTTTTGAAAGGCCATGGTTCGCCCATAGCTGCCTTAACTGCCTTCGCTTATGAGCCTCAAACGGTCCTAGAAATGGGGTTGAAAGGTCAAATCTCTCTTTGCATGGTGTTAATCCATTAGGTGGGATGGACTTCTACTCCCATGGTTGACCAGTTGGGTGTCTTTGATTAGAAAATAGTCCCAAATCCTCAGGGTGGATTTCACGGCCGATCAGGGAAGATGAAGCCGACTCCCATGGTGATTTTCCATCGATAGTCTAAGATGGTGATCCAAGCAATCTGAATGGACCATATGGGTCCACTGACCACTGTCGGCCCCATAAGTCTCATCAATGATCATGTCGCTACGTCATCTTGTGAGATTTTCCTGTTGTAGCTTCTTTCCTCACGAGGAGAGGAGATCTATTCGGGAAAATGGCTAGGTCGTTGCTACCCTAGCTCAAGTGGCTGAGATTGTTTGGTGAAGGTCAGGTGTGAGGCTCAAATCAAGCCAGCATGTGTGTGAACGCCTCTCAAGACCGCGTGCACGAGCATGGCGGTGCCCTCATTTTATTGGCTTTCGTATTGATTTCGTTACTGTAGGCGATATGTACTATTGACTCGGGTGTAAAAATGCATTTAATTCAGAGTCGCCACTAGCCAAATAAAGCATAAAATCTACGGCCGGTTAGGAACCGTATAATCGCTTAGGAGTCAGGAAATTTCATGATTTCCTAACTCAAGTGACTCTCACTGTTGGACTTCGACTATAGACTCCA
Source organism: Magnolia officinalis (assembly GCA_021015155.1). Taxonomy (NCBI): domain Eukaryota; kingdom Viridiplantae; phylum Streptophyta; class Magnoliopsida; order Magnoliales; family Magnoliaceae; genus Magnolia; species Magnolia officinalis. Next base: position 66,698,382 of record JAJHSJ010000002.1, read on the forward strand.
AGTAAGGGCCTCGTTGGCAGAAAAGGAAGGGTTTAAGCACCCTTTTCCGGTTGCACAATGTGCAGTCTCTACTTCATAAGATTTATAATTTTTAGAAATTTAATGGAATTTCGGCATTTTATATTTGGTCGTGCTTCACATAACCTATGTGGGCCGGGCATACAGAAATAAGAAAAAAGTTATGTAGCCTTACATCATAGAGCCAAGTGGCCCCCGGTAGGCAAATAAAGTAAAATGCAGTGAATAAAATAAAATTCCTAACTAGCCTTACTTCACAGGATTTAAGATCCTGAGCAGGCAAATAAAGTGAAAAACGAAAGATGGAGAATAATACATAATGAAATAGAAGGAAATGTGGATATAATTAATGCAATTGAAATGTGTGGAATGAAATGCAAGTTAAATAGAGATGAACGAATTCTTAGCTTTTTTTTTTTTACTCATTTGATGGCCATTTTTTCTTCTGTTTTGGGCAACATGTTGGCACGTTGAAAATCTTTAAGGCACTTTGGGTAGCACCTTCAAGCAAACTCCAACCCTCAAACCCTCTCTGTATTTTCTATCTCTCTTTCTACTCTCTATTTTTGCTCACTCTCACTCTCTACTTCTTTCTCCTTTCCTTTCACTATGTTTCTCCATCTCTCTATTTTAATCTCTGCCCCTTGTGTGTATACACGTCCTAAATGCCTTATATAAGCGTTGTCTCTACTGCCAACGACCCAATGAATCGGGTAGTGTTGTGGACGCCCACCTTCTGTACGTTTAAAGATATATAATATAATACATATATATAATAAAAGCAATGATTAAGCTATATATATATATATATATATATATATATATATATATATATATATATGTATATATGTATATATAACGTATATATAAACGTAACTATTACTTTTTTATTTTTTCTGCCAAATGTTCAAACGCTTATATCTTCTTTGTTATTTGTTTGTTTATTGTAATCGTTATCTTGTTTGAAAGATAATCAAATAAGCTTTCTAGCAAGACTAGAATCACTTCTATCTGACCTCGTTTGATGTGCCGAAAATACGTTCGTCCAATATATAAAATCAATTGTTTGCGATTTGACCAATGGTATACTTTTGATGATCTTAGGATCATTGGAAACGTCGCCTAATAAGCTTTTCATTGCAATTGGAATCACTTCAATTGGATCTCATTTGACTAGTTTAAAACGTGACTAAAGTTTTTTCGATTTAGTCACTCGGCAATGCGAGGTTTTGATAAACGGGCAAAATCTTCCTCATCATAACTCAAATGGGAGGAAACTTAAGTTTGTTAGGAAGATCATTTGAACACCGTTCTAATGAATCATAAATCATACTGATTAGGCAGGATTTGCCTTCAATAATACCGTGGCCATTTTGTATATAATGATGACTATACTTTCCTCGATTTTGAATATATGACCTCTCATGCCTCAACACAACATTATTCGAAAAGATTGAGTGATACAGAGAGTGATTCATAGGTAAAGAGGATTCATTTTATCCTTTTTTCCATATTGGTTGCAATATACAAAGAGTTTCAGAGGTTTTGGAGTTTGGATGCTCGGCTATGACCGAATCGCTACTAGATTTGGTGTTAGCCGATCGGGTCCGTTGGTTGTCTCTGGCACATGCCAAGTATGCTCCCAATTTGATCCGTTTTGATTTTTAATTATTTCCAAGTCAGTAGGAGATAATTTATTGAATTCAAGTTAAAGCTCAAAGAGTGTCATGTCCTTGTTTTAGGTGCGGTGTCTACAAATGCCCCTCTTTGACAAAGGTTGCGGGTAACTGAATGCCAAATCAAGTGGACACCCTGCCTTCCAGATTAGAGGTAAACGTAGTATAGTCTATTCTTATCGAAGTGTCATTATCGAAAGACTCGTCTAGTTAAGGAGTAATTCAGGTGTCTCTCGAGAGTTGAGGAAAACGTTGTAATTTGTCCCTGCGCATTTTGCGGATTTACCGGGCATCAAATCACAATCTTTTCACATCATGATTGATAATTTGCATCGAGAGTGGTTTGTATGTAAGAATTTTTGAGTGGTTAGTGCCCCTGTGCTTTCCACAGCCTCACGGGGATCCATATAACATATTTTCTTTTGAAGAGTGGTTCTTGATACCATACAATCCCCTTGGATCGTTTGTAAGATTAGTCATTGTAATGGGAAGTTGCCTATGCTTTTTACGGCTTTATAGATCACCCCCATTACAATGCGCTAAGCTGATAAGCATCTTGGACTAGAGTCATTTGAGTTATTTCTTTACCATTCAATTTTTCGAGTCAGACACTGTGATTGTAATAGCCTTTCCCACGACCTGAAGTACGGTTACGCTAACTTAGATATATTCAATTCACATTCTGAGGCGATCGGAGTGACACGAAAAGTTCATCCGACCATCCCATGTTCCACTTTGATTTCAGAGAAAACCGAAGATTTGGAGAACACTAAAATCAATTATTACTTTTGTGTTGGTACCTACCAAAAAGTATGAGGACCTTTTAGTGCCTCGGATACCATACGCATTGTGTTATTATTATTATTATTATTATTATTATTATTTTATAATATTTCTTTTCAGGCCATTTATTTTGTAAACATCCGCTTGATCTCGCGGGGAGGCGTCGTCAAGCGGTTTTTATTTTGGCCTCCTCTCTTTTTAAAAAAAATATGTCTGACCGGTCATTTCCACTAGGGATTTCAACAGTCCTTTTTGAAGTTGGCTTTTATTGAAGCACGTTCTCTGCTCGGTGTCCAACTTCAAGTGTGCTTGCATTGAACACCACAACCGTACAATGCAGGGTAGAGTATTATTGAGAGAGGTTCGATTCCTATAAAGAAAAAGAGAGAGCATAATAGAATGGTCGAAGAGTTTGGTGCCAAGGGAGCGAGGCTAACTTAAGAAGCAAACAGCAGTTGTTGTCGGCCGAGTTTTTAAAAGAAGCGACCATGACTTGATTATGCAACTTGCAAGGATTTTTTTTTCCCTTTTTTTTTTTAAAATACCATGTATGTAAATAAAGAGTGCAATAAAAAAATGGAAACTCTTTTTTGTTTTCAATGACTAAACTTGTCTTGTGAGCATGGTTTATGTTTTGGTGCTTTAGACAGCAGGGATTAGACAGTTGACTTTTCCATTATTCCTCTTATACAAGTCCTGAGTTGATTCTTGAAGATTTTTTAAAAGTATCTTTAGGAGTACGTAGAGGGAATCCATGTCTCTTGGCTTGGGTTGCGCTTGATAGTTCTTGAAATATCGTGGTTTTCACGTCTTTGACTTCGAATACGAGTTTGTTATCGTGACTGAAGTGCATTATTTTTCTTTTCTTCTTTTCTTTTCTTTTCTTGTCGTTCTTACCCGTAATGCTTAGGCGAGTTTTCGTTACATCTGGCTTAGCCCGTCATTTTTTCCATGGCGCCCTTTCAGGTTTTCACCATGTCTCGGGTATTTGTTCTTGTCTGTCCCTCAGCAACTGTGCCTTTTTTTTTCCCATGGCGCCCTTTCGATTATCAACAGGCCCACTGTGTATCCGTTGTTTTTACCCGAAGTGCCCTTGAGGGTTTTCACCTCGTCTGTTTTGCTTAGACACACTCTTTCTCTTTTTCTTTTTCTTTTTTTTTTTTTTTTTTTTTTTTTAAACCTTCTCACTGTTGGCCTACGATGATTTTTAGGGCAACGAGAGGCTTTGGAATGCTTTTTAATATCGAAATTTTCCTTAGAAATAGGGTAAAGCTGATGGGAATTTACTCTTAATTTTTTCTTTGGGTCTTCAATTTTCTCTCTTCTCCTTTTTGTTTCACTTTTTTTTTTTTGCTTTTTTTTTTTTGTTTTGTTTTGTTTTTTTTTTTTTGGATTTTGGACAGTTTGAATTGTCATATGTACAAACATCTTTTTTTTTTGTCTTATTTATGTTGTTGAGGGTAATTGGGTAGAGAATGGTAAGATTTGATCTTAAGAAACCTTCCTTAGCTTACTTGTTACTCATAGTGTATTTTGACAGGATCGACGTTGATGGGCTCAGCTAGATCCTCTCCCTCCATGTTGGTGAGGTGGAGTGCACCTCTAAGGAGTACTTCTCGTACAATGAACGGTCCTTCCTAAGTGGGTTTGAATTTTCCCCTTGGGTCAGGTAGATGAGGAGGTAGAATCTTCTTCATTACTATGTCTCCTATTCTGAATGTTCTTTTACAAACCCACTTGTTGTAAGCTCGTGTAATCCTTCTTTGGTAAGCTTGGGAATGACATAAAGCTCGCATGCATTTTTCGTCTACCAAATGCAATTGATCATAGAGATTTTGTAACCACACTCCCTCTTCCACTTCACTTTCTAACAAAACACGTAATGAGAGAATTTCAACTTTAACTGGTAGAACAACCTCCTTTCCATATATGAGTTCATATGGAGTGGCTCCCGTTGCAGTGCATATGGATGTTTGATAGGCGTAAAGTGCGTATGGGAGCATTTCTGACCAGTTGTGATATGTTTTCACCATTTTTTTTGAAGATACGAATGAGTGTTTTATTGGCTGCTTCCACCCCTCCATTCATTTGTGGGTGATAGGGGCTGGATCGATGCCTTTTGACTTTAAATTGCTCGAGGAAGTTGTCCACCTTTCGATCACAAAAGGCGCCCCATTGTCTGTGATGATGGCGTGTGGGATTCCATATCGATTGATGATGTTTTTCTTTAGGACCATACCATGTGAGAGGCGGTGATGCAGGTAAAAGATACCGCTTCCACCCACTTGGTAAAATAGTTAACTGCTACCAGGATATATTCGTGGTCGTTGGATGCTTTGGGGTTGATTTCGCCAATGATGTCGATGGCCCATATTAAAAACGGCCAGGGTGTGGTCAGGTTATATAACTTAGAAGCAAGCGCATTGATCTTATTCACATTTTCTTGGCATAAAAAAATGTCCCGACGTGTTGGCAACAGTCGGTCTCCATAGTTAGCCAGTAGTATCCTAATCGTAGGATTTTCTTGGTAATCATGTGCTCGTTTATGTGTGGGCCACAGATTTTGTCGTGGACCTCAGAAATGATTTTTGTAGCTTCTTCCTCGTCCACGCATCGCAATAACACCTGGTTGAAGGATCATTTGTATAAGATGTCACTATTAATAGTAAATTGTGTGGCTAATCGTTGGATCGCATGACGGTTCGTTGGCATGGTGCTTTCCAAGTATACCCAATCTTCCAGGTATTTCTTAAATATCGGTATACTAAGGGTGCTTGTCGTGTGGTGTTTCAGCTTCTTCGATCTGCAGACATAATGTTGGATCTTCTTGTAGTTCGACTGTGAGTTCCCATTATGTCACTCCCTTGGGAATGTTTAGTGTATATGCTAATGTGGCTAGGGCATCATCAAATTGGTTCTTGGCACATGGCATGTATGTAAAAATGACTTTGTGGAATTCGTCGATGAGATTATTGAGATAAACATGGTTAGGAATCAGCTTCAAGTCCTTCGTCTTCCAATCCTCGTTCATTTGATTGATGATAAGTTGAGAGTCACCAAAGACCCTTAGCTTTTTCATCCCAAAATGATTGTTTCTTTTAAGCCTGCTATACATGCCTCATACTCAGTTATGTTGTTCATGCTCCCAAAGGATAGCCTTCTCAAAACAGGGATGGGGATGTCATCTGGAGAGTAGAGGATTGCCCCTATACCTCTTCCTTTGGCGTTAGCTACACTGTCAAAGTATAAGGTCCATTCATCTGCCTCTGGTCCTTCTTCTCCCCCAAGGAATAGGATGTCCTCATCAGTGAAGAAGGTCTTCAGTGGTTGATAGTCAGGCAGGGAGAGTGTTATGAGATGGTTGGCCAAAGCTTGCCCCATTATTATTTTTTGAGTGAATAGGTGATGTCAAACTCGAAAAGTAACAATTGCCATTTTACAATTCTTCTAGTTAGAGCCGGATTCTCGAACAGATACTTCAGTGGATCAATTCGTGCGAGCAAGAGGATTGGATAAGCCATCATATATTGGCGAAGGCATTGGGTGGCCCATACAAGGATAAGGCATGTCTTTTCAATTAACGATTACTGGGACCCGTAATCGATGAATCGATGGCTGAGATATTAGATTGCTCGCTCCTTTCTTCCTATGTCGTCATGCTAGCCAAGGACGCACCCAATGGCCTTCCTTATGTTTTTTATTCTATATCCTTGATATTCATGTTGCATACTTCATTTAAGTTTTTCTTCCTTTGCCAACTTTTGACAAAAGGGGGAAGAAAATATGGTTATGGCTATATGATTGCATGAAGCACAACTCTCACTTTGACCTTGAATACATATATGAGCACCTGCACTCACATGCATGAATCATATGGATTTTTTTTCTTATGATAAAGTATTGGATTGTATGAAAATATATTCTATGTAACTAAGTTCTCAGGGGGAGTTATGAATGCTTATTCTGAGGGGGAGTATCAAGATCCAAGATATGAATGATATGACTGGTGGTGTACAAATGTTCCTTTGAATCAGATATCATATTTGTATGATGAGTATATGAGATGTTGTAATATGTTATGATGAGTTGTATGTTTGTATGATGAGCTATGCATGATTTGTTTTATCATGAAATCAACAAAGGGGGAGATTGTAAGTGCTTATACTTAAGCACAATTAGGATTGTCAAATTTTATAGTACTGAAATGCACACAAGCACTCATGGAGATACTCTTCAACAACTCATGATGAACTATTAAAGATTCGATCAAGCATCTCAAGGAAGACTCAACATCTCAAGCCATAAAAGGACATGCTTCGAAGTTCGGAACAGTTTGTATGAGTCAACATCAGGTGGTATAACCTTAAACTGACCCTAGGTTAGGTGTATTTCACAAAGCATCATAATGAACAAAATTCTAAGTAAAATATACTTAAGTTAGGCCAGCCCGACATCTGGTTCAGCCAGCCTAACTATCTTCAACTAACCCAACATAATTCGGGCAAGTTTACAGATTAACATAGATTTTTCATGGCCAGTTTGGCCAGCACAACCTTGGGTTCAGCCAGCTCGAAGGATGTTTGGTCAAGTTTCTAGCGTGTATAGATTTCGGATCTCAGGAAGATTTGGCAGCCAAACTATAACATCCTGGATTTTGCTATTTTAGATTATCAAAAGTCCTTTAAAATTTTTTTATAACTAGCCCACGTCGTCACTTACTGACCCTTGATGCTCGAAGTAAGCCTATACGTGGCCGGTACCAATAAAGAATCGTACAAATAAGATTGATCAACCGTAGAAAACCAACGAATCCGACCGATCGCTTAAACATCGAGTTTAGCCCCATGATTTGTTCACATAGGGCCTAAATCTAGCCAACTTATCACTGACCAATCGAGATAACCATAACCAAATAAAGACATACCTAATGCTGAGACAACTATAGGTCGGATCTTGATTAATAAACTAAATCAACTAGATCACTCATTTAGCCTAAGAACCAATGATCTAGAGAGATCATGACCAAGTCACCATTTTTGATAATTTTGAATAGGCCACACTGTGAACTTAGTTAATCCAGACCCTAACAACTACGCCCAAGAAATCTCCCTACCTAATTCATTCAAAAAATGCCCCGATTACCCGAACGAGCTCCAGACCGCTCGTTAATGGCCTACTAGTTCCACAATTATAGAATAATGTCTGTCTCACTGGGCTTGATGTCCATCGTAGGTGGCGAACCAAGAAAGTGCCCAGAACTGCTCAACTTGGGTTAGAAGCCAAGTCCTTGAAACACGTGAATCCCCTAGGCTGAAATCTGAAAAGTAAAATAGACCTTTCACTCCTTGGCGAAGTTGTAACATTCCAACGGTTGAATTGTACTCAAACTCGGGCCATGAGCCAGAAATATTTCCCTGCTCATATCTATATAATTAGGACCCCGATCAAACATTGGTGACCGTTGATCTCAAATCGGGCCCCTATAATCAATTGACTCATCCATTTGCCACCAAACTTGGGACAACCCTTCATCTGACTATGGGACACCTATTCCATATGGTAGATGGGCCAGGGGGCCACTGGAATGGCCCCAAGGACCAGAAATCTACCCACTAGGGGTATATATGTTAAAAAAAGAGTTCCTAAGGCCATTTGGACAAATTTTCAGACTATATAAGTCTCAAAATATCTCTCCTTCACTCTCATACGAATTTTGCTTCAAGGAGAGAGGAGAGAGTAGAGAGAGAGGGAGCTCCAAGGAGGTGGAATTTGTAAAATTTCTCTCTCCTATCATAATCTCGCATTGGAGCTCACAACTCTACCGCCGTAGAAGAGGCCCACCAGCGATAAAAAGGTAACCCTCCAGCCCTCTCTAAATTTTTGCATCGTAAAACCTCTTACAAGCTAATTTCATTGTCGCAGGGCCTTGAAACGCCAATCTGCGGGACCAAAACTGTATGAGCGACATTCCGAACCATCAAACCATTTTTAGGTGTGGACCATTAGTTTTAGGTGACCAATTATCGAACCTAGGCTGAAGTTAATGTTTGTGGGTGTGAAATTCTCTTTGCATGTTGATTAGTGAGAAATTCATTGATAGTTATTTCTCTTTAAATCTGCCTATCCATCTCTAGAATAATAAATTGCTTGATTTCATGCTAGATTAGGCCAAGATATTGAATTGTTGCCCTTCCTCACTTCAAATTCTGATTATACGAAATTGATTTTTGATTGATCCCCAAATCTACGACCATTTGGGAGAAATGTGTCTGCATGTCATTAATAAGCTTTGATTATATTGAATGCCTACGCTTATGGATATGCATGCTTAAATTTTTCTTTGACTAAGAGTAGTTATGATTTCTCATAATATGCTAGATGATTAATTCATTTTTTGGGTTGGCCAACAAAATTTTAAGACCCAAATGGACAGCCCTACCGGTTAGGCTGCCCAACGACCAATCTGAACAATTTAGGTCAAACACGGATAATCGGCAGTAGTTGGATTACGTGGGATGCTCGCACCCAATGTCAGGTGTTCCGCAGTTCGCTTGAATTGAACAAATTGGCTCACTAACTGACCAACATGTTTGTTAACCATGTATGATCACACCTGTTTAAACCTGAGACACCTTATGCCCATGTAGTGCTCACTGGTAACAATTATGATGCAATTCACAAGTCTCGGGAGCCGGGCATGGTGGAATGGGACATTATGCTCGAGTTATCGACCTACGCTGGGGTGGCGATCCTCCCCATAGTGACCGCGAGCAATTCAGGGTACAAACTCACCTCATGAGTCGGGCATGGTGGAATGAGACACTATACTTGAGTTGTCGGCCTACACTGGGGTGACGAGCCTCCCCTTAGTGGCCGTAAGTGATTCAGCTTATAATCCACCTTCGTATGTGTTATTTGGGAGTGACGAACCTAAATAGATCAAGGATCGCGGGTGCAAGGCCGCTGCGGCCCCACGATCGGGATGAGGTATTGACTCTGTTAAGGTGTTCCAGTTTCCCCAAACTGCTGGAAGAATGAACGTAATTAATCAATGCGGCTAACATCTCACCATCACATTGCATTAATTAGGTTGGTGACTAGGCAATCGAGGTCGCATTAAGGGAGTGTTTGGCATTACAATCGTTAGATGGTGTCACTCGAGGGAGTGTTGGAAGTAAGGGCATGCGTCATATCATGAAACCATGCATATGCATTAATAAGAGTAGTTAGGATTCTATGAATGATTTCTTTTCACTAACTTCATTTATGTATTTGATAATATGCATAACTTGTTAATGATATCCACTGAGTTGATCACTTACTCTCACTCTGGGACAGTGTTTTAAAACACCAACCAGACACTTTCATAAATGCAGGTACTAGGAATCTGATGCACTGGACGAAGCATCCATAGACTCAGAGGAGGAGTTCTCCTATTGCCAACTCCTAGGTGGGCCGCTGTAGTTACCCTAGGGCCAGCGATGGAGCCATAGGGTAAGGTTATTTTTATATTTTTTTGTACATTTGTATTTTTTTGAATTGTAAACTTTCTTAGTTGTAGTCTTGTACTCTAGATAGACATATTGTACTTGTTAATTGATTTACTTGAATTAAAATTTATGTTTATTTTAGGGTACATGGCATAGTCTATTTTAATTCTATGAACTGCTCAAATGTCAAGTGAAATGAATTATGAAATCCCGCTTTCGCAAATATACTCGGCCCCCGAAATCCTGGGCGTTACACAAACCCTGTATTCGGCCAACCGAACTGAGGGTTCAGCCAGCCAAATTTTTGAAAGATCTTATCCCACGAAATTTGAGTGTCGTTGGAAAGCAATCGTTGAAATTTGGCCAGCCGAACCGACAATCGGACTAGCCGAATTTTCAAATCTTTTGACTATAAATAGAGGCATTCACTCATTTATTGATATAACGAAAATTTGTGAGAAAACTCCTCAAAGTAAGAGAGAAAGTCAGGCCCTCCTTAAGCTATTTGTGCGGCAATTCTAATATTCTATTAGCTTAGTTTATTCTCTTTCTCAAATTAGATTTAATTTTTTTTAAAAGAGTTATCTAAACTCTACTTGAGATTTAGATAATAGAATATTACAACAATTAGGGTTTTATTTATAAATATTGAAAACACATTAGATCCCTATATTCTTTTTAGGTTGAACTTATACATGGCTTCATCAATGTCCCAAGAAGGAAGATCGCTGCAATCAAGCTACAGTAACGTATTCGACTTGCCATTTGAAGATAAGTATTGTATTTACATTCATTTCATTTTGGGTTTTTCTGAGATAGTCCGAAAATCTCAGCGGGTTGTTTTGTGATGATCCCGTGAAAATCACAAAGTGGGTTTTGTTGTGATAGCTCATGAAAATCACAAGAACTGTATCAGGATATTAAGGTGACACTATGAAAACCTTGAAATAGTGAAAGCCAAAATTATGATTGTAGTAATTTTGGGAGTGGAGTAGATGTGGGTTTAAGCACTGAACCACTATAACTCCTTTGTGCATTGTGGTGATTGTTTTAATTCTTTATATGCCTTTCTTGTGATTGAATAGGTCTTGTTAAGTTTGATATTTTGATTTCAAAGACATCGTGAAATAAGGTTGTCCTGCCTAAATCTTTTAGGTGAAAGTTATCTTACAAACTATTTGATATCAAGAATTCAATACTCTAAGTAATTGAGTATAATTATTTTATTATTCCATATTGTATCGAAATATTTTGTATATTCCTATTCACCCCCCCCCCCTCTAGGACATGTATATCTCGTTCTTTCATATGACATCCTCGCTGACGATAAAATCAAGTAACTTGCAACTGGTTGCCCCGAAGACACACTTTTACAAATTGACGCGGAGCTTGAATTTTTCCAATCGATCGAAGAGTTTTTTGAGGTCCTTGAAATGCCCCTCAATGCTTCGAGAGTTGACGATCATATCATCCATATAAACTTCTAGATCTCTGTTTATCATGTCATGGAATAGTGCCATCATGGCTTGCTGGTATGTTGCTCTGGTGTTTTATAACCCGAACGGCATGACTCGGTAGCAAAAGGTTCCCCATGGTGTAATGAATGATGTCTTTTCACAATCTTCTACGACCATTTTGATTTGGTTGTAGCTAGAGAAATTGTCCATGAAAGAGAAGATTTTGTATATTGTCGTGTTATTAACCAGAGTGTCGATGTGGGGCAACGGAAAATCATCCTTCGGACTGGCTTTATTGAGGTTGCGGGAGTCGATGCACATCCGAACCTTACCTTCTTTCTTGGGAATGGGAACGATGTTGGCAAGCCATTCTGAATAGTTGGATACTACCAGAAAACCAGCATTGTATTGCTTGATTACTACTTCCCATATTTTCAGGATCCACTATAGTCGTATTCTCCTTAATTTCTATTCGACCGGCTTAATTTTGGGCTTCGTGGGTAGACGATGTACCACCAGATCCTCATTGAGTCCAGGCATATTTTCGTAGGAGAAGGCAAAGTTTGATAATCGTGGTTTCAAAAACTTGCTCATCCTCTTCCTGTTGCTCAGAGATAAAGATTTTCTAATGCGTATTTCCCGAGGATTCTCAGGGGTTCCAAGATTATCCACCTCGAAATTTTCATGTGCAACATTGGCTTTTCAATCGAACTTATTGAGGAGATCCTCAAGTTAGAGAGTCAGATCATCATTTCCCTTGTCCTTGACCTCTTCTAAACCCATGAGTTCAAAGTCTAGCTCTATGTCAAAGTCATAAATGTCAACTTCAGCTTCATACAACTCTTCAGATGAGTCTGGCACTTTATTGCTTGTGGTTTTTGAAAAGTTTTCTGATTTTTTGGTATTTTGATTTTTTTTTTATGTTTTTGGTTTTTGTATATTTTCTTCTAATTTTCGGTTTTGTGGATTTTCTATTGTTTTTTGTTTTTAACAGTTTTCTGTTATTTTTAGTTTTTGAGGATTTTCTATTACTTCTGGCTTTTAAGGTTTTTCAGATTTTATGGTGTTTTAATTTTATCGAATGTCGAGCAAGCAGGCGTTTCGAACCAACGTTTATCCTGATCTTGCTCAGGGTGTAAATATCTATTTACAAGGACTTTTTTTCAGACCGACACTCTGAGAAGATTGAGCGGCTGATTGAAATGTGTTGAGGGTCAAATATTGCATATTATCCCCTATTTATTACTTGGTTTTATGAACATGATAATGTTTAATGTTCTATTTTAATCATGTTTGTATTGCTAGGTGAATTTAAGAGCTTGGATTGAAAAGGATAATAAAAGCACGGATTTAATGCTTAAGAATCACCAAAGCCAAGGATGGATCTTATGAGACCAAGAATGAAGAATTCACATGCCAAAGATCTAAGAAAACCAAGTGAGGAATGAAGAGCATTGAAGACTTGAAGTGAAGAAAAGGAACCCTAAAAATCTACCTCCTTCAACTATTCGAATATTCCTCGACTCGAACTCTAGCAAAAAAATCCTCTAAAATTTCGTCATCCTCGACCAGTCAAAGGTTGTCCTTGATCAGTCTAAGGTTATGTAGATTTTGCACGAACTACGTAAATTTGAGGCAATTTCTGAAATTTTCCAAGTCGGTGCGAAAGGAGGTGCTGCAAAACTATAAATAGGAGTCCCTAGGACAGTCCTAGGTATCTTCTAGGGTTTGAGGAGTGGAGCAGCCGTATGGGAGTTTTTCTTCTTCTTCCTTAGTTGATCTTTTTGTTTTGTTTAAGAGTTCTTATTTCAATCATGTCTATGGTTGGCTATACCTCTTAGATAGGGCTAAGAGGTGAAGCTTGTAGCGTGATTGGGATGTTTTCTTTGTTTTGATTCATGTTTTGTTGAACTCTCTTGGACTCTAGTTTGATTATAAAGAATATTTTTAGTGTTTAATGGTTTGTTGTGATAAATTACAATAGATCTGCGATAGCTTTAAATATATTCTTTTCTTGAATTGAGATTGTGAAATTAGTAAGTCCCGTTGTTCACCATCATCCCTTGGGCATGGTAGGGTGACGGAATCCCTCCTAACTTTCATAATTCTCTTATGATTGGTTGTGACATTGGTAAATCATGTTGTTTGCCTTGTCTCCTGGGCATGGTTAGGTGATGGAATCACTTCCAAATCCTTACAACTCTCATCCATTAATGATTAGATCCATGAGAAGTTCAGAGATCTTACAAATCTCTTCTTGACGATTGGATAAGATAGGACTCTGATTTCATTTATGTCCTTGAATCAAGAAAGGTAGCATCCTGAGAACCTACAAGTGGATCCGTGGCACCCTAGTTACCACCTTTAAATTTATAAGTTTTAATTACCTTATTCAAAATCACTCTCTCAAATATTTCAGATTTAGGTTTATATCTTCTTCTAGTTCTAGTTCTAGTTCTATTTAGAATACACACAAGATTAGTCCCTGTGGATTCGACCTCAGTCTCACCGAGATTATTACTGCATCGCGACCCTACACTTGGGGTTGTGAACAAAATGTCATGGGGGTGGGGAACAAGTTGGAGCCCTCCACTCTCTTCCCTTGAGAGGTAGTGTTTTGGGATGTAGTGGGCTGATTTTTCTTTATTGTGCCCGATCATCATGATGTAGATGGGGCTAGGTTCTGACTTGGTATCAGATTCATCGAACCTTCCTTCATTCCCTATGTCATGGAGCTCTTCAGGTTGTTGTAACTCTGGTGGGACCTTCATCATAGTCCAATCAAGAGGGGGTAGCTCTTGCTTCTTGCCCAGTTGTTGTTTGGGAAACTCAGTGAGGGTGAGACTATAGTCGTAACCTAGTGGGTCGGGACTTGTATGGATGACTTCGGGGCTAACGAATTAGATTGGTGTGAAATGGGAGGGATGGCTCGTCTCTTAGCCCTTCCACCTCTCGGTATCTGCTCCTCTAGTTCTTCTTGTGAAGGAGACTCATATCCCAGTCATGCCTTTCCTACTCTTTCTTGAATCTTAATTACCTTGGCGGTATCATGGTGTTCAAGGCGGTAATTCAGGATTTGACACTCGGCTGGAGTGAAAACATAATTTGATTTTAAAGGACATACCACTGGAAAGTGATCTAACTCTTTGAACTGGAAGCTGTAATATGGGTTGTCTTTGTCCGATTACCATGCGTCAATAACTGGGATGTTAGGCTCCCCTTTAACATTTGTTTTGGTGGGAAAAAGTGGTTCTGCATCTGCCAAAATGGAGAGCACCTTATTCACGAGTATTTACTTAACCCTCTAGTGAAGAGCTGATGGTACAGTCCCAACTTCATGAAGCCAAGGCCGACCGAGGAGAAGGTTGAATGATGAAGGGACGTCCAAAACCTGAAATGAAATAGTGGACGTATCTAGGCCAATTTGTAGTTCAAGATCAACCTCTCCTTATGCTTGTCTTTAGGAATTATCAAATACTCTCACATTCATATTGCTTGGCCTGAACATAGATGGATTTAATCCTAAATACAAGGCAGTCCAAAGTGGGCAAACATTCAAACTTGAACCATTATCAATCAATACCAATAGGATTCTTTTGTCCTTATGACGAATGATTATATTTAATGATCTTACATGGTCGCGACCTTCTAATGGCAACTCGTCATCTGAGAAAGTGATGACTCTTGGTGCAAGAAGTTGCCCTATCATATGTGCAACCATTTCAAATGGAGCTTCCCGAGAGATATGCGCATTGTTCAAAGTTTTAACAAAAAATTTCCTAGTGTGTTGGCAATGTACAGAGGAGTTCCCAAATGGATATTTAGGCCGGGATGGTTTTAAGCTGAGCCGCTACATCGTATGCAGTGTCGGCCTTGTGTGCCGCTCCGACCAAAGGTCCCATGGGATCTCCTCTGAGTCCTTTTCGAAAGCATCTCCCATTAGGATACATGTTTCTCACCTCAGAGCATTCAGGGTAATGCCAGGGGACTGCCTTGTTATCCGAGAGTAGTTTCATCCTTCCTCGAAGAACCAGAGGAGGCGAAGATTCTAGAGGGGGTAGAGGGTTAGCGATAACAGATGTGTGGTTCAATAGGGAAGCCAACAGTGCCCCTAGGAGTATTAGGGGTTGTGAAGGAGGGCCTTCCTGAATTGTCCGGCTAGATCTAGCGAATTCATGTGGTATGTAGAATGGGGGAGGACGTCATTCTTATGCAGCGATGGGTAGATGGCGTGAGACCTAACTGGGCATGGGCGATGGAGACTTCCCCAAAAGGATGATTGGCTGATGGGCTCCTAACCGGTGGGGGTTGTTGGCTCGTGTTGACGTAGAGGCTCTTCCTTATAGGACTAATGGTTGATCCCATATTTGTTTCATGTGATGAAGAGGACTAGGATGAGGTTTAGGGGCCTTCCCTTGAAGGACCAACGGAGGAGGGGGTAATGCCCCTTACAAAATGAGTGGCGGAAACTCCATATCTTAGCTTTTGGCCGAGATTGCTTGGAAACCATGGGGGGAATATATTCTCCCCGGATGGCATTGACGGTGTGGGTGCTGGAAGTGTTAGGGCATGCTTGATGCTGTGGCAGAGGATTTTGGAGTATGTTATTTCTGTTAACAACAGCTGTTTCAAGGGGCTTGACTGTGATCTGGTTCTGATCAATCAAATTTTATATTACATGTTTCAAGGAGAAACAACGTTCTATGGAATGACCCTGCCCCTAATAGAATGCACAATACTCATTCTCCTTGTAATTTGGAGGCAACGGGTTTGTCGGTGGTCTAGGCTGGAGCGGTGTCAATAGTTGCCTTTGGATGAGCTTGGTCAAAATGTCCATGTATGACTGGGCCAAGGGTGTAAATTGCCCAGGTTCTTGTGTCGTACCGTTTACCTATTCTGGTTTGTGTATCGTGGATTCCACCTGGGTTACTGCTGCTGAGGTTGGTATTGTTATTCCTGCAGAGAAGTGCTTGACATTCCTTGTGCAGAGGCAATGACAATGTTAGTTTCCGCTGGGCAAGGAATGGTCATTTCTCTGTTTCTTACTTCGTATTTTCCTGTCTTTTCTTCAAGTTTCATTCTTTGTGCTGAAGTAGATTGGAGGGGCCATGGTGCACCAGTTCCCCTGCACGAATTAGCTAAGTAAAGTTGACATACGGGTATGAAATCAGATATCCTGATATATTTGGATTGGCTGAATGCACGATCATAGAGATTTGTAATTATTCGTCGATTGGTGTTTTCACTCGTGTAGCCATGGCTCTCCATTGCCCCACATATGCAGACAATATTTCGTCGCTCCTTTGCCTAAGGGCCTCCAAGTCTGGCCTTCGGGATGCTGCATTTAGATTGCACACGAAACAATCTATAAAGGCTTGGGACAACTGTTCCCATGTTCTAATCTTGTGATAGTCCAGAGACATGTACCAATCTAGTGCATCACCCCTTAGAGATTTTTAGAACAGAAGAGATCAATGCTCCATCATCTTCTAACATGGCATCAAGTTCACCACAAAAAACCTTTAAATGTGTAGTTAGACATCTCGTGTCGTCATATTATTGGAATTTGGGTACCTCAAAGTTTGTAGGTACCCTAACATCGCGGAATGGCAAAGATCCCTAAATTTTGTGGATAAGAGTTCCACCCCATGTTGTTTTTGAAGTTCATTTCACATGGCCCTTAGCTGGTTCTCGAAGTGTTCCCGAAGTTGATGGAATTCATTTGGTTGGGACAAAGGAGGTCGCTCTCCTTCTGGCATTCAGTTAACCTCTTCTTCATAATAGTCGACTTCTTCGATGTTCCTGTGTTCCTCGGTCAGAGGGATTGAGTGCATGGTGTGATGAGGGAATTGGGATGCGATCCTGCCGAGCGGGCGAGCTTGGGTGGATGGATATCCATGAACAGTAGGTATTTGTTGTGGTTGACTGGGTGGAAATCGAAACAAATTCCCACTAGGAGAAGGTTGTTAGAATTGACTAGACTGTGATTGACTAGAATGTATTGGTTGAAGTGTTGGTTGACTCCCGTCAGGAGGAGAGTGTGCTGGAGTTTGAATTGTTATGACTAGTGGGTTTTGAAAGTGATCTCGATTTTCAGTAAGGGGAATGGGTTGAAATTAATTGACAGTTGAGTCTGTTAGACCTGCATGGATGCTTGGTGGACGTATGTTATGAATGAGTGGTGCAATTTCCACGTGTTTCGACCAGAAACGAAAT
Source organism: Magnolia officinalis (assembly GCA_021015155.1). Lineage (NCBI taxonomy): Eukaryota > Viridiplantae > Streptophyta > Magnoliopsida > Magnoliales > Magnoliaceae > Magnolia > Magnolia officinalis. The sequence goes on from JAJHSJ010000002.1 coordinate 66,716,022, forward strand.
GCATTTAATTTGGGGGAATTTATTCAACGATAACAAAGAAAGCATGAAAGAACAAATATCATAGAGTATTTTATTCAGTCTGAGTTCTTTTACATCCTCATATTTCCCTTGATTTTGAAAATAAAGTACAAAGAATCTGTATAACGAATGAAAGATAAGGCAGAAGGCAGTCTAAGGGAAATTTCGACAGCATTTCGACTCATATTAATCATATCTCCAGGGGAGACGAGTTGTGCGGATCCAAAATCCTTACTTCAAACCAACATACAAGAAGTGTATTCTTCATAAAATGAAGTGTGGAGAAAGCCCACAAAACTGTATTACACAACAAAACTCATGTTGCATAGGGGCGCACAGCTCACTCAAGTTGCACGGGTGTGCACAACTTATCTTTAGTTGCACAGATCCGCACAACTTATCTTGAGTACTTATATCGAGTTGTGCGGGTCCGCACAACTCGTCTTGAGTTGCATGGGTCTCTACAACTCATTTTGAGTTGCGCGGGTCTGCACAACTCATCTTCCCTTCTCTCTCTCTTTCTCTCTCTACTCCTAGCACCTCTCTGAAACTTCTAATCTTCAAATGAGAAAGGGGAGGGGTATGTATAGACTTTCGCACGTGTGAAGCATTAATTTACGTGCCATGGGCCCCATTCCGTGCAACACTATTCACTCGTGCAACTATTTATCCACGCAACTATTCATCCGTGCACTATTCACCCATGCAACTATTCATCCGCGTAACTATTCATATGCGCTACTATTCATCTGCGCAACTATTCATTGGCACTCTTCATCGCACTATTCATCACGAAAGATTTTCTAAAGAGGGATGATAGAGAGAGCCGCATAATGGGCAGGGCTGCGGATCCTTGATGTGTAACAAACCAAACTCATGTCAACCCATGTATTTTTTGTGCCCCAATAGATGCCCCTTCGATCCTTCTTTGATTGATTTATGAAATCAAATGGAGGATCGATCTTCCTTCTACATAAAAAACCATTTACGTCGGAGAAGGATTGCCTAAACAGAGTACTGAAGAGTCGAACCCAAAAGAATCAAGCTCAGAAGAATCGTGTTTGAATAGATTATTGTCAAACGAATCATGGTTGAAAGAATCGAGCTCGAATGAATTGCAGCTGAAGGATGACTGGATGATCGTGCTCGGATGGAAGACTGAATAATCGCGCTCGAACGAAAGACTGAATGATCTCGCTCGAACGAAAGATTGAATGCCCCTAGTCAAAAGCATCGAGCGAATGATTCAGTAAGGAAGACAATGCGGCAAGAAAAGCACTCTGTCTTCATAGCAGTCAATCAGATAGAATGCCTTTCCACAGCTTTAACTCCCTTATTCGTATAATCTTCTTTTTATTGAAACTTGCCACTATGGTGGTTGTGGCGACTTCGTCTTCAAGTATCATGACCAGAAAACTATCTTCAATATTGCTACTACTGCAACTGTCTCTTTGATCAACTCCGGCGACTCTTTCTTTGAACTCTGTGTCTATTGTTCTTTAATATTGTTCCTACTGCAACGATCTCTTCAATTGTCTCCTTTATTCATAGTATGCATAGTCCAATATTTTGAATGGAATCAGTATCTCAAGATATCATAATTTTCTAATTTAAATGCATGAAGTATTAATAATTGTGAAATAAATTGAAAGCCTTTAGAATAATTGTAATATTCGCAATATAACGATGATTTGGTCATCCCTCCATCTTTGTGCTTGTCAGCGTGTTCTGCATTGCATTTGTCGCATTCTTTGCTCATTATATCGTGTCATTACATGCTCTAAAAGTTTAACCACTAAGTCTTTTCTAATTTGTACTCTTTGGCACTCTTCATAGGCTGGCTAGGAGTATATTTCTCTTTGACCTTTGTTTATTCAGAAAAATATAGAACATTCCTTTTCATTTACTAGCTTTTTGGAGGATATAGAAGAAGTTATCGACAATGATTCCATCTCTTTCGATGAATATTCATTCCTTGTTTCCATCAGGTCCATTACTCTTCCGTTGAAAGAAGGTAACAAGTTCTAACGAGAACCTCATTATCCCAACTGATCATATAACTGAGCTTTGATATAGAGGCAACTTTTAAATATCAATACTGAATCTTGTTTCATACTTCCTGGCTGTAATTATCCAGCTCATGCTTCTTATAGTTGAATGAGTTGATGAGATCCTCAATATTACTTAGCGCACGATTATTGGTCAGTAGATTATACCATATGAATTTTTCTGCCACGCATAAGGAATTATCAAAAAGACCAAGGCATCGATTACTTCGAAGAACCAGATCATGCCCCCTGTCCAATTCATCTTTACATAAAGATTTTTTGGAAGATAATACTTCTGAAGTAAAGCATGTTGCCGCTCTTGAAAAATGGATAGCATTTAGCATTCCTTTAAGCAATTTAAAGAATATATATATATATATATATATATATATATATATATATATATATATATATATATATATATATATATATATATCCAAGTTATCAAGCCGTCCGGAAGAGAATGATAATTCATTGTTATTTACTCTCTGTTGCCTTTGAGGATTTTGCAAGATAATATTTCTTCATCATCAAGAAGATAAGAGATAAAAAGATCTCGCGGCTCTTGTCGGAGGGATAAATATACTACTACCTACACACATTTGATTGGACATGACTAGACTTAACTAGACTAAACTGGACTAAACTTGACTAGACTAGACTGAACTTAACTAGACTGGACTAAACTTAATTAGACTGGACTTGACTAGACTGGACTCTCACACACGGTTTATGCTCGTAAGTAGTTGGAGCAATCACAGTTTAAGCTCGTAAATAGTTGGAGCAATCACAGTTTAAGCTCGTAAGTAGTTGGAGCAATCACAATTTAAGCTCGTAAGTTATTGGAGTTGGGTCTTACATGAATGGCCGCTGTAACTCTCTAGAGTTCGCGGGGCTTATCGCGGCTAGAGAGTTCACAAACCGCGATCCATCAGAGGGGCCCAATGAAGCTACTAGGGTAGTGAACTCGATAGGATTTACGCACAGGGTTGGCCACAGTAACTCTCTAGAGTTCGCGGGGCGCCTAAGGCTATCATGGGGTACCAAATCAAAGGTCGTCAATCCATCAATGAGGGGTCTCTTGCTTCAGAGACTTGTCATCTTGCTTCAGAGACTTGCCCCCGTGAGTTACTACTGAAACAAACCAGGGATTTGGGGAGTCATCCTACTTCGGAAACTTACTTTTCCTTCGCATGCAAGGTCAGACCCATTCACGAGGGGCTCTCTCTGGCCGTCCTAGTGACGCTGCCTGAAGCTATACAGATGGCATGGGTCTTATGTGACTGCTTCGTCGATTGCCTGCATGGGTGCACATGAAGCTCTCTACGGGCTTTTTAGGGCCATAGACTTCACTGTTGCTCGAATTATATATATGTTGTTGATGATTGTAGGTCTTATGCGTAGTTGGACGTATAAGGCTTGGCTAGGCTGCCTTAATTGATAAGTTGTCATCACAGTCGTCAACTTTATATGTGGTTGGCCATATATTTTTATTCCACTGCCAAAAGTAGTGAATCGATAATTGATATTTCACCATTGTTGATAATATTATGTCAATATTCATTTTATATTTAAGATAGTATATCAACTTGGCGATGATAGCAATTTTGATAAGATAAGCTCGTACGAGTGATTGATGACGACAGCGATAGTTGCTAATTTTGGCGATAATCATCGACGCTTGGCGATTTTGGTGATATCATCGACGCTTTACAACAATCATCAATGCTTAGCAGTAATCATCAATGCTTGATCTTGACATGTCCGCATAGTTCCACCATGTCGCCATCGCCCGTAATGATAAGCCTTATGCGTGTTTGACTTCATAGCGGCGTCTTTCTCACTGTCATACAAGATAGATCGTCATTGTTATTGTGATTCTTCTGCCACCCACAAATGAGAAATCGTCCTTGTATTGATTTCGATAACTTTAAATGGTCTTATGCTAGCAAAATGATGATAACAATAATAGCTTTGGCGATTCGACAATAGTCTTTGGCAATTTGCATTTAGCAATATGGTAATAATCATTGGCGTTTTTAATATGCTTTGAAGACCTTTGTATGCTTATGTCGGCCTCCTTTTGATTGAGAAGAATAATGATATAAATCTTCTGAATCAAAACTCATGTACAGTCAAGGATAATAACTATTTTTATAAAACGGGCGTTGACTAGTATACTTATGCCTCGCCCATCTTGATCCATCACTCGATACTGTGTATACTTCTGATATTATACTTTCGGTATTATTCTTCTGATATTATGTATACTTCTAATATTATGTACGAGCCATCCTATTTAAGGTCGAACTTGCCCCTAGTCTTACGAATGACCACTATCGGTCTTTTCAACATCAACCCTATATCACTTCTTTTGAAGGAACGATGGTTAATCTTTCTAATCCTGGCATTTTCATGATCAATAATTGACTGATATACTGCTATTCTGGGTGACGCAACTTGCGTTTCAATGGGGATAACAACTTCGACTCCATAAACCGAAGAATATGGCGTTGCTTTCGTAGCAGTACAATGAATAATCCGATAGGTCCATAGAGTTTCTTATAACTTCTCATCCTAGTTGCGTTTATTTCCTGCAACTATTTTCTTCAATATCTTTATAATCGTCTTATTGAATGCTCCAACCAACCCATTAGCCGGCGGATAGTAGGGTGCCAAGAATGAATGTTGTATATCAAACTTTCGGCATAGTTTCTTCATTCCTCTGTTCTTAAATGAAGTCCCGTAATCAGTGATGATCTCCAATACTATTGCGCCTCGTAGTATTGCACATGATAGACTTGTTGACCATGCTCGGCAGGATGGTACTCCTTGTAAAAGAAAATTGAACCCTGACATTATCTGTCCTTGATCATAACTGATTCAATCTTTTTTGGTACTTCTTGTAGTAACGATCTTGTATTGTCGATGTAATCCACTGGTAATCCATTAGGTGCGAAGTAGACAACCACATTGGTCGGGAGAAAATTCATTGTGGTATACCTGTTATTTGGAACAGAATGTTAGTTATTTTGATCAAACAAAAATTGTACTTTATTTTTAGAGATGAAGGGGAGGATGTTCCCGTCGAGAGTCGTCATTTTGGCATTTATACAACGTCAAAAAGTGATAAATGTTCTCAAAATATTTTCTAAGTCATCATTGAATTATAAGTCCCCAGCAGAGTCGCCATTTTGTTTCGACCAAAAACAAAATGTATTTAATTTGGGGAAATTTATTCAACGATAACAAAGAAAGCATGAGAGAACAGATATCACAGAGAAATTTATTCAGTCTGAGTACTTTTACATCATCATATTTCCCTTGATTCTGAAAACAAAGTACAAAGAATCTATATAATGAATGAAAGAAAAGGCAGAAGGCAGTCCAATGGAAATTTCGGCCGCATTTCGACCCATACCCATATTGATCATATCTCCAAGGGAGACGAGTTGTGCGGATCCAAAATCCTTTCTTCAAACCAACATAAAAAAAAAGTGTATTCTTCAGAAAATGAAGTGTGGAGAAAGCCCACAAAACTGCATCGCACAACAAAGCTCATGTTGCATAGGGGCGCACAGCTCACTCAAGTTGCGCGGGTGCGCACAACTTATCTTTAGTTGCACAGATCCGCACAACTTATCTTGAGTACTTATATCGAGTTGTGCGGGTCCGCACAACTCGTCTTGAGTTGCGCGGGTCTCTACAACTCATTTTGAGTTGCGCGGGTCCACACAACTCATCTTCCCTTCTCTCTCTTTCTCTCTTTCTACTCTTGGCACCTCTCTGAAACTTTTGATCTTCAAATGAGAAGGGGAGGGGGTATTTATAGACTTCCACACGTGTGAAGCATCAATTTGCATGCCATGAGCCCCATTCCGCGCAACACAATTTACCTGCGCACTATTCACCCGCGCAACTATTCACCCGTGCAACTATTCACCGCGCACTATTCACCCGCGCACTATTCACCCGTGCACTATTCACCCACGCAACTATTCATCCGCGCAACTATTCACTTGCGCACTATTCACCTATACAACTATTCATCAGTGCTACTATTCATCTGCGCAACTATTCATCAACACTATTCATCGACACTATTCATCAGCACTATTCATCATGGAAGATTTTCCAAAGAGGGATGATAAAGAGAGGCGCATAATGGGAAGGGCTGCGAATCCTTGATGCGCAACAAACCAAACTCTTGTCGACCCATGTATTTTTTGTGCCCCAACACCGCGTGAATGCGGTTCACAGTGTTCTCTAACATATTCAAGCCGCATGCGAGATCGGCTGTCGAGAGAGTGGATGAGGTCAGTTGAGAGGCTTGTGGTCTTGGTGATTCTTGAGTTGGAGGATTGTCACCTTGAGATGACATCGCTGCTTGTGCATGGGTTCGAATGATATTTTGGTAGGTACATGATGATTTTCCAAGGCGGCGAACCCGTAACTGATTTTTGGGCGCAATGGTGGCAGAATGGCCTGCTACTTTCTCACAATGGGTTTACTTTGCAATCCTTTTTTTGTATTTTTTTTGTCTTTTTTTTTTTGTTTTCTGATTTTTTGTGTGTTTTTTTTCTTTTTATTTAAGGTAAACGTACAACAAAACATAAGCATCAGGAAAATACAGGAGGACCAGTGCACACTATATTAATAGAAAGGTAAATGGACTTGTGTGAATTAGATTGCAAGAAAATAAATGGACTAGTGATAACTGGAATGCTTGAGGCGGGAAGGAAAGTAAAGTGGACCAGTGTAGACTGGAATGCAGGATGCTTACGAGAAAGTAAAAGGGACCAGTTTACAGTGGAATGCAAGATGCAGGCAGAAAAGTAAATGGACCAATGTAGACTGGAATGCATGATGCTTGCGAGAAAGTAAAAGGGACCAGTTTACACTATAATGCAGGATGCAGGCAAGAAAGTAAAGTGGACCAATATAGACTCGAATGCAGGATACAGGCACGAAAGTAAATGGACCAGTATACACTGGACTGTTAGAGAATTAGTGTGTTAGTAGGAGACCAGTATTTACTGGAATGTTAGAAAGCATGATATGGAAAGTAAATAAGACCAGTATTCACTTGCAGGAAAGTAAATATGTTGAATTTATAAAATCCCCATAAATTGAAAAATCTTGTGTTTCAAGTTAGGCTAAGGCTTAGTAACTAGCACAGTCCCCAGTGGAGTCAACATTCTATGAATGCCTCCCCCCACACGTGCGCATGAGGGTGGTGGTGCCCTCACTTTGTTGGCTTTCGTATTAATTTTGTTACTATGTGCAATATGTGATATTGACTCAAGTGTAATTCAGCATTTAATTCAGAGTCATCACTAGTCAAATGAAGCATAAAATCTACGGCCGGCTAGGAATCGTAGAATCTCTTAGGAGTCAAGAAATCCCACGATTTCCTAACTCAAGTGACTCCCCTGATTGATCTGCGATAATAGATTCCGAGTAAGGGCCTCGGTGAAGAAAAGGAAGGGTTTAAGTAACATTTTTCGCCTGCACAATGTGCGGTCTCTACTTCACATGATTTGTAATTTTTGGAAATTTAATGAAATTTGGCATTTTATATTTGGTAGTACTTCGTATAACCCATGTCGGTCAGGCAGGCAGAAATAAGGAAAAAGTTATATAGCCTTACATCATAGAGCCAAGTGGCCCCCGATAAGCAATAAAGTAAAATGCAGTGAATAAAATAAAAATACTAACTAGCCTTGCTTCACTAGATTTAAGATCATGGGTAGGCAAATAAAGTGAAAAATGGAAGATGGAGAATAATGTAGAATGAGATAGGAGGAAATGTGGATATAATTATGCAATAGAAATGTGTGAAATGGAATGCAAGTTAAATAGATATGAACGAATTCTTAGCTTTTTTTACTCCTTTGATGGCCATTTTTGTCTTCTGTGTTTAGCAGCATGTCAGCACATTGAAAATCTTTAAGACATTTTGGGTAGCACCTCCAGGCAAACTTCAAACCTCAGACCCTCTCTTTATTTTGTATCTCTTTCTACTCTCTATTTTTTCTCACTCTCACTCTCTAGTTCTTTCTCCTTTCCTTTCACTTCATCTCTCCATTTCTCTGTTTTAATCTTTGCCCCTTGTGTGTATGTTGTTAAGTGTGAAATATTGCTTATTTCCTCCTATTTATACCTTGGTTTTATAAACATGATAGTGCTTAATCGATTTAATTATTCATGTTTTCATGTACGAGGTGATTTCGAGAGCTTAAGATGAAATTGATGCCTAAAGGAAGATTTATGCTCAAAAGATTACTAAATGAAGATTTAGAGATTTGGAAGTCATTAATGAAGAATTCTGTAATGCCCCGAACTTTTCGATACTCGAGTATCGAAAGTCCTCGAGCATTACCATGTGATTTATCATGCATATGTTACTAATCCGGCTATTCCAACCTTTCATCCCTACCATGACAACTAACCTAACCATTGGGGATGACCTCTATTCATAGACCAAGCCACTTGACCGTTGATTTTGTGACAAGACCAGTGATCATGTGATCTAATGTACGTGGTTTCCCTTAAAGAAAATTGATGAATAACTCCCTATCCATGACAATGTAGATATACATTCTTTTGAAAGAATTGCATAGAAACGTACCTACGACCATATGGAACCATTGGATTTCACAAAACTCTTATATCATCAATAATTACGAAAATGCCACTAAACTAGACTCCTAAATTCTAGATCACGTGGTTCTCACCATCTGTTTCCTGTGAAATTTTATACCGTGCCTAATTATCATAAATTAACCATATACGCCGGATTTCAGCCGTTATATCTTAGTGAATTAGCCTCTTATCTTCTACATCCGTTTGTACACTTATCAAATCAAGATTCCGACCCGTCCATCTTGTTCACACCATATGAATATGCTTCACCCACCATTAGAATTATAATATGAGGTACTTAGACATGTGAAAATTCACTCGAACCTAACAATATATATGCCCTACCCCTAATAACTCCAGAAAACCACCTTGTGTTTGTCCATTTACAAAACTGACAATACAATCACTCAGATACATTACTAGAATACCAACCAACAAGTCTTCATATTTTTAACATGTCATCTGACCCTACATCATATGTGGATCCCCCAAACGGGTCATCCAAATATTAGGGTAATCCATTCATAACGAAGATCTTAGGCCATATGTCGAAACTACCGGCTAACTTCTTTATTAAATGTATGAAAGCATTATTTTAATCATTGGGGCAATATATTCCATTAAAAAGGCATCATGGTCATCTGTAAGCGATCAAGGCCCAAATTAGACCGATGGAAAGAGCATGAAAAACGAGGGATACCCGCCAAATTTCAGGGCATTTGGACAGTGCACTCTGATATAACAAATGTCGAAAGATGACTAGAAAATGGATGGCAAATTTGTAATTTAAGGATTTCAAGTGACTACGTAAGGTGAAAATGGTTTTAACAGTGAATACCTTTTCATGCATTGGCGGATCGTGCAGCCCACCTAAAGACCGGATCTACTTCAGATTTGGGACAATGGGTTAGCACAGCGTGCTTAAGACGGTGAAGGAAGTGGATCCCCCAGAAGATCACCCTAGTGGACCCCACCGATCACCTGAATTTGGATTTTAAAAAAAAAAAATGGGAGTTACGTCCGCTGATGAAAACGTGTGACGGAAGGAAATTTCTAACATAGATTTCACTCTACACTTTTACAACATGTGGCTCACCTAAGACCTAGATCGGTCCCATACTTGAGGCCATAGCCGAATACGATCTTGCAAATGCGGTGAATGGAGGGGATTTTCAAGAAACAACACAGTGGACCCCACCCTACGATGTGCGAGTGCACAGCAGGAAACTGTCCGCGGCCCACCGAACCATCACACCCGGAAGTCCTTATCTCCCACGAATTCCGCCAGTGAACGGCTCTTAAAACGGAAACCGCCCGCTGAGCTATGAATGGGCCACCAGGATGATCCAACGGGTCGACCAGAGCCGTTCATTTGATGTAGAAGGGTCTGATGACCGTAACCAACCTGATCTCATCGGAAACAGGCTAGGATTCACCCCCAAATCTTCCACAACGTCCAGGCCTGCGCTGTGAGTCTGATTCGATGGGCCAAACCGTCCTCGGATCAAAAATCTCTTCTCCTAGGACAGATCTTCGAGGGAAAATGGATGAAAGACTCGAATTTAACAAAAATGTGGGATTGTAGACCCCACTAATGTTGCCGCAACCAATGATACGCAGGAAGATGCGTCCGAACACTCTATATGATCCGGCAAGTAGTACGACCAAACCCGGTACTAAGATGATGATCTAGACCGTCCAAGCTCTGAGAAATGAAGGTTCGACCGTCCCCAAGAAGTCGGATTGGCCGGACTAGACGATCCTCCACGCCAAACGCTGGTCACGTGCAGGTATGTTGGCTGCGCAAAGAATAGAGTGCGTAAGGTGTTTCCTGCTAAAGACCTCGCTGGAAGGCTGTGGAATGAGCACTCCATCCTATAAAGGAGGCACTCAGGCCGAGCGGCTGGGGAAAGAAAATAGAAGCAACACGGGAGAGAGAGAGAGAGAGAGAGAGAGAGAGAGAGAGAGAGAGAGAGAGAGAGAGAGAGAGAGAGAGAATTCGACCCGGGAGCAGCACTCACGGAAGGAAGAGAGAAAGAGAGTTCGGGAGAGAGAGAAATCCGTCAGCAGCTCCGTCCACCCAGGCCTGCTACCGTTCAGTAAGGAAGAAAGAAGAGAAGGAAAAGAGAAGAAGAAAGAAAGAAAGAAAGAAAGAAAAAAAGAAAAAAAAAAAAAAAAAGGAAGAAAATGTTGGGGATTTTGTCCTGCGGAATCACACAGATCTAGATCTAGGATAGTAATCCAATGACACCAAGCACACACAAGAGAACACAGATTTTACGTGGAAAACCTTTGCGGGAAAAAACCACGGCATAAAGCAACAGATCTCCACTATGAAAATAGAAATTACAAAGAAAGAGAACTTACCCGATTCGAACAACCTCGAATCTCACCCTTACTACACCCTTTAGAAACCCTAAAATCCTTTTAAAAACCCTTGAAACACTTTTAGAAAGCCTTAGAATACCTCCCAATCCCTCATACACCCCTTTATATAAGTTTAGAAAGAAACAGACTCGGAATAGGAAACAAAATTCGCAAAATCTGCATTTTCGCAATCGCATCTGCGGAACTCTTCGATGATATCGAAGGTCTCTCGATGACAGCTTCGATATCATCGACGGTCCTTCGATGATATTGAAACAGGACCAAAACTGTCCAACGACCAGGGGTGAAAAATACTGTGAATTATCGATGGCATCGAGACCCTGTCGATATCATCGACAGACAAACAAACAGATTTAAGACATCTGTCAATATCATCTAAAACCCTGTCGATATCATCGACAGACCATCAGAGAGATTTAAGACATCTGTCCATAACAATCTTCACCATGTCTTCAATCTTCATCCGTGTAGCTTCTTGTCCCCTTCTCTTATTTCTACACCATATCATAGCTTCTCTTGCACACTCCGTCTTTCTTTTACACCATCGCCAAGCCTAGAGAAGTTACACAGAACTTGAACTTCTCTGCAGGAACGATCTAAGAGAGCATGTCTGTTGGATTAGAATCCACATGCCCAACCATCTTTACTCCTGTCTTCCTAAAAGAAAAGCCGTAGTCTTCTTACCATCTCACCGCTACCTAATATTGCTTGTCGGGGTACTTGCTCACAACACTGATAGCCTGTGATATAACCGGTCTAATCTAAACCATGGCATACATTGCCAACCGTATTCGAATAAGGCTCATGAGATATCCTGTTTTTTCTCATCTGTTTTGAGACATGTCTCGAGGAAAACTTGAGAAGAGTTGCATAATGAATGCTCTCGGCTTTACCTGGACCATCACATCCTTGATCAATACCTACACACAAGGTATTCCTCTTGTGATTACCAAAGTCTACTCATCCTTCAGTCTCAATGCCGAGAACCATCTTTGCAGCCCCCCGATCCTTCATCCTGAATGTCCCACTTAACCGAGTCTTCAATACATTGATTTCAGACATGTCATAATTGACGATCTACATGTCATCAATTCCTGACTCACCATGAAGGAATCAAACCACTGCCTAAGCGACAGGTCAAACCACGACCTCCTGCAAAGTCTTTTCTCAGCCCCTTTAACTTCAAACTGCTCTGGTTGCTTCATGTAGATCTGCTCTTCACTTTCCCTCGCAGAAGTGCAGACTCCATATCCATCCTTCCAGCTCAAGATCACATTGGCCAACCAGCGCCAATCACGGATCTAATAGACACCTGATATACCGTCGGCGGAATATCTCTGAGAAGCCGATCCCTTCTCTCTGAGCATTACCCTTCGTTACCAACCTCACCCTGTATCTATGTTGTATTCTCCTAAAGATTCACCTGCATCCAACTGCTCTCCGGCCCACTGGAAGCTCCACCTGCTCCCATATGTCGGTCTGGTACAACGAATCCATCACATCGCCCATAGTCACCTTTCACTTCTCAACACCAGTCTCACCTAGAGCCATCTGAATAGAAGATGAATCTCTTGTGATAATGGAGTCGTCCATGTACCTCGCCGATATCTTGCGATCATACCGTGTGATTCTTCTCACAGGTGGCTGCTCCACCTACTCTGTATCCCTATCCACACGTCTCAGCCTTCCTGCCCTGCCCGCTCATGTGGCCATGCCCAACATGCCACACACATGCAGAGGTGAAATCCGCTACATCCACTGCAGCTCCACCTTTTGAAGTGCTCCCGATCAACCTGTACAAGTTACCGAGTCGTTGCTCTTTCATGATTACCCGTGTCCCCTTAGATACCTTAAAAGCACTATCAATACCTATGTACTTGCATCCTTTTACTTCAAGTACACCAAGAGAAATCAAATTTTGCTTCAAATCAGGAACGTGCCTGACATCAGTCAAGGTACGCTCCACCCCATCAAACATCCTGATGCCCACCTTACCAATAGCCACAACATTATAAGCAAAGCCATTGCCTATAAACACTTGTCCACCATCTCACTCGCTATAGCTGGCGAACCAACTCCGATGAGGAGTCATGTGAAAAGATACCCCTGTGTCTAGCATCCACTTGTCCTTACGATCATCGTATGGCCGCTTGATAGTAGACACAGACAAAACATCACCATCACATCCAGTCGATCCATCTGACATGGCAGCATTGGCCTCCCCGTACAAAGCCTCAGAATCTTATCTCTTCAATTTAGGATTTCCACAATCCTTCTTCACATGTCCTTTCTTCCCACAATTCCAACACTTTACCTTTCCTTTGCCCATACCCTTTGATTTGGATCTATAACCTGAAGAACCCATACCTTATTCAGAATTCCTACCCAATGTAAATAGTGCATCAGAAGATGTCCCCATGTCGCCGTTTAGCTTTCTCATAGCCTTCCCTTGAAGGACTAAGATAACGGTGTCGACACTCAGGGTTTTATTCGTGCTGCACATAGTGTCCTTGAATGACTCATACGACGCAGGAAGAGAATTCAGCAACATACATGCTTGTTCTTCATCTTTCATCACTTCCTCTATATCCAGCAATTTGTAAACTAATTTATTAAAGTTGCTGATGTGAGCCTCCAGATCTCCACCCTTTGCCATCTTGAAGTTATACCACTATCGCTTCAAGTGCAGGCGATTTTCAGAGGATTTTTTCGTATAGACATCCTCTAACTTCGCCCATAACTTAGCCGCAGTTTTCTCCCTCATGACGTTGTAGAGAACCTCATCCGTGAGACATAAACGGATCGACGATAAAGCCTTCTTATCAAGAGTATTCCAATCATCATCAGTCATAATAGACTTTCGCTCCTCAAGAGCACCATCTTCGCTTTGCTTGATTAAGGAACTCATCATCTTGATCTTCCATAACTCAAAATTATTTTTCCCTGAGTACTTCTCAATATCATACCTAGTGCTTGCCATTATTACTAATCCTCCAGATTCAGATCTGTGCCCCAACAATTGCTTTGATACCACTTGTTGGGGATTTTGTCCTGCGGAATCACACAAATCTAGATCCAGGATAGCAATTCAATGACACCAAGCACACACAAGAGAACACAAATTTAATGTGGAAAACCCTTGCGGGAAAAAACTACGGCACAAATCGACAAATCTCCACTATGAAAATATAAATTACAAAGAGAGAGGACTTACCCGATTCGAACAACCTCGAATCTCACCCTTGCTACACCCTTTAGAAACCCTAAAATACTTTTAGGAACCCTTGAAACACTTTTAGAAAGCCTTAGAATACCTCTCAATCCCGCATACACCCCTTTATATAAGTTTAGAAAGAAGCAGACTTGGAATAGGAAACAAAATCCGCAAAATCTGCGTTTCCACAATCGCATCTACGGAACTCTTCGATGATATTGAAGGTCTCTCAATGACACCTTTGATATCATCGACGGTCATTTGATGATATTGAAATAGGACCAAAACTGTCCCGCGACCATGGGTGAAAAATACTGTGAATTATCGATGGCATTGAGACCCTGTCGATATCATCGACAGACCAACAGACAGATTTAAGACATCTGTCGATATCATCAATAGACTACCAGACAGATTTAAGACATCTGTCCATAACAAAAAAAAAAAAAAAAGAAAGAAAGGAAAGGAAAGGAAAGGAAAGAAAGAGAGTAAGAGAGAGAGAGAGAGGAGAAGAAGAAGAAGAAGAAGAGAAGATGGTGTAAGTGCCCTGTTTTGCCAATTAGCGTGAGCGTTGAGTCAGTTAGATAGAGGAGCCCCACAGGAAGACAGATCAAGCATCCGTCTCAACTAGATGTGTGTCTGAACTCGCCACAGGTAAAACTTAGCCTCACATCCCATGTCCCAAAACACCAGGTAATTAAATCCCTTTAAAATGAATAGAACAATCTAGGTTTTTTGTTAGAAAACTTTCTAAACAGAATAGGAAAATCTTTAAGTTTTCTACCTTTGTCGATTTATCGACAGGTGGTTTGATGAAATCGAACACTGTTGTCGATGTCCTCGAAGCTCACTCGATCGTATCGAAATGAGGACCTAAGATGTCCAGCAACCACAAAGATATCTTGACTGAATTATCGATGAATCGATGGACGTATCGATATCATCGAAGTTTGAATCTCGAGTCCATCGAGCTGACTCGATAAAATCGACATTTAGTCTGTTCGTGTCCTAAGAGCTGCCAAGGAAAATCTGCAATCTCGATATATCGAAGGGCTCCTCAATATCCTCGAAATTTAAATTTCGATGATATTGATAGACCTTCGATGATATCGGTTTGGGACACATATCTATCAAGCAAATTTTTCAGGTTGTTTTTCTCGGATCGAGGGTTACTTGATAAAATCAATATTTAAATATCGATCATATCGAGGCATGGTTGATATCATCGAAAGCGGACAAAAACTATCCAGCAAGCTTATAGGAAAATTCCTTGGAATTATCGATGAATCGACACTGCCCTCGATATCATCAATATTCAAATTCCGATGATATCGAGTGATGATCGATCATATCATACCTGAAATATTTCAAAGGCAAGTGCTCTCACATTTTTGAATGTCGAGTAATCGAACCTCTTGTCGATGAAATCGGAGTTTGAAATTTGATGACATCGACGCACGTTCGATCTCCTCGACCAGTTGGCAAAAGTTTTCAAAAGCGTTTGACAGTTATGTTAGTGTCATCGAGCGGCCAGTTGATGCAATCGAGAGTATACACTCGATGATATCAACCCTGCTCGATGACATCGAACTCTATCATAAATGTGATCGTTTTATATCCATTGGAACCTTTTGCCTATTTAATGAGAGCTTGCCCTTGGTTGTTAGTAGAGAAAATAGAGAGTGTTTTTGAGTGTTTAACCTTAAATCATATACCAAAAGCCTTTTCTCTCATGGGAGTTCATCCTCCAATCCACCCTCATCATTGACATTCAATAGAGTGGATTGGGGAATGAACTTCCGCATTCAAGGATCTTGCAGCTACTACCTTAATGGAAAAATATTAAGCTAGGATGCCTTGAATGCTTAGATAATTAGAATCGCTCTATCTCTCCTATAGCAAAACATTTAATAGAATAGGATTCCATCATATCCTTGACCCAACCCGTTGCCATGTATTGGTACATCTTCTGAGTTGCGGATTAAGGAAGTTGAAGAGTCTTCGTCATCAAAGGAGGAGATCTTCAACGACATGCTGAATGGGGCTCATCTACTTATATGTAAGTCATTAGAGTCCAGAGGACCCTTGTGATCATTCCTTCTGTAGGATTGGGTCTAAGGTGTTTCTCACCCCTTGCAAGTCCTCACAGGAGGCCTTCGACGGGAGTGTACGTGATGGGTGCTTTGTGTTGACCCTTGCTCTATGGAGAGCATAAACTGGTAAGGTTCCTTGTGTGGATCCTTGGCTTGTGTGGCCTAAAAGTCGTGTGTTGTGTGTTGACCCTTGCTCATGGGAGCATAAAATGTGTCGTGTAGACACGTTGTGTCAGCCTAAGTGTAGGTTGTACTAGTTAAAGGTGAACATGATTTAAAACCTCCGGTTTGAGATGAACTTGTTGTGAAACCTCCTTTAGTGAGATCTGATACACTCAAGGGTTGAGTGCGTCCGCCGGAAGTGGAGTAGACAAGTAGTCGAACCACTATAAAAATGATTGTGTTTGGGATTGCTATTGTCTTCAATTACTTATGTGATTTCCTTAAATGCTTTCATATTTGATTATCTGAGATCACATTGCATACACAGTCACATCCATCATAAACTATGATTTGCTTCTTGTTTATCTTTCAAGTAGTTTTATGATTGGATCCTCTATTCGGCTTGAAAGCCATTAGAGTTACTCTGAAGAATTCCTGATACATGCATATTTACTCAGGATTAGATTGATAGGATTTTAAATAATCATAAAATATTAAAAAGTCTTATTCACCCCCCTCTCAGACATATTGGCATATTCTCACTTCAACTAAAGCGGTCATTACCGTAATTTCAATTGGTATCAAAGCGGGTCTCTCTTAAGGGCTTCACCGCCTAGAGAGTGATCTTGACTGAAGTTGGAATCATGACCAAAGGTGTAATAGAGGATGTGAAAAAGCGGAACAATTGCCTAGTAATCCATATTGCTCTGAAAGTTGGCAATAGTTCAAAGCGGTAGCTTAACAATGGATGCACCAGACATATGACTGGTGATCAAACTCATTTTTGTGAGTATTCAGACTTTGATGGTGGATCAATCACATTTAGAGATGTTAGTTCTGCCCGAATTATTGGTCAAGGAACAATAGCTGTACCAGGTCTTCCAAAAATCAAACATTTTCTCTGTGTAGAAGGTCTGAAACATAATCTACTTAGTTTCTCCCAAATCTGTGACAAAGAACATTTGGTCACTTTCTCAAAGGATGTGTGTAGGATCTTAGATCATACTGGAAAATCTATCATAAAAGGCTTACACACTAGTGATAACTGCTACGTTATTGAAAGTACAAATGAGAATGTGTTATCCACTAAATGTAACATGGCTGTAAAGAGTGAATCCAAATTGTGGCACCAAAGGTTGGGACATGTTCACTACCGAAATTCAGTCAAACTAAGCTAAACAAAATTTGGTTAGAGGACTTCCCAAGATCAGAAAAGAAGAAAAAGTGGTGTGTGGTGATTGTCTAAATGGTAAATAGATAAAAGTTGATCACAAAAAGATAACCACCATAACAACAACAAAACCTTTGGATCTATTACACATGAACCTAGTTGGGTCGACCAAGGTGGAAAGTTATGGCAAGAAAAGATACTTCCTAGTGGTAGTAGATGATTACACCAGATTTACTTGGGTTGCATTTCTTCGGAAAAAATCAGATGCCTTTAATGAATTTGTACTTTGGCAAAGCGACTTCAAAATGAAAGAGGACACTACATAAATCACATCAGGAGTGATCATGGTAGCAAATTTGAAAATGATCGATTTGAAAGGTACTGTGATGAGAAAGGAATCCATCATGAATTTTCAACCCCAAAAACTCCACAGCAAAATGGAGTCGTTGAAAGGAAAAAATCGAGTATTGCGGAAAATGGGGTCAGTTATGTTAAATGAAAAAGATATGGAAAAGAGCTTCTGGGCTGAAGCTGTCAACACTGCCTACTACATCATAAATAGAGTTTATCTTAGAGCTGGTTTGAACAAAACTCCATACGAATTGTGGTATGGAAAACAACCTAGTGTGAAATACTTTTTTGTTTTTGAAAGTAAATGTTATATCTTGAGAGACAGAGATCACCTAGGGAAATTTGAGTCTAAAAGTGATGATGAAATCTTTCTGGGGTATGCTGCGAATAGTCGTGCTTATAGAGTGTACAATTTAAGAACTCTCACTATTCAAGAATCAGTCAATGTGGTAATCGATGACCAGCCTCATGAAGGAGATAGTCCCTTGAATGAATTAGAAGATGATGTAGATTCACGCATTCTAGAAAAATTAGATAACAAATCTCCATCATTTGATGAACCACAACCAGCATCAAACATACTCATCATTAAGGATCATCCTCGAGAGCAAATTATTGGAGATCCCAATGACGGTGTAAGAACTCAACGGCAGATAGAAAATATCTATAGTCATTTCTGTTTTACCTCAAAGATTGAACCCAAGAATATTTTTGAAGCTCTTCAAGATGAACACTGGATAAATGTTATGCAAGAAGAACTTCAACAATTCCAGAGAAATGAGGTATGGCAATTGGTTTCCAGGCCACTCAATACAAATATCATTAGAACCAAATGGGTCTTCAAGAATAAATCCGAAGAATCTGGCAATGTGATCATGAACAAAGAAAGGTTAGTAGCTCAGGGGTATTCATAGATAGAAGCATTGATTTTGACGAAACATTTGCTCCTGTAGCCCGTCTTGAGTGTATTAGAATTCTTATGTCTATTGCTTTTGCGTTGAAATTTAAACTATTTCAAATGGACATAAAAAGTGCATTTTTAAATGGGGTTCTTGATGAAGAAGTTTATGTAAAACAACCTAAGGGATTTTCGGATCCTAAGTATCCCCATCATGTCTATCGTCTAAACAAAGCACTCTATGGTCTCAAACAAGCACCACGTGCTTGGTATGAACGATTGACAAAATTTCTTTTGCATCACAAATTTTGCAGGGGTAGTGTGGATAAAACATTATTTACTCAAACGACAAAGGATTCATTACAGATTGCTCAGATCTATGTGGATGATATAGTCTTTGGTTCAACAAGTGAAGATACTCCGCACAAATTTACTGATCTCATGAAATCAGAATTTGAAATGAGTATGGTTGGCGAATTAAACTTCTTCTTAGGCTTACAAGTGAAGTAGTTAAATGATGGAATCTTCATATGTCAATCAAAATATGCAAATGATCTGGGGAAAAGATTTGGGCTTGAATCTGGTCGTACTTATCACACTCCTATGAGCACCACACTCAAACTTTCCAAAGATGTTCATGGCAAAAGTGTGGATCAACATCTCTATCGAAGTATGATAAGAAGAAGCCTACTATACCTCACAACCAGTCGTCCTGATATATCTTTTAGCGTGGGAGTATGTGTTCGATATCAGGCAGATCCCAAGGAATCCCATCTAACGGCTGTTAAGAGAATCATCAAATACACAGCAGGCACTACCTCTTTTGGGCTGTGGTATCCATTTGAAAAATCCACCACCATTGCTGGATACTCTGACGCCGACTGGGCTGAAAATTTGGATGATCAAAAATCGACGAGTGGTGGATGCTTTTATATTGGAAATTGTATGGTCTCCTGGCAAAGCAAGAAGCAAAATTCAATATCTTTGTCTACTGCCGAGGTTGAATATATTGTTGCAGGTAGTTGTTGTGTACAACTTCTTTAGATGAAACAAATGTTGTTGGATTATGGAATTGAGCAACCCATAATGAGTCTTTTCTGTGATAAGACAAGTGCTATCAACATCTTAAAAAATCCTGTTCAACATTCTCGGACCAAACATATTGACATTCATCATCATTTTATCCGAGAACTTGTCAAAGATAAGATTATTGTGTTGGAGTATGTGTCCATAGAAAAACAACTGGCTGATATCCTAACAAAACCTCTTGACACAAACAGGTTCAGCGATCTTTAAAAATCAATCGGAATATGTACTCATTGATGATATCTCAGTAAAAATCATCCACATAGGTAAATCTTCAAACTGAGATATTCATGACTAATTATTAGCAACAAGTCTAAATAAATTTACCCAGTTCCTTCGGAACAAAAATGCCAAATCGATGATATCTCGACGGTTTCGATATCATCGATATTCAAATATCGATGATATTGAGGTTCACTATCGATGACATCGAAGGGTCTCGGGAATGCAATGTTATAACCACTGGTCCTTCCCAACGGATGGACTGCCTCAGTTTCCACTGGATATTTGCATCCTCCCAACCGTCATCCGTACAGTCTTCGATATCATTATGAGCCTGTTTTCGATTTCATCGATGAAGGATTGATATCATCGACGACTTTGCTATAAAAGAGAAGCATGCATCCGATTTTACATCCATCCTTCTCTCCTCTGATTGTCTCTTCCTACCTTTGCCTAGGCTCTTCTCACAGACAAACCATGGTGAAAAGCAAAGGTAAGCACCTTCCTCAATCATCAAAATTGAAAAATAAGCAACCTGAATCCAGTCAATCTCATCTCAATCTAGTGGAAAGGGGAGTCCAGCTACAATAGTTGAATGCCTTGTCCTTAACAGTGTCATTGAGCCATTTGGCGTAGATCTTCTCTTAGAAGTGGTAGGGTAGTAGAATATCCTAAATCTTGGTGGTCCTTACCAACTGGGCTTGCTTCATGAATTCTTCAATAACTATCACATCATTAGGGATAATCCTCCTTGCATTCGGATTGATCTTGTGCATCACTCAAAGCTTATCACTCCCATCACCCTTGCACGCCTACTAAACCTAGAAGTCACTCGAATCCCCGTGACAAATCGAAATCTAAATGGTTTGGGTGTTTGGGGAGAGATCACACGTGCATTATGTCATGGCACCACTGTACCTCGGAATGATGAAAACTCTCTTCACATCAATAACCTTAGATCCTCTTTCAAAGTTCTCCATAACATCCTAGGGACAAATGTGTATCCGTGTGATGTAAAGGGTAGTCACCTTACTCCTTTTATCCTGAATGTTTTGTATGATGTACATCAAGAGATCCAAGTATGCCTTCCAACTCTTCTGTTGGGGCAGCTCATTCGCCTATTCCGAGGCAATCATCAGAATACGCTACTGTTTCCTGCAATCATATGCAAACTTGCTCATTATGTGGGCCTCCCAGCCACACCCGATGAAGTTCATCCAGAGGCATGGTTCAATGATGACGTTGTGCAGGAGGCACAACAGTTATGCTTCACTTCTTCTCTCCTAGCAAATAGTCCTCTCGTACAGCTGACTGAACACAATGATCAACCCTCGTATCCATGGGGATCCAATCGTACGCCGCTGTTCAGTCCAGAGTCTATCACCAATCGCCGGGATCATCACATTGAACGTCATTTACTTACCGGGATGGCAGGCATTGAGGAACGGCTTTACAACTGTAAAAGGTGCCTCACGGCGATTGAGGATAAAATTGATATCCTTCAGCATACTAGTCAGCAAGTAGTGGACTTGCTCATCAATGACGACACTCGTGGACATTAGGTGCCAACTAAGAAGGAGGGATGTCGCTGGAGCCATATCTGAACTTTTTGGCTAATTTTTGGAGTAACTACATATTTTTTTTGTTGTGTTAATGATGAGACAACCTGGTTGTTTTTTTTTTTTTTTTTTTGTTTTCAGATGGATGATATACTGTTGTCAATCTTGGACAGTGAATATTTTGGGATATTTTGTTTATGGCTTTTTTTTCACATCTATATTTACTGCCATACTTATTCAGAATGCTTACTAGTCTGAATAGAATGATACTATTATCTACGCATGCTTATTTGGTTTATGGTGCTTATCCCCGCATTCCTGCTTTATCTGGTTTATATCAACTGTGGTCAGTGATGCTTAATCTTTATGCTCACACTGTTAGTCATTACGACCTTTTTCTTTGATTTGCTTTAAGGGATAGTCTTTTATATCTACTCTGCTTATGCTCCCTGAATTTTGGTTCTCCCATATGCTACAACTTCAGTCAATATCCACTGTTATGATATCCTTTGCCAATGACTGACAAAAAGGGGGAGAACAATTCCACACCCCGAAGGAGGAAAATTGTGTGTATCTATTTGTGGATGGTGGTGCAGGTGTTAAGGGGAGCAGCTACAAGAAGAAAGGGGGAGATTGTTGTTAGGAGGAGCAACTACTGAATGTTTGTGAATGTGAACTAGATAACATTGTACAATTATGTAAAGTTCATGTACACACAATTTAGGGTGCCAGTATAGAAGTTGTTCTAGGGTGTTTTTGGTGTTTTGTCACGTAATTAACAAAGGGGAAGATTGAAAGTGCCCTGTTTTGCAAATTAGCGTGAGCGTTGAGTCAGTTAGACAGAGGAGCCCCACAGGAAGACTGATCAAGCATCTACCTCAACTGTATGTGTGTCCGAACTCACCACAGGTAAAACTTAGCCTCGCATCCCATGTCCCAAAACACCAGGTAATTAAATCCCATTAAAATAAATAGAACAACTCTAGGTTTTTGGCTAGAAAACTTTCGAAACAAAACAAGAAAATCTTTAAGTTTTCTACCTTTGTCGATTTATCGACAAGTGGTTCGATGAAATCGAACACTGTTGTTGATGCCCTTGAAGCTCACTTGATCGTATCGAAATGAGGACCTAAGATGTCCAACAACCACAAAGATATCTGGACTGAATTATCAATGAATTGATGGACGTATCAATATCATCGAAGTTTGAATCTCGAGTCCATCGAGCTGACTCGATAAAATTGACATTTAGTCTGTCTGTGTCCTAAGAGCTGCTAAGGTAAACCATGCAAATCTCGATATATCAAAGGGCTCCTCGATATCCTCGGAATTCAAATTTCGATGATATCGATAGACCTTCAATGATATCGGTTTGGGACACATATCTATCCAGCAAATTTTTCAGGTTGTTTTTCTCGGATCGAGAGTTACTCGATAAAATCGATATTCAAATATCGATCATATCGAGGCATGGTCGATATCATCGAAAGTGGACAAAAACTGTCCAGCAAGCTTATAGGAAAATTCCTTGGAATTATCAATGAATCGACACTGCCCTCGATATCATCGATATTCAAATTCCGATGATATCGAGTGATGATCAATCATATCATACCTGAAATAATTTAAAGGCAAGTTCTCTCATATTTTCAAATGTCGAGGAATCGAACCTTGTGTCGATGAAATCGGAGTTTGAAATCCGATGACATCGACGCATGTTCGATCTCCTTAACCAGTTGGCAAAAGCTTTCAAAAGCGTTTGACGGTTATGTTCGTGTCATCGACCGGTCAATCGATGCAATCAAGAGTATACGCTCGATGATATCGACCCTGCTCAATGACATCGAACTTTGTCATAAATATGATGACTTTATATCCATTGAAATCTTTTGCCTATTTAATGAGAGCTTGCCCTTGGTTGTTGGTAGAGAAAATAGAGAGTGCTTTTGAGTGTTTAACCTTAGATCATATACCCAAAGCCTTTTCTCTTATGGGAGTTCATCATCCAATCAACCCTCATCATTGACATTTAATAGAGTTGATTGGAGAATGAACTTCCGCATTCAAGGATCCTGCAGCTACTATCTTAATGCCAAAACATTAAGCTGGATGCCTTGAATGCTTAAATGATTGGAATCGCTCTATCTCTCCTATAGGAAAACATTTAATAGAATAGGATTTCATCATATCCTTAACCCAACTCGTCGCCATGTATTGGTACATCTTCTGAGTTGCGGATCAAGGAAGCTGAAGAGTCTTCATCATTAAAAGAGGAGATCTTCAACATCGTGCTGAATGGGGCTCACTACTTATTTGTAAGTCATTAGAGTCCAGAGGACTCTTGTGATCATTCCTTCTGTAGGATTGGGTCTAAGGTGTTTCTCACCCCTTGCAAGTCCTCACAGGAGGCCTCCGACGGGAGTGTACATGGTGGGCGCTTTGTGTTGACCCTTGCTCTGTGAAGAGCATAAACTGGTAAGGTTCCTTGTGTGGATCTTTGGCCTGTGTGGCCTAAAAGTCGGGTGTTGTGTGTTGACCTTTACTCATGAGAGCATAAAGTGTGCCGTGTAGACACGTTGTGTCAGCCTAAGTGTAGGTTGTACTGGTTAGAGGTGAACTTGATTTAAAACCTCCGGTTTGAGGTGAACCTGTTATGAAACCTCCTTTAGTGAGATCCGGTACACTCAAGGGTTGAGTGCGTTCGCCAGAATGGAGTAGACATGTAGTCGAACCACTATAAAAATGACAGTGTTTGGGATTGCTATTGTCTTCCATTACTTATGTGATTTCCTTAAATGCTTTCATATCTGATTATCTGAGATCACATCGCACACACAGTCACATCCATCATAAACTATGATTTGCATCTTGATTATCTTTCAAGTAGTTTTATGATTGGATCCTCTATTCGGATTGGAAGCCCTTAGAGTTACTTTGAAGAATTCCTGATACATGCATATTTACTCAGGATTAGATTGATAGGATTTTAAATAACCATAAAATATTAAAAAGTCATATTCACCCCCCTCTAGGACATATTGGCATATTCTCACTTCAACTAAAGTGGTCATTACCGCAATTTCATATGAAATGGCCACCAACCTACTGATCTATTGCAAATTCCGGTCCAGGTTCAAAATCCAAACTCTTTTCCCTTTTGGAAACCTTCTTCCTCTTTTCATGATAATGGACATAGGGGATAACAGATAAACTTAGATGCAATCTAGTAGAAACCATAACTGGACTCTAAATCCTAACTATTTGAATCTTGTGAAGTATTATGATAAAAGAAACAAGCTTGATGCTAAGAATCCCCAAAATCATTAATGTTAGACGGTCAAACAATTCAAGGTGAGGGTTTTATCCTTTAAGCTTACACTAATTTAAGTTATTATATCTATCATGCCTTTCCATGCTTTTAAAGATGTGAATTATCCTGCCTTTTCATACCTTTAATGATGTGAATTATCTTGCGTTTCTGTATCTTTAATGATGTGAATCATCCTGCCTCTCATGTTTATATTTTTCTGGGAATTATCTTATCAATTGATTCAGTTAGTATCATTACAATTATTGGCCCTACGGGGATTACGACATCATGTCAATTATAAGGGGTTTCTCTGAATTTATATGAGGCCATGGATGCATGCCTTGCCCCTGCCTTATCAAACTTATTGAGTTGGTCATGCCACTCGTCTCTTTATTTGAGTTAGCTCTATCACTCGTCTACTTGTCAAGTTATCCATTGCTGCTCTTCTCTTATTATGTTGGCCATTGCCACTTTTGTTGACCTGACCATTGTCACTCTTCTCTTTATTATGTTGGCCTTGTGCCATTTATCTTTACAGCTTGGGCATATGTCTTGTTATTCCAGAACCTCCATAATTCAATTGATATTCATTTTAATTCAGAGTTAGTTATATTCGTTATGATTCAGTTTATATTCTCTATAAGTGCAAGTGATGTGTAAGATGTATCACTACTAGTGATTCAAATATTCTATCATGAACGTAATGCGCTCTAGGTAGAGACCCTCTTGTGGCACGTAAGTCCTTGAGCCTTCAGGTAGTGGTGCACAAATCGATGTGTGTAGGTCACAACAACATCACATCACCTCGGGATTGGATGTCGCAAATAGTCGCTCCATGAACAAGTCGTGTCATGTAAATCACTCAGCCCATGTGTTGTGCGCTCTGAGGAGTTCTTGTAAATCCACGGTAGCGTTGGCCATGCCGGTAAATATCCGTATAATGAGAGTGTGGGTCGAGCCGGTTATCTATAAATCGTATTCCACAATGTGATGATCACTACGTATGATGAGCCCCACATACTTTCATGACATGCATCTCATGTAGGTTGTTTACGCATTCTGATATCCTCGTATTAGTGGACTATGGACATATCAGAACCCTTTACATTACTTGTATGAATCTCTTAAATTAATGTTAATCTTAAAAGATAATCATCACTATGAGTAGGGCATTGACCCCTCCCAACCGTACAGTTGATGCAGGTGACGTACAGATTAAAGACTTAGAGAACTACTTTTCTATAGAAGATTACACTGAAGGAATATGAAGATAAATTATTTAGTTTTATACTTCCGCTGCGAACTCAATGAATGTAATAAGCTTCCATTGGGAATGCCTTTGATTATTCATTTTACTCTGATGATATATAATCAATACAGTTGATTTTATTCTTGTGAATGTTACCTTCATGAATGTATCTGGATGCAAACAAATGAAAAAAATAGAGTGCAATTTCGGAGCATCCAGTTGTACGTTATTAACACTTGGTTTCCTCGAGCACGAGTACATACTCTGGCCGTGAAAAATGGTGGCTGTTACAAATTCACATGCCAAAGATCCAAGAAAACCAAGTGAGGAATGAAGAGAATCAAAGATTTGAAGTGAAGAAAATGAATCCTGAAATTGTCCTGAAAACAAACATATACCTGAAATTGTCCTGAAAAAGCATATTCTGAAACTCTGAGTCCATTTTGACAAAATGCGCAAAGTGAAATCTATTTTAGGAAACTGCGCAAAATGCATAAATTTGATGTTGTTTCTATATTTTTCCAACTCGGTGCGAAAGTTGGAGTTCCATAACTATAAATATGACTCCCTAGGATGCTCCAAAGCATCTTCTAGGCTTTGGAAATGTCTCAAGGTAGCATCTTGATAGTTATAAGTGGATCCTTGGAACCCTAGTTCCCACCTTTAAATTCATAAGTTTAGTCAACGTTATTCACCATTACTCTCAATTATTCAGATTTCAATTTAGATCTTTTTCTAGTTCTAGTTATTTTCAGAATACGTACAAGTTTAGTCCTTATGGATTCGACCTCATTCTTACCCAGTTTTTACTACATCGCGACCCTACACTTGGGGTTGTGAACATATGTGTGTCCCGAATGCCATACATAGGCGTTGTCTCTGCTTCCAACGACCCAATGCATCAGGTAGTGTTGTGGGCGCCCACCCTTAGTTGTAGGTGCCCACCTTCTGTACGTTTAAAGATATATAATATAATATATATAATAAAAGTAATAATTAAGTTATATATATATATATTACGTATATATATAAACGTAATTATTACTTTTTTTTTTAATTTTTTCTTCCAAATGTTCAAACGCTTATATCTTCTTTGTTATTTGATCGTTTATAGTAATCTTTATCTTATTTAAAAGATAAGCAGATAAGCTTTCTAACAAGAGTATAATCGCTTCAATCGAATATCGTTTGATGTGCCAAAAATACTTCCATCCAATATATAAAATCGGTTGTTTACAATTTGACCAATGATCTGCTTTTGATGATCTTAGGATCATTGGAAACGTTGCTTGATAAGCTTTTCATTGCAATTAGAATCACTTCAATCGGATCTCATTTGATTAGTTTAAAGCGTGAGCAAAGTTTTTTTCGATTTAGTCACTTGGCAATGCAAGGTTTTGATAAATGGGTCAGATCTTCCTTATCATAACTCGGATGGGAGGAAACTTAAGTTTGTTAGGAATATCATTTGACCACCTTTCCAATGAATCATAAATCATACTGATCGGTCAGGATTTACCTCTAATAATATCATGGTCATTTTGTATACAATGATGACTATACTTTCCTCAATTTTGAATATATGACCTCTCATGCCTCAACACAAAGCTATTCAGAAAGACTACGTGATACAGAGAGTGATCCATTGGTAGAGAGGATTCATTTTATCCCTTTTTGCATATTGGTTGCAACATACAAAGAGTTTCAGGGGTTTTGGAGTTCGGATGCACGACCGTGACCAAATCGCTACTGGATTTAGTGTTAATCGATCGAGTCTACTGGTTCTCTCTGGCACGTGTCGAGTATGCTCCCAGTTTGGTCCATTTGGATTTTTAATAATTTTCAAGTCAACAAGAGACAATTTATTAAAGTCAAGTTGAAGCTCAAAGAGTGGTGTTTCCTTGTTTTAGGTGGGGTGTCTATAGTGTGTTTCCCGAAGCGGAAAACTTCCCACTTCCTTTTGCTCGTCAGGAAGTTGTTTCCCCTTTCTCGATGCTAGACATAGGGTAGGGATTGATGCTTGAAAGGACGACTGAGATTGAGAGAGGAAGGGCGCACGTGGATCTCCAGCATGGCATGGAGAAATGGAGGGAGAGGAAGTTCCCTTATCTGGCAATTGAATCGCACTTGCACCCCTAATTAGGACTATGTTTGTGTACATGCATGTGTGCATGGATTTGTACGAATTGTGGCATCTTGGTCAGTTTTGAAATCCGGACATGATGGACGGTTCGGATCTAGGCAGGGGACCCTGTTTTATGGGCCATGATAAAACATGAATGGTTGTCTGTCCGCTGGTAGAAAAGAGGAGGAAGATTTCCTTCTCCGAAAATTCATCGGGTTAAACTTGATTTAACCCAATTCTGCATATAGTGCACAACGCGCGTGCACGCCCTGTGTACACACTCATCCTCAAAGTGGGTTCCACAGTGATGTGTGATCAAATCCATGCTGTGTACGGATCCTGCTTGTCTTATTGGGACATATGACCAAAGATGGGGCAGATCCCAAGCTTAGGTGGGTCATATTTTTAACTTTCGAGCTCAAATTGAGGATTTCTATTGATTTGGTGGTCGGATAATTCTAAATTTGAACAGTAACGATTAAAAGGATCCTAAGGATCCTAAGGAATGTTCGGGTGTGATGTAGGGGTTGATTTGAAACTCGCGTAGGCCACACTACTTGGCTTTGGGGGTTTTACAAACGTTTACCAATAATTTAACGGTCAGATTGGCTTAAGAAGTTAATCCGAATGACCCCACATGATTCTTAAGTAGCTTAGTTCACAAACTATGGTGCATATCTCCGTCCAACCATTCAATTAGTTATTTTGAGCAATTATGCATCTTTGTAGTTATACACTCAACTGCAACGTTTGTTCTATAAATCAATGGTCCGATTGATTCAAATCACTTGTCCATGGTCCTAGTAGGCCTAAGAGCCATCTAAGTGGACTTTGATGCTTAATTTAATGCTTAGGTTGTTCGATTAGTGTGATCAAGTGGCAGACCCCTATCTAGAATGTTGTGGGCCATACCTTTATATCTTGGGGTTCAATTATATATTCTCATCAATCCGATGGCCAGATTGCATCCAAATCTGACCGTCAATGGTTATCAAAACTTCTAGCCTAATATAGATAAAATTTTAAAGGCTATCTACGCAATCAGGTGGCCAAATTGCATGACCAAATGAAAAATTGATCCATAGGGTGTTGTGGACACGATGAACGATGGATCTCACAATTCAGAGTTCTAAATCTAAGATGGTCAATTAGATTTGTCTATCAGTGAAATTGAAATCCTAAAAATAGGTTCGTCTAATGATGTGATGGTCCATCTTGAATAATAACAAATGGATGGCTTGATTTATGGATGGGGATTGATTTCAACCATTGGATTTAGATAAGGATGCACGTGAATGTTCGTTTAAGCTAGGTATGTACTTATACTAAGTTAAGTTCCATGGTAACACCCGAGTACTGGAAAGTACGGGGTGTTACATGTTGAGTCCCACATAAATAAATCACTAACAATGGGAACCCAACCTACATGACTGGAGATCCTAAGAACTAGGTTCAATGGGTAATAACAAATTGCCTTGAGTGATCTGATATCGATACTGCATATATAAAAATTGTATATCACATTCCTATGATATAGTAATGCCACGACCTGTAGCAAGAAACGTTTGACTTTGTCCTTAATGAGTTTCATAGATGTGATACAATGGGATATCTTGCTACAAGTACATTCCTGATGGACTCACCTATATGAGTGTGTAAGTGAGGCTATTTCGTATGAGAATTAGAACATTCTCTAAAACACTCATAAAACTGGAATAAAGCACATGGCCATAATATGCTAGCTTGAGAAATTCAAGTTGCAAAGAAATGTTGTGCATGTGATGTGTTTGGGTTATCGTTGTCAGGGGTTATTTTAAAATGATTCATGTTACTATCACCCAACAAACCAAGTGCATTTACACTAGGCAGGGTTCAAATCTTTAAGATACATTTGCTGATGCACTTCATTTCATTGGTTTGTTCAATTGGCTTTTGTATATCTTTACCATTTTTTAATTTTAAAATTGATGAGGATTGTTAGAAAAAATGGATTTAAAATATTAGAAAATTATTATTATTTTCCTTACCTTATGGTTTTGTTTATCTCCTTCGATTTCTAGTTTTGGGTTTAGTCCCACATTGGGAAGGAAATGGGATTATTAAGCCTTTATATTATAACATTTAACTAATCCCTTATATTGGGAACTAAGGGTATGTCATGAGCCTAACCTCACACACATGCGCACACGGGGACCGCGGATGTTGTCATAGCAAGGAGAGGCGTGGTGTGGTTTTATGTGATCTGTCTTTAATTTAATTTTTGTTTCTCTGTATTAGTAACGTCTCGTACATTTACGCATGTGAAGAGATATGTCATGCACTGACACAATAAATAATCAAACATGCATGGACACACCATTATTGCATTGTCCACATGTATCTCGAACCCAATGGTTCAATTATTTTCTTTATAAAGGCTTCGCGTCCTCTTACTCCAACAATAGAAATTTTTTTCTTCCATCTCTCTTCTCTGGTTCTCTTTTGGGTAATTCCTCTCTGCATTCTTTCAAAAACTAGGCAAACAAGCGAAAGTTAACTTAAGTTCGTGAGATCAAGATTGTGCGTGCACCTGATCGAAGTCGTTTATCTTGGAAGAGAACTGTTGTATCTTAGTAGCAGAGTTGTTGGAACCCAATGCATCGAGGATCTTTCTTGTGGGGCCAAATCTGTCTTTAAGACACTGACAGTAACGTGCCTTAGCTCTCCAAATAGTTTCTTTATTATTTCTTTTTTACAATATTCATATTTTTTTGCTTTATCCGGTGAATAGAACCAACAATTTGATAGCATATTTTTCGTTGGATCCTACTTCTTGCTTGCATACCGAGATGTTATTAGTTGATTTTTTTTTTTCAATTATATTTTTCTACTACTTGATATTTACCATGCTTGCACCCTTCATGTCAAGGCTTTGCGGTATCTAATACCATTTATATAGCAACCTTGGAAGCAGATTAGTTGCAGTACCACACACCAGCAACCTTGCTAGTGTATGTAGGTGGCCCATGCAGGAGAAATCTGATGGGTTTTTTGACCGGTCGTGAGCCTTGCTCTACCGGTCGAAGGCTGTGGTCGACCAGTCGTGGCACGACTCAAAGTCTAGCGACCGTGGACTGTTTTTCTCCGGGGTGCTCGACCAGTCAAAGGAGGTGCGCGACCGGTCGAAGGTGGCTCTCAACCGGTCGTGGACTCGGTTCGACCAGTCGAGGTTACGCAGATTCGTTCCGCGATTTTCCGCTGATTTCGTGTCGCAAGTCCTTTTGCAACTGAGATGCAGAAAGGAGTTTCCTAAAACTTTAAATAGGAGTTCTTAGGGCTTTCTAGGCATAATAAGAGGGTTTTCTAAAGCTTTACAAGGGATTTGCTAAAGGGTTTACGACTATCAAAGGTGAGAGAGAGAGAAAGAGAGAGAAGAAGCTTATAGAAGGGAGGTTCTGCTCGTGGAGGTTATCTACTGTGCAATCTATATCTCAACGCTTATATGTCCTCGAATCAATTAGATCTCTCTGTTTTCTCTATTTCTCTTATTGTTTATCCACTCCTACGTGAGTGAAGAAGGTTGTAACATTCTACTTCATAGTGGATTGTTGATTTGGACAAGGTCCCGTGGTTTTTATCTCTTTGAGGGTTTTTCACGTAAAAATCTCTTGTGTGGTGTGTGATTGATGCATTGATTATTTTTCATTGCTTTATTATCCATAATTCTGGTTTATTCTGGAGGGCTAGATCCTAAGGTTTTGTGAAAGGCCCCCAACAAAGTGGTATCAGAGCTAAGTTCATTGAACGGGTAGGATCAGTTTTGAATTATGGAAGGTGGCTCATCAAGGATGATCAGCCGCAATGGTTCTAACTGGACTATATGGAAGGCTAAGATGGAGGACTTGCTTTATTACAAGGACCTATATTCTCCAATTTTAGGCATATCAACAAAAACTAAGGATATAACTGATGATGATTGGAAGAAGATGAACCGAAAGGCCGTGGGGTTTGTTAGACAATGGTTGGATGATTCAGTATTCCACCATGTGTCTACGGAAACCTCAGCCGCTAGCCTATGACTGAAATTACAAGGGCTGTATGAGAGGAAGACAGCCGGTAATAAAAAAATTTTAATAAGGCGACTTGTGAATCTCAAGTTCAAGGATGGTGGTTCTGTGGCCGAGCACATGAATGAGGTCAGCAATATAGTGAACCAACTCACCTCTATGAAGATAGTCCTGGATGATGAATTGCAAGCTTTACTATTGCTTAGTTCATTACCTGACAGTTGGGAGACATTGGTGGTGTCTCTAAGTAACTCCGCGCTAGATGGAAAGATATCCATGGAACATGTAACTAGTTGTCTCTTCAATGAGGAGACAAGGAGGAAGTCTCAGGGGTCCACTCAGTAAGAGGCCCTTGTGACACAAGAACGGGGGAGAGAAAAGAACAAGAAGGGCGGTAAGGCCCGAGATAAATCAAGAGGCAAGTCGAGTAACAAAAAAGATGTTGATTACTGGAATTGTGGCAAGAAGGGCCACTACAAGTATGAATGTCGTGGTAAGAAGAACGACAAGAAAGGAAAAGGGAAGGAAGATGAATCAGATTCCACTGTGGTCGCTTCAGATGGCGACGTTGTAGTTATTCTTTCTACAGATCATGATGTATGTCTCACGGCTACGAGTCAGGACACCGACTGAGTGATAGACTTGGGAGCTTCTTTTCATGCGACTCCACGCAGGGACTTCTTCACAAGCTACAAGTCAGGTGACTATGAGACTTTGAAGATGAGAAATTCTGGCGTATCAAAAATCATGGGAGTTGGTGATATTTGTGTGAAGACCGATGTGGGCTGCACATTGGTTCTCAGGGATGTGATGCATATCCCAGACCTTCACCTCAACTTGATATCAACGGGAAGGTTGGATGATGATAGCTATAAAAGCCAATTTGCTGGTGGGCGATGGAAGCTCATCAAGGGTTCGTTGATCGTGGCCAGAGGAAAGAAGTGTTGCACCCTTTACAAGGCAAGTGTCAGTATGTGCAAGGGTGGGTTGAACACAGCGAAAGATTCAGCTATTGACATGTGACACAGGCGTTTAGGACACATGAGTGAAAAAGGGCTTCAGGTACTAGCAAAGAAGCGGCTCCTTCCAGACATGACAGATACACCTCTCAATACCTGTCTTGATTGTTTATCAGGGAAACAGCACAGAGTTTCATTTATTAAATTTGTTTCTCATATTAATAAAGTACATGCATTAGATTTGGTTTATTCTGATGTTTGTGGTCCTATGAGGACAAAAACCTTGAGTGAAGCATTGTATTTTGTTACTTTTATAGATGATGCATCTATGAGGGTTTGGGTTTATGCTTTGAAATCCAAGGATGAGGTCTTTGGTGTGTTTAAATTGTTTCATGCTATGGTCGAGAGAGAGACAGGTAGATCATTGAAGTGCATCCGCACTGACAATGGTGGTGAATACATTGGCGACTTTCATGAGTATTGTAAGTCCCTGGGTATACGGCATGAACAGACGGTTCCCAAGACACCCCAGCATAATGGTGTAGATGAGCGAATGAATCGCACCATTGTTGAGAGAATCAGATGCATGTTATCCCATGCGAAATTGCCCAAGATGTTCTGGGGAGAAGTAATGCACATGACAGTGTATTTGATAAATAAGTCTCCATAAGCCTCATTGAATGGAGAAGTACCTGAGAAGGTGTGGATTGGATAGGATCCATCGTACAGCCATCTTAGGGTGTTTGGATGCAGGGCATCAGTTCACATACCAAAGGACAAGAGGTCCAAGCTCGATATGAAGATTAGGCAGTGTGTGTTCTTAGGGTACGGTGATGAAAAGTTCGGTTACAGATTGTGGGATCCGACTGAGAGGAAGCTCGTCAGGAGCAGAGATGTGGTTTTCTTTGAAGATCAGTGTATAGAAGACATTGGTAAGCCAGAGAAGAACCAGCCTAGTTCAGGTGAGCTAGAGGACATGGATCCGGATATTCCTCCCATGGTGCCTGATGACGGGGGAATACAACAAGGTGCAGAGGACGAGGGAGTTCCTTAAGAAGATGGACCGGGGAACAGCCCCCACTTGAGCTACCTGTTGAGCCACAATAAGGAGGTCATCTAGGGACTGACAGTCGTCCAAGAGGTACTCGCCATATGAGTACATTATGCTGACTGATGGGGGAGAGCCAGAAGATTATACTGAGGCCCTAGCTAATGAGCATAAGGGGGAGTAGTTGAAATCTATGCAAGAGGAGATGGAATCCTTGCATAAGAACCACACCTATGATATGGTGAAATTGCCTAAGGGCAAGAAAGCTTTGAGCAATAAGTGGGTGTTCAGAAAGAAGATTGAGCAGAAGAATTCACAGACGAGGTTCAAGGCCAGACTTGTGGTGAAAGGGTTTGGTCAGAGGAAAGGCATAGACTTCGAGGAGATATTCTCACCAGTGATGAAGATGATATCCATACGGGTGTTGCTTAGGTTGCCAGCTAGCATGGATCTGGAGATAGAGCAGTTAGATGCTAAAATTGTCTTTCTCCATGGTGACCTGGAAGAAGAGAGCTACATGTACCAACCAGAGGGGTTCGAAGTCAAGGGCAAAGAGCATATGGTGTATAGGCTGAGGAAGAGCTTGTATGGGTTGAAACAAGCTCCACGACAATAGTACAAGAAGTTCGATTCGTACATGTTACAGCATGGGTATGACAGAACGGAGTCGGACCACTGTGTGTTCACGCGCAAGTTCTCAGATGGTGATTTCTTAGTTCTGCTCTTATACGTTGATGACATGCTCATCATGGGAAAAGACATCAAGAAGATTGACGACTGAAACAGGAGTTGGGCAAGTCTTTTACGATGAAAGACTTGGGCGCGGCTAAACAGATCCTAGGAATGGAGATAACCCGTGACAGAAGCAGCAGGAAGCTCTGGCTGTCACAAGAGCGGTATATTGAGAAAGCCCTAGAGCGGTTCAATATGAATGCAGCGAAGCCGGTCAATACTCCACTAGATGGTCACTTCAGATTGAGCGACAGACAGTGTCCCAAGACGAAAACAGAGGTTGAAGAGATGCAGAAGATACCCTACGCGTCAGCGGTAGGAAGTTTGATGTATGTTATGGTGTGTACACGACCAGACATAGCATATGCGGTTGGTGTTGTCAGCCGGTATCTTGCCAATCCTGGCAAAGAGCATCGGGCAGCGGTGAAGTGGATATTACGGTATCAAAGAGGCTCATCCAGGTTAAGCCTATGTTATGGTGATGGTAAATCTGTGTTAGAGGGCTACACAGATGCAGATATGGCAGGTGACATAGACTCCAGGAAGTCTACATCGGAGTTCATGTTCACGTTTGCAGGGGGAACGGCTTCCTGACAGAGCAACATACAGAAGGTCGTAGCATTGTCGACGACAAAGGCCGAGTACATTGCAGTTTCAAAGGCATGTAAAGAGATGCTTTGGATAAAGAGGTTCCTACAGGAACTTAGCCTGAAACAGGAGGAGCACGTGGTCTATTGTAATAGTCAGAGTGCTATACACTTGAGCAAGAATCCAAGTCAGCATTCCAAGTCAAAGCACATAGAGATTCGGTATCACTAGATTAGGGATACTTTGGAACAGAAGGTGTTACAGCTTGATAAGGTCTACACGGACGATAATGGGTCAGACATGATGACCAAGGCTTTGCTCACGGGCAAGTTTGAGGTTTGTAGAAACTTGGCTGACTTGAAGAAGGTGGATCCCTCCTGGGTCAAAAAGGAGGAGATTTGATGGGTTTTTTGACCCGTCATCAACCGGTCGTGAGCTTCGCTCGACCGGTCGAAGGTTGTGGTCGACCAGTCGTGGAAGACGAGTCGTGGCACGACTCAAATCCAACGACTGTAGACTGTTTTTCTCTGGGGTGCTCGACCAGTCAAAGGAGGTGCTTGACCGGTCGAAGGTGGCTCTCGACCGGTCGTGGACTCGGTTCGACCAGTCGAGGTTACGCAGATTCATTTCACGATTTTGCGTGGATTTCGTGTTGCAAGTCCTTTCGCAACTGGGATGCGGAAAAGAGTTTCCTAAAACTTTAAATAGGAGTTCCTAGGGCTTTCTTGGCATAACAAGAGGGTTTTCTAAAGCTTTACAAGGAATTTACTAAAGGGTTTAAGGCTATCAAAGGTGAGAGAGAGAGAGAGAAAACTTATAGAAGGGAGGTTCTGCTCGTGGAGATTATTTACTGTGCAATCTATATCCCAGCGCTTCTATGTCCTCGTAATCGGTTAGATCTCTCCGTTTTCTCTATTTCTCTTATTGTTTATCCACTCTTGCGTGAGTGAAGAAGGTTGTAACGTTCTACTTCATAGTGGATTGTTGATCTGGACAAGGTCCCGTGGTTTTTACCTCTTTGAGGGTTTTCCACGTAAAAATCTCTTGTGTGGTGTATGATTGATGCATTAATTGTTTTTCATTGCTTTATTATCCATAATTCTGGTTTGTTCTGGAGGGCTAGATCCTAAGGTTTTGTGCAAGGCCCCAACAAGATCTGCGGTCCTCAGCTTGTAACAGTACGATGGAAAGAAGATGAAAGTTATATGGGCCCCATCATGATGTATTTATCATATCTACATCATCCACCCATTTGGGGAGATCATTTTAGGGCATGTGCCTAAAAATGAGTTATATCCAAAGCTCAAGTGGACCACATCACAAATAACAGTGAGACAATGATTCCCACTGTTAAAACATTCGTAGGGGCCACAATAATATTTTTCTCCATCCAATCTGTTCATAAGGTCACACAAACATGGATGGAGAGAAGAAACAAATATCATATTGATCCAAAACTTAGGTGACCCAAGAAGGCTTTAATGGTAGACGTTCGATCTCTTTCTGCATTGTGGTCCACTTGATCTTTGGATCTGAATTATTTTTGAAATCAACCCTTAAAAAGATCTCGCAAAATAGATAGGTGGTTTGAATATAACATGTATCTGATGTTGGGGCCTGAACCTGTTGACTTCAACAAACCAGCCAGGTCGCTGGTGTGTCAATCCGCTTCCA
Organism: Magnolia officinalis; assembly: GCA_021015155.1. Classification (NCBI taxonomy): domain Eukaryota; kingdom Viridiplantae; phylum Streptophyta; class Magnoliopsida; order Magnoliales; family Magnoliaceae; genus Magnolia; species Magnolia officinalis. The sequence goes on from JAJHSJ010000002.1 coordinate 66,753,608, forward strand.
GCAACCTTAGCGTAAAATAAATAAATAAATAAATGACTGTGCAAAGAAGGGCCCTTCGGTAAAAAATAATAATAATAATATTTTGATATCTCCTCCTATACCGGCTACATTTGTTTATTACACTTGTCTATGCCAACTGATGGACAACCATAGGTTACTTCTCTAAATCCAATAGAAGCGTGAAATGGTCCCTTCGGTCATAGCAACTATAAGAGACTTCATTGTCCTTTCTACTTTACAATGCACATAAAAGATAACAATCCTTACCTAAATACTTTTTTTTTTCTTTTTCTTTTTCTTTTTTTATTTTAAATTCCCTGCCTAAATCCGTAGTCTGGGCCTGGGGTTGGCTCGGGCCCAGATTTGGAACTGTTCAGGCAGGCTCACAGGCCAGCCCTATTCAAAATTTTGATTTTGCTTAGCCTTTGCCCGGCCCATTGACAGCCCTGCTTGTAACCATATCACACGAGGACCCTACCTCAGGAAACAAAAGGAAAACAATATAATCCTTCCAGGTGTGAGCTCATTGGACTTCGATCTGACCCACAAGCATAAAAGAGGACTTGGATCTGACCCACAAGCATAAAACAGAAATGACTACATACTGAAATAGTTGTGTGTGGACATTCACATACAGCCAGTTCTTTCCCGCCCAAGTGTCATAGGTGTAGAATATCGGATACATGAAAAAGATGAGTGATGTAGAGCAGGTCGGGTACAATTTAATGGCCAAGATGGACCAGAAAAGGCCCAATCAGAGGCGGAAGTGATCCGGACCTTCAGAACCTTAAAACGAGCGTATCTCGCAAACCAGAATGATATATCTGACATGCCACATATGATTTTGGGGTAGGACCAGCTACTTTAGCCACCCAACCTACTATGTCGGGTTTCCCATGCCAAATTTGTGAGATTCCATCAGATCGAAGGTCGAATTTCCATTTTATTTCCGTTTCTACAATTTATAGTAAGATTTAGTTTGATTATATAACTCTTCATCGGTTGAGCTTTAGAAGTTGCGTACAATATGAAAAGTTCCTAGAATAATTAGGAGAATAGCATGGTTGAGCCAAATAGGACACTATTTTTTGCTAGAAACAGTGATGTCTAGTAGGAATCACGATTTCTAGGAGTTTTAGTTGTAGTTTAATTCCGAAACTTCTTCATAGGTTTCATGTCATTATTTAAGAAAAGTGTAAGCTTGTTTTAAGAATCAATCAATTTATTATGAATTTCTAGAAATTATTCTATTTTCTTATTTTCTCGTGAATTTGAGGTATCCCTGTTAGAGCTGGGCATCGAGTCGAGTCGGACCGAGTTAGGGCTGACCCGACTTGATCCGGTTTTGAAATATGCCTGACCCGAACTCGACCCGACTTAGTACCGAGTCCAGCATGCCTAACCTGATCCGAGTCTGGTATGCCCCTGGACTGATTCGGACCAAGTCCGAACCAGTCAAAAGTACCGAGTCAAGTCAATTTGGCACCGAGTCGGATCGAGAGATGAGGGAGGGAGGGAGGGAGTGGAGAGGAGAGAGAGGACGTGGAGGAGGAGTAGGGTGGTGATGGTAGTGGGTAGCTGCCGGATTTGGAGGAGGAGGAGGATGAGGGAGCGAGAGAGGAAGAGGAGGAAGATGAGGGAGGGAGAGAGAGAGAGTTTGGGTTCAAATTGGGTCGGGTGCAGCGGATAGATTTATATATATATATATATACCCGAATCCGAGTCGAGTCTAACAGAACAAGTTTCGGGTCGAGTCTAGTCAAGTTACCATAGAAGTTGTAACGCCCTGAAATTCGGGGGTCGAGTATGAACTCAACTCCCGAGTTCCAACGCATCACTTATGCAACATACATAATGATGTTTAAATGTTGTCTGAGTTAGAGCAATAAACATGAATGAGATTATATCAAAACAGTAATTCATACTCCAGTTCAATTGTATAAAGGCAAGCGGAAGACTGAAATTGTATATTTAAGGTATGTAAAGAACAAAATTTTTATAAACACCTGAGTATGAACACTAACTGAGTACCCATATACATATACTGTTTCTGAATCAAAAATCAAAATACAGTCTAAAAGATGAGTCCTGAAATCTCGCGATGCAGTCGGCCTAAGTAAAGCCGTTAGAGTACTGCATAAATGAGAACTCATCCTGGTCCTCGTCGAAATCAGGCTCCGGCTCCTGAACCGACGCGCCGTCTATACCTGTGACAGAGTCTGGTTGGTGTTGCAAACACTGTCCCGTAACGTGGGAGTGAGTAGCTAACTCAGTGGAACAATAAAGCATAGGTTAACATGTTATCAATTCAATCAAGCAGTAATGATAAAGCAGTACAAATTAAACAAGTTTAACTACTCTTGTTAAATGCAAGAATGAAATGACATGATGATGTATGCCCTTGCCAAACCACCCTCATGCGACATCATCTTACGTTCGCGAATGCATACCTCCCTCAGTGCTCCACATCCACTAGGCATATGCGGTGCGATGATGAGCATGATTACCGAGTTATTATTAGTTCATTTCAAACAGCAGTATTGGGAAACTAAGGTACCTCTCTTGTATCATTCCCAAACATGATCCATTCTAGGGCCGTCAATCCTAGTTAATCTCATACGGTATTATGATTCGAGAGGCATCGCGAAGGCATCGCAAAGGGCTCGTCACCCGTCAGCACGGATACAGATCTCACCGTATGCGGCTCAATTGCTGACCGTCAGCTCGAGTACAGGTCTCACCGTACTTGGCTCAATCGCTGGCCGTCAGCTCGAATATAGGTCTCACCGTACTCGGCTCTACTCATACTCTAGTTGCTGTGAAAGGCTCGTCGCCAATCACAGACCTTTGGAGTATACTCAAAGATACTACAGAGGACTCGTCGCCCGTCAGCACGAGTACAGGTCTCACCGTACTCGGCTCTCGCCGTAAGTATCGACAGCTCGAATACAGTGTCCCATACCACCGTATTCGGCTCACGAGTTTGGGTCGCTCAATGGTCACTACGGGGAGGCACTTGGGCCCAGCATAGGCCGGCAGCTCAGCCATGGTGTCCGATACCACCATGTCCGGCTCATGAGTCTTAGCGGATCGAGGTACCATGGTCAACGGGATTGCCAACGGTAAGTTTGGTACCCTAGGTTCAAACAGAAATGACCAAACATGGTGAACACACATTCAACATATCGGGTTACTTGACGAGCCTGACTAGCTCGATCGTACGACAAGTTGGGTGATATGAAGCGCAAAAGCACTTCGTGTGGCCAACCACTATCGCCAACCGAAGTACGACTCGGGTTCGTCAGACACATCCCTTGTGGCGACATGAATCTCAGCCACAATCTCAAGTCTGGTACCGAATGTTTGGACTATAGACATAGTCCCAAACTCAAACAGTTCTCATTAATAGCATGTAGAGTTAAGCATGATAAACAAAGTAGTACAAACATGCTAGGAGGCATGTCATAAAGCATGTTATAAAGCATGATATAAAGCATGTTGTAAAGCATGTAATAGAGCATTATACATATAGGGATACAAACACATATGCATCATATGTAAGTGGTTGAAGTAAACAACCACATGGAGGGAATCCTACATGTCTCTAAGGTAGTCGAGAATTCCATCTCAGCACCGACCTACGGTGCTAACATCCAAGCATTTACTCTCACAAGCATTTACACAAACACTTGGAGTACACTATTTCAACATACATGACGTATGTTAATAAAACATGTATTAGGGCTATTCTTTCGCCAAGCTAGCATTTTATCCGTGTATACCGTAATCATACAGCAAATAATCATGACAATTGCATTTCCAAAATTTACACATATACGGTATTTCTAGAATACACAATTTCAACATACATAGTGTTTACAAGCGAACATGTATTACGGCAATTCCTTTCGCCAAACAAGTATTTTATCCATATATCGTATAACCATACATCAAATAAACATGTCAAACACTTTTCTAAAAAAATACATATACGGTATTTCTACGTATACCTAGAGTATGTGGAATTCCATATTCTACAACGTTAATCGAAACAGAAAACGGAAAGCATTTTGTACATATGCAATTGCATGCAGATCATGAATCTATCATTATCTGACATTGAAAGCGTTGAAAACCGTAACCTATACACCTAAAGTCCTCACCTTTCTCCTTGGAATCTCAACGGATCAGTAAGGTTTGGTGAGCTTCCGTATTCGGGAGTTTTCTAGCCTAAAGAGTGGAATCGGTTAGTTATTTCACAACCTATAGCCTATACACCTCAAATCAGATCTAGGGTTAGGGTTTCTCACCTTAAAACGGAGTGGTTATCGCCAGAAAAGTGTCTGGAAAGAGCGGGTGCAGCCCGTGTGATGATCGAAAGCAGTAGGAGGAAGGTGCTCCCACAAATCCCAAGTTTTCTCTCCCTTTTCTCTCTCTCTCTAGGGTTTTATCCCAAATTCGTATGGCTGTGAGAGGGGCCATTCTAAGGCCCTTTTATAACCTAAAACCTCTCCAGAATAGACTCAGGTTCAAGGGTTACTGCTGTTATAAGCATTTCGGCGATGTTCCAGCTCAAAAGAGGGTTTTTGGCAGCCCTCCTTGAGCCAAACGTCAGACTTAAGCTCACCACTCATGGATCTACGTGGGATTACGTTTTCGTCTCGGTCGGATTCCCAGATCACACGTGGCGGACCATTTTCAGTTCAACGGTCAGTGGGCCACGATCCGAAATTCCAAGTACATGTAAATGTTCCTGAAATTTTTCCTGATCCGAGGGTGTAATTTGGTCTGATTCTGACGGTCTGGTTGCTTAATACTGATCCGCAAGCGAGTGGTACCAGATCACTATTCTAGATATTTATTTTGTAAAGAAAATAGTGGTTTTCACACTCCCTCGCTCCGGACTCAAGCGAATAGCCGTGGGACATCATCTGGACCTGATTTCCGAGATGGTTGTCAAGCCCAGCGAGGCGGTCCTAGTTCCTTAACGTCGTGTTAATCGGACTTCCGATGTGCGGTCTAGACCTAATACGAAGTTTCAATTCATTCCCGAGAGTAGCCGGGTAATGAGTTTGATCCTAAACTTTAGGGTAACCTAGAGTCAATGATTTTGCAAGTTTTGGGTCTTGCAGATCGTATTTAAAGCGATCCCAACGGATTTCATGGCTAATCGAGTTTTGCACTTAGTTAACTTTGTTAAATTTCTAAAGGATTTAATCCTAATTGATTTCTGGTCGAGGTGGTACTCGAGCCAAAGTACGGAAATTTACGGGTCGTTACAGAAGTTTCTTGGATTCGGAGTAGTTATCCCTGAGGAAGATGGTGATCAACCTCATCATGTCCTTCCCAGCATCAGCTTCCAACTTGGATTGGGTGGTGACCTCAACACCACCCAACTAGCGGGTGAAAAGGCCCAATGGCCCCACCATGATATATGTGTTTTATCTGCACTATTCATCCATTCATGCTTACAGAGCCTTTCCACCTGCTAGCTGGGTGGTGTTGCGGTCATCACCCAATCTTAGTCCCCAACCCATGCCCCATCTCTCTACACTCATCTTCTAAGCTCTAAAATCTCTCTCTCTTAATATTCAGAAACACTCGGACCCAGCATAGACATTTTGGACCGGACTAGGGCCTATGTTAAATAATGCAGGCCGGGCGTGGACAAGCTTTACCCAGCCCTAGCCCAAACCATTGGCACTCTACTACAAGTGATAGAAGATGGATCGAACCATCCCTGTCTGCCATGCATGGACCTTGCCATGGTGAACCAACGTTCAAAATTTCACAAACCATATAATTATATCCCATCGTTCAGTGACCTTGAAATGTGCTCAGACTCATCATTGGCCAGTGGATCAACCGTTCCCAATTTCAGGCCCAGATTTGACAACTTGTCTATTTTTGTGAGGCCCAAAGTTGGATCCAGACCATTTATAGCTGTCATAGCTGGGCCCATTCCTTATTTTCAGTCCAGTGACAACTCCACTTGGGGTATCAGGTCTCGACCCTCCATTCAGATAATTGGACCAAAAGGTCCACAATGCTGTGCGACTGTCAGGTGGCTTATGCATGGAGAAAATACAATGAACAGTCTCAAAAAGCTTGAAGTTCTTTTAAGACATATATTGTTTTCCAACGTGTTAGACCTACCTAATATCGGATATCTTTTTTATCAGATCATGGATGCAGTGGGTTCCACTTGGTTCATAGTCTGGTGTCCTACGGACGGTATGTGTGGCCTGCATATATAGGTGTGAGTAGATGTGTTGGGGGTGGGGTAGCCATGTAGGGAAGGGAATTGCCTAGTGACTAAATCACGAGGACCGTCACTTGTGACTCAACATGATAGTATTTGATTGGGCTGTTTGCAGTTGTCAGAAACAGGGCCCATGACATATATACTCGATCAAACAAGTTTCAAACATGCTTTGTTTAGTCCCTTTTCTGACAATAATATGTGAGCCAATCAAATTCTGCCATGTCAGGTTACTCTTTAAGTAATGGGTCAGGTTTGGCAATACGACCTTTGAAACCCCCTGAATGATATAAACGGATACATAATGGTGGCAATTGGTCAGGTTTAGACCAGGCTTGAAAGCCAAAGCCATACCCATTTATTAAAAGTGCCAAGAATTCTTGCCTAAATCTGACTCATGATCCCACCATCTTCTAACTCAACCCGACCCACTTAAAAATTCATCCAGCCTAACCCAACCAAACCCCTTTATAACCCAACTTAGGTTTAAGAATCGAATGCAATACTCAGGCTATGTAAACCTAGCCCAGACAGTAACATGTACATAAAAAATGGGGGGGGGGGGGGGGGGGGGGGGGGGGGGGGGGGGGGGGTCTTCTTCTTTATCTTGTTTTGGGCTTTGGGCAAGGTTGAGTACCCTGGCCCAACCATTAATGACCTATGTAGGTAGGTAGAGTCAGGTAGGTTTCAACTCAAGCCCAACCCATTCATTTAAATAGGTCAGCCTGACCTAACCCATTGCCCATTTAGCTTAGCCCGAACCCACCTTAAAAGTGATGTAGATGTTGGGGCACCTTTGCACAAAACCTTAGGATCTAGCCTCCCAAAAACATCAGAATTATGGGATAATAAAGCAATGAAATAAATCAAAGCACAAACCACACGACACGAGACTCTTTACATGGAAAACCCTCAAAGAGGTAAAAACCACGGGACCTAGTCCAGATCAACAATTCACTATGAAGTAGAACATTACAACCGATTACAAACACACACCGCTTGGATAAAACCTTCTTCACCCACGCGGGAGTGGATAAACAATAAGAGAATAAAAGAAAAATGGAGAGATCTCACCGATTACGAGGATGTAGAAGCACTGAGACGTCGATTGCACAGTAGATCACCTCTACGAGCATAACCTCCCCTCCACAAGCTCTCTCTCTCTCTCTCTCTCTCTCTCTCTCTCACCTTTGATAGCCCTAAACCCTTTAGCAAACCCTTACAAAGCTTTAGGAAACTCTCTTGCATTACCTAGAACAGCACTAGGGACCCATATTTATAGTTTAGGCAACTCCCTTTCGCACCTCTTGCGAAACCGCCTCAAATTTACACAGTCCACACAAAATCCGGACATGAATCTGGGTAACCTCGATTGGTCAAGCAGGGTCCCTTGACTGGTCGAGCACAATGGAGTTCTAAAACTAATTGCTCGCTGGACTTTGAGTCGAGCGTCACTCGACTGGTCGAGCACCACTTGACTGGTCGAGCACCATCCTCGACCGGTCGAGCAGCTATAATGTCTTGAAAAAATCCGTACAAGGATCCGAGTACCACCTCAGGCTGAACCACCTAAGGACCGTACCCTGTCATAATTTAGGCAAAAAAAATAGTTAAGTGTTAAACTAAATAATCGATGGATTTATCACAAACCATCATTTCCACAAATGACAAGGCCTAAAACCATTAATACCACTAACTCAACACTACATAAAGACCTAGGAAAAATCCCAAGAGCCTATTGCTCTCGGGAGTGCATTGAAACCCCGTATCGGACCTGAACCGCATGTCGAAAGTCCGATGATCGCAAAACTATAGGATTATGTCCGTCCTACTGGGCTTGACAACCATCGCGGGAATCGAGCCCAGATAGTGTGCAAAAATGCACAACTTGAGCCCTAAGTGAAGTGTGTGAGAAACACGAATATCTTTAGAAAGCGTATTGAAACTTAAGTGAATTGGGTCATTCACTCACACGCGAAATTGAGGATTTCGGACCGTCAGTCTCTGACCGAACTTCACCCATGGGAAAAGCAAATTTCCCTGTACATATCCGTATACTGGTGGCCCCGATCGAGCAAGTTCGACCGTTGATCTGACACGGGTCCTCCACGGTGGATCAGCTTATCCGACTGCACCGAAATCACATCCTGGCATAGATCCATTGTCAGGGAACTTACACTATGACGTATGTGTGTAATGGGCCTCCCTATGTGCCCTGTTTGTCAAAAACAGTTTCCCTTTAGATATAACCTAAGTATACCAGGGCCCTGGGGCCATTTGCATCACTTCTGGGCTTATAAATAGCCCTTATACCACCCCACCTCTCTCATATACGAATTTTCTAAAAACCCTAAGGGAGAGAGAGAGAGAGAGAGAGAGAGAAGAAGAAGAAGAAGAAGAAGAAGAAGAAGAAGAAGAAGAAGAAGAGAAAAGAGGAAAGAGTAAGGAAGGCTTTTGGGAGATCGTTGCAGTGGTTCTCTCCCACTACACCACGTGCTGATTCACCTCCCCATTTCGCTATACGAACGGTTTTGACTATGATTTGGGTAAGAAATTCTAACCCTAATACCGTGGTTGAGATCCAGAATGGTTGTTTGCCAACCTAGCTAACCGCCTTCACCATTTAGGTACTCGACATTCCATTTTCGGAAACGTATAGTTGAACCGAGTCTGAATCAAGTATTCTGACAAAAGGTGCGGACTATAAATGTTTAGGTTATGGTTTTCAATACTTTCAATGTCAGCCAATGATTTATGTCTGACTTGATTGGTACCATATCGTCTTAGACATGTCGATTTCAATGTATTATACGTGTATGAACTATGTTGAACAAATATGCATCATATGTGTTTGTTGAAATGTTTGAATAAACATGTAAACATGATTTGCGTTTGCCATGACTATTAATCTAGGATTCATTGTTACCATATGCATGATGACCTCTTTATGTAAGGAATTGTCATAATATATGTCGTAACTATTCTACTCTATGTATTTAATGAAGTTTAACTTAATTGTTTGATAAATTGTCTGAATGAGAAAATGTTGATGATTCGTATTTATTAAGAGTATTGAGATAGGATTCTCAGTTACCTTATTCATATGCATAGTTTCCTTCATGTAATCTTATTTGCGTCTACGCGATTTATGGATAAAATGCAAGTGTTAGGTAATATGATCAATGTGTTTGATGAAATGCTCAAATGAGGAATTTGTTTGAATTGTTCGTTGAATGTTGACATGATTATCACATGTGTCGACCTATTGCATCTGAGTAGGATTGGGGCTACAACATAGTCCAAGCGATCGGTAACAGTTTCCGTTCGGGTGGCCGAATTAGTCTCGCCACATTGGGTAACTCGACGAAGTTGGGTCACACAACGATTGTCAACAGTGGTTAGGCCACAAAGGGTGCTTATGCGCTCCATGCCGATTAAGTCAACGTGTGCTCGTACCAATCGAACTTGCCAAACAAATTGATTGGCCTATTGTGTGTTTACCAAGTATGGACATCATTACTTCAATCTAAGGTACCGATTACCAATGTAAAAGCCCGTTTTAACCATGGTACCACGATCCGCTAAAACTCATGAGCCGGGCATAGTCGTATGGGACATCGTGGTCGAGTTGTCAGCCTATGCTGGGGTGACGAGCCTCCCCGTAGTGACCAGTGACCAACCCAGACTCATGAGTAGGGCATGGTGGTATGGGACACCGTGTTCGAGCTGTTGTAGGCCTACAATCCGCGTGCCCTGGCGTTTGATTCCACTTCTTCCGTTTGATTCCATGCTGGCAATCCGCGTGCCCTGGCGTCCGTCCATCCCAGCCATCCATTTAGACAGATCTAGGTCGTTTAAGTTACTGGGTTAGGGTTAAAATAACCGACGCACATAAAAGGAGAAAAGAGTGGTTGTTTTCCCTACCCTTCCTAGTTTCGACAACCCTAGCCTCCAAGCCGTCTACTCAAACCTTAGAAGATTTCAGGGCCTCACAACAACCGCGGACAGTAGCCTTCTTAGAGATTTCAGGTGGTTCTCATGGCTGCACTCGAGAAACGGAAGATTCCGTTCTCCATCTGAACCCACCAAGAAGACTGTCGTGAAGCTTCGATCCACCCATCCTCCAAGCTCCATACAGTCCATACGAATTGTTCAGAAGAAAGAAAACGAAGGAATGAGCCCCCGTGGAAAAATGTCATTAACGGCCATTCCCTTCTTCGTTGCAATCTACCTAGTTCGGGGCAGGTGGTGGGTTATGTCTTCTTAAGTCCAGACTTCGTGATGGCCTATGAAGATAGAAGAAGAATATGGAAGAAAAGAAAGAGAAGAAGAAGAAGAAAGTGAGGGAGAAAGTGCAGGTTCGTGCCACACCAACTCACTGCTGAGTGGGACTCGCTGGTGCGGCTACATCGAGTGGTTGGGCCTGTTCTCAATAGCTCGGGTTTGGCTTGGCCCAGCAACTTGTTGGTGTGTGTGTGGCCTTGTGAGAGGGGAAGCAAATCATGTGAGAAAGAGAGAGGAGTTTGGGTTGGTGGCTGCTAAGTTGACTCGGCTGAAGCCGAGTCCAGTCGAGTCGAGTTGGGTTTGGCATGGTCTAGAATTTTGCTGGATTTCCAGCATGTGGAAAACAGAGGAAAGAAAGAATGAATGGAGAGGAAGAGAAAAGAAGTGAGAGGGGGAGAGAGAGCTTTTAAGTGAGTTGATTCAGGGTTGAGTTGACTCGGCTGAGTCGTTGGTGATGTCGTGAGTCATTTAGGTCCAGCAACCTTACTGGATAGGGCGGGGGAAAAGAAAGTAAAAGGAATAGAAGAGAAGAGATGGAGAAGCCGAGTCAACTCAGTTTCAAACCGAGTCAACAAGGTGAGTAAGTTTTCTCTCCCAAAACAAATGGTTTGATTTAGTATTGTCATTTGTGTTCCTATAAACATTCAGTTATTAAAGGTAATTAGCCATTAGTAGATCATTATGCTAGAATTAGTTATTATAAACAAATTGCAATTATTAAACGATAGTATTTTATTTATCATCCTAAATATTTATTTTGGATAGTAGATTATACTAATCATGATGATTATTATTGCTACATTAGCTAACATTAATCATAACATCGATGTTAATAAATATCTTATAACTATTAAATTAGCATTTACTAGGATTATTAATATCCATTAGTGAATTACCTGTACTAATATCAGTTATTACATACAGATTGCAATGGTTAAATAAAAGTGTTTTATTCCTCATTCTTAAAAATCATCCTTAATAGTAGAGCACACTATTTGCTCTCATTACAATGATTATTGGTATCCTATTAACTAATATTAAATTACTTATGTTATTAGCATGGTATCCATCAACTGAAAATATTTTCCTTAATAATAGATTTCACTATTTTACTACCACTGTAACACTTATCATTACCAGGGTCGCAAAAAGTTAAAATACATCATTAACGTTAAATTGCAACTACCCATATCATTACATTATGTTTAAACCACACGCACATCATAGTACAACTCCTAGAACTAAACCGTAGGATGAAACCCTAAGAATAATGAATCCAAACCCTAGGTTATATAAACCTTGACCTTGGACACTTTGTAGAACATTAATCTCATGTACAACTTCGCAATTCATGATAGGATCCGATTCTAAGGGTGCACGTGTTTCCTAGCAGCCTTAACTGGCATTAGCGATTCGACTAGTCAGGTGATGATTCTTCCCCTTGAACTTTCCATTTTTCCCATTAGCTTAAGTTATAGTCTTTATTTTAATTTATAATTGATATCTTTATTTCATGATCACATATGTTAAATTGTTGGAATTAAATTTCTACATTACATGCTTAATGTTTATCCTGTATATTTAATTCATGTTATTAGACTACTTGTGGATTGCTTTTGGGATTTAAACTGGTACATTAGTGGGAAACCCCCACTTATAAATGTACACCCATACTTGGGATGTAACTCGATTGATTTGGTTGTAATGAATCTTCGACTTAGTGGTTATTGAGTGGTAGGGTGATTTGAATATTGATGTGGGCCTACCATCCAGGGGTTGTGTCCAAGTGGTTTTAAGGATGGTCTTTCTCGCATGGTTTTGATACTTGTCATATGTGGCTTATTTTGATATCTTCCCTAGGTGGCTTATTTCGATATTGCTCTATGTGGCTTTGTTTTGGTATTTGCCCTAAATGGGTTTAATGTTTTGTTTTGTGCAACCATGCGATGCTAAGCCCCATATACCGAATATGATTGGCCACTAGTCGATTAGGATCCATTAAACATCCTAAGGTGGTAGCCTCATGAGCCAGGGATGGTGGAATGGGACACTATGCCTGAGTTGTCGGCCTACGTTGGGCTCTGAGCTCCCCGTAGTGACCTTTGAGCTTATTAAACCTGCTAGTTATAAACGGACTAATAACGGTTGAATTAATCATGCATTTTTATACTTTATGGTCTTTTTCGGGTGATTAAATTCTCCTTGGGCGATCTATGTTTTATGGTCTTTTCCGGGTGATTAAACTCTCCTTGGGCGATCTATATATTATGGTCTTTTCAGGATAGATGGTTCTCCTCGGGCATACCTATGTGTATTTTTACAGGTGACTAGTTCTTTTAGGGCGACCCTTTATTTAGACAGTGGGATGTGCATCGATGCATTCACGCATCCATGCATTTAATAAGACTGCATCATGTATTGTTTTGTATGCCTTGCCATGTTTTTATATCCATGCTTACCTAATGCGATGGTGTGTAATCTTGAGGGGAGTTTACACTGAATTAGTCACTCATCCATCAAATATATAACCGTACAGGTAGCACATGTGGCTTAAGTGATTTACAGGTTCAGACTGACGAGGAGCTGGGTACAAGTGCCAGAGATGCATGACTGTATCGTCAAGAGAAGCAGCGCGATCTTGCAGCTTATGTTTTAATGCATTTTTTTATATACTTCTCATGTATTAAATTTTGTAATTCTTGTAATTGTTTCATCGAGACATGGGTTTGTATAAGTCATTATGGGCAGCTAATTGTATATCCTAAATGTAAATGAAGACTTTCATTTATGTTGATTTGTCCATCCTACGCTCATCTGTTAACTCAGATAAAAGAAAAATATTTTATATTGAATTTGACCATCCTTTAAGGTTAATACTCAGTTTTTGGGAAACGGGTCGTGTACTCGGGTCCCGAAAAGTCGGGGTGTTACAGCCTACGCTGAGGTGACGAGCCTCCCCGTAGTGACCGCGAGTATAAACTTTGAATTTGCCTATCGACTGCTTTCTATTAGGAGTGATGCCCTACAACTTATCTATCGTATATGTTTAACTAGGATTGACAACCCTAGATGGATCCTTCGGTTTGGGTTAATGATATAAAGGGAGGTACCTTAGCTTCCCGAACCTACTGTATGAATCAGCTTAATTAAGTACTCGGCTAACACGACCATGCATCGCATTGCATTAGCTAGGATGTGCTTCTGGCGAGGAAGGTACACTTTAGGGAGTGTTGACATATGCGAAATTGGTTGTCGGAGTCGCTTGTGAGGGAGCTTTGTGCGAGGGCATACATCATTACTCACACTTCATTCCTGCATTAACAAGAGTAGTTAGGAAGTGATTGTTGTATTGCTTTATCATTACTGCTTGAATGAATTAATAACATGTTAACCTTTGCCTTATAGTACCACTGAGTTGATCACTCACTCCCACCCTGGGACAGTGTTTTAAAACACCAACCAGACTCTGGTTTTGATGCAGGTGATGGGGAAGCCTATGCAGCGGAGTTGGACTTCATAGATGAGGAGGAAGAATTCTCTTACGTTCAGCTCTCAGGCGGATCTATGTAGACCTCGTACTGATTCGACGAGATTACAGGGACATATGGATTAGTTGGACACTTTAAATTTTGATATTTTGTCAATTTTGGAACAATACATATATATATTCATCGCGGTTACTTACTCATACTCTGGAGGTTGTGAAACACTTAAATACTTAAATATATATGTTTCAGTCATCTGCTTGCTTAATTTAATTATATCTGGAGTATGATATGCTGTTTTGGTATAATCTCACTCATGTTTAACTCATTAATATGGACGAAATCTGAACATCATTATCCATGTTACATAAGTGATGTGTTGGATCTCGGGAGTAGAGCTTTACTCGACCCTCGAAATTCGGGGCGTTACAGCAGCCCACTCGACTGGTCGAGCAGCGCGATAAAACACATCCGATTTACACCATGCTGTCAAATCTCTCCTCTGAACTGAAGAGGAAAACCCCATCAAATCTCCCCCTTTCCGACTTAGGAGGAATTCACTTTCTTCAAGTCGGTCCAGTTTCTACAAACCTCAAACTTGCCCTTGAACAAAGCCTTGGTCATCATGTTCGACCCATTATCATCCGTGTGGACCTTCTCAAGGTATAATACTTTTTTGTTCCAAAGTATCACTGATCCAGTGATACCGAATCTCTATGTGCTTCGACTTGGAATGCTGACTTGGATTTTTACTCAAGTGTATAGCACTTTGACTATCACAATGGACCACATGCTGCTTCTGCTTCAGGCTAAGTTCCTGTAGGAACCTCTTCATCCAAAGCATCTCTTTACATGCCTTTATGACTGCAATGTACTCGGCCTTTGTCATCAACAATGCTACGATCTTCTATAACTTGCTTTGCCAAGAGACTGCTCCCCCTGCAAACATGAACATAAACCCCCATGTAGACTTCCTGGAGTCTATGTCACTTGCCATATCTGCATCTGTGTAGCCCTCTAACACAGATTTTTCATCACCATAGCATAGGCTCAACCTGGATAAGCCTCTTAGATACTGCAATATCCAATTTATCGCTGCTCAATGCTCTTTGCCAGGATTGGTAAGATACCGGCTGACAACACCAACCATAAATGATATGTCTAGGTGCGTACACACCATAGCTTATATCAAACTTCCTACCGCTGATGCATAAGGTATCTTCTGCATCTCATCCACCTCTGCCTTCATATTGGGTCACCGTCTGTCGTTCAATCTGAAGTGACCATCCAGTGGAGTACTGACCGGCTTCGCTGCATTCATATTGAACCGCTCTAGGACTTTCTCAATATACCGCTCTTGTGACAGTCAAAGCTTCCTACTACTTCTGTCACGAGTTATCTCCATTCCTAAGATCTGATTATTTAGGCCCAAGTCTTTCATCACGAATGACTTGCCCAACTCCTGTTTCAGCCTATCAATCTTCTTAATGTCTTTTCCTATGATGAGCATGCCATTAACGTATAATAGCAGAACTAAGAAATCACCATCTAAGAACTTGTGTGTGAACACACAGTGGTCCGACTCCATTCTGTCATATTCATGCTTTAACATGAATGAGTCGAACTTCTTGTACCATTGTCGTGGAGCTTGTTTCAGCCCATGCAAGCTCTTCCTCAGCCTACAAACAATATGCTTTTTACCCTTGACTACGAACCCCTCTGGTCGGTGCATGTAGATCTCTTCTTCCAGATTACCATAGAGAAAGTCAGTTTTAACATCTAACTGCTCTATCTCTAAATCCATGCTAGCCGCCAACCCAAGCAACACCTGTATGGATATCATCTTCACCACTGGTGAGAATATCTTCTCGAAGTTTATACCTTTCCTCTGACCAAACCCTTTCACCACAAGTCTAGCCTTGAACCTCGTTTGTGAATCCTTCTACACAACGTTCTTTTTGAACACCCACTTGTTGCTCAGAGCGTTCTTTCCCTTAGGCAATTTCACCATATCATAGGTGTTGTAATTATGCAAGGATTTCATCTCCACTTGCGTAGCTTTCAACCACTCCCCCTTATGCTCGTCGGCTAGGGCCTCAGAATAATCTCCTGGCTCTCTCCCATCAGTAAGCATAATGTACTCATGAGGCGAGTACCTCTTGGATGACTGTCTGTCCCTAGATGACCTCCTCACCTATAGCTCAACAGGTGAATCAGGTGGGGGCTGCTCCCCTGGTCCATCTTCTGTAGGAATTCCTTCGTCCTCTGCACCTTGTTATACTCCCCCGTTATCAGGCACCATGAGAGGAATAACCGGATCCATATCCTCTAGCTCTCCTGAACTAGGCTACGTCTTTTTTGGCTTACAAATGTCTTCAATACATTGGTCTTCAAAGAAAACCACATCTATGCTCCTGACGAGCTTCTTCTTAGTCGGATCCCACAATCTGTAGCCGAACTTTTCATCACCGTACCGTAAGAACACACATTACCTGATCTTCAAGCTTGGACCTCTCGTCCTTTGGTACGTGAACGGATGTCATGCATCCAAATACCCTGAGATGACTGTACGATGGATCTTGTACAGTCCACACCTTCTCAGGTACTTCTCCATTCAACGGGGCTGATGAAGACCTGTTTATCAAATACACTGTCGTGTGCATTGAATTTTCCCAGAATGTCTTGGGTAACTTCGAATGAGATAACATGCATCTAATTCTCTCAACAATGGTGCGATTCATTCACTCAGCCACACCATTATGTTGGGGGGTCTTGGGAACCGTCTGTTCATACCATATACCCAGGGACTTACAATACTCATGAAAGTCACCGATATATTCACCACCATTGTCAGTGCGGATGCACTTCAATGATCCACCTGTCTTTCTCTCGACCATAGCATGAAACAATTTAAACACACCAAAGACCTCGTCGTTGGATTTCAAAGCATAAACTCAAACCCTCCTAGATGCATCATCTATAAAAGTGACAAAATACAATGCCCCACCCAAGGTTTTTGTCCTCATAGGACCACAAACATCAGAATAAACCAAATCTAATGCATGCACTTTATTAACATGAGAAGCAAATTTAACAAATGAAACTCTCTGTAGTTTCCCTGATAAACAATCAATACAGGGTTTTGAGAGGTATACCTGTTATGTCTGGAAGGAGTCGCTTCCTTGCTAATACCTGAAGTCATTTTTCACTCGTGTGGCCTAGACGCCTATGCCACATGTCAATAGCCGAATCTTCCGCTATGTTCAACCCACCCTTGCACACACTAACACTTGCCTTGTAAAGAGTGCAACACTTCTTTCCTCTGGCTGCGATCAACGAACCCTTGATGAGCTTCCAGTGCCCACCAACAAATCGGCTTTCATAGCCATCATCATCCAACCTCCAGTCGACATCAAGTTAAGGCAAAAGTATAGAATGTGCCTCACATCCCTAAGAACCAATGTGCAACCCACATCGGTCTTCACACAAATATCACTAACCCCTACGATCTTCGATATGCCAGAATTTCCCATCTTCATGATCCAAAAGTCACCTAACTTGTAGCTTGTGAAGAAGTCCCTGCGGGAGTCGCATAAAACGAGGCTCCCAAGTCTATCACCCAGTCGATATCCTGACTCGTAGCCACAAGACAAACATCGCGATCTGCTAAAAACATAACTACAACGTCGTCATCTGAAGCGACAACAATGGAGTCTGATTCATCTTCCTTCTCCTTTCCTTTTCCTTTCTTGTCGTTCTTCTTATTACGACATTCATGCTTGTAGTGGCCCTTCTTGCCACAATTCCAGCATTCAACATCCTTCCTGGTACTCATCTTGCCTCTTGATTTATCTCGGGCCTTCCCGCCCTTTCTGTTCTTTCCTCTCCCTTGATCTTATGTCACAAGGACCTCTTGCTGAGTAGACCCCTGAGACTTCCTCCTTGTCTCCTCATTAAAAAGACGATTACTTACTTGTTCCATTGACACCTTTTCGTCTGGAGTGGAGTTACTCAGAGACACCACCAGTGTCTCCCAACTATCAAGCAATGAGTTAAACAATAGTAAAGACTGTAATTCATCGTCCAGGACCATCTTCATAACAGAGAGCTGGTTTAATATATTGCTGACTTCATTCATGTGCTCAACCACAGACCACCATCTTTGAACTTGAGATTCACAAGTCCTCTTGTCAGAAAAAATTTATTACCAGTTGTCTTCCTCTCATACAACCCTTGCAGTTTCAACCATAGGCTAGCGGATGAGGTCTCCGTAGACACATGGTAGTGTTTAGGCACAAAAATATTCCATTGCAGTGGTCAGAGAATTCCTTGGTAAAAATCAGCTTCGGGGGTATTTTGGGTATTTTGGTAAAAATCAATATCCAGGGGTAGTTTAGGTATTTTGGTAAAAATCAATATCCACGGGTAGTTTAGGTATTTTGGTAAAAATCAATATCCAAGCGTAATTTAGGTATCTTGGTAAAAATCAATATCCAGGGGTAGTTTAGGTATTTTGGTAAAAATCAGCATCCAGGGGTATTTTAGGTATTTTGGTAAAAATGAGCGGATATTGTCGTTTAGGTAAAAAGGAGTGGATGGACACTACTTTGTATTAAGGAGGAAGTGAGTGGACACCACTGTTTAAGGAGGAAGTTGGTGAACACGATTGTTTAAGGGACTTGGAGGCCTATAAATACTCCCTCCCATGCCTCATTTGGACAGGAGACAAGAGGTAGACAAGAGGTAGACAAGAAGGAGAGAAGTAGGGAGAAGAAAGAGGAGAGCTAAAGGGTTGTGCACTAGAGGCATTGTGCGGCGCACAATGGGATATCCGCACAAAGAGAGTTTCCGCACAACCATCTTCTAAGGAGTTTGTCCGCACAACCCTCTCCAAAGAGGGATTCGTCCGCACAACCATCTTCTAAGGAGTTTGTCCGCACAACACTCTCCAAAGAGAGATTCGTCTGCACAACACCCTCCAAAGAGAGGTTCCGCGCAACCTTTTAAAGGCTTTTGAATAGCCCATATTCATTGGGTGATATTTGTTTACTACAGCCACTTGCGATAGTATTTCGGAAGATCTGATTCCTTCGTTAGCATGAGAAGATCATGTTAGGCCATTGGCCAAAAGATGGGGCAGATTCGAGCTCCAAGTGAGTCACAACACATGTGATAAGTGGGCATACCTCAATGGTTAAAAGGTATTGAAGTCACTGTATTGAAATCATGTAAAAGTTACATGACTTGTTGTGATATTGAGTGGGGTCCACTATGATGTTTGGTAAGCAATTTACTCCGTTCACCGTCTTTTTCCCACTATGTTATGACATGGGGTAAAAGATGAGGAAGTTTCGTAAATCAGGTGGGCCGCATAATCTAAATAAGTGGAAATTGATATTCACCGTTAAATTTACTTGTTGAATAGTAGCATGCATGATTCTAGCCTTATTTACATAATTGTCATCAATTCCTCATTCACCTTCCGGCATCAGTTATATTAGCATACATCATCCAAACGCCTTGAAATTTGGTGGATATCCACCATTTTTCATGTTCTTTCCATCAGTTCAGTTTGGGTCCCGATATCCCAAGGATGTTCAAGTTGCTTTCTCAATAGTTATTGTCTAATCTTGCCCATCGGGTTACTTATACACTGATCTAAGGGCTGAATTTTAACGTGTACGGCTAATTTGTGGTCCTCGGACCATATATAAAGTTTTGAGCAGAACGGATGGTGAGAACCTTGTGATCCACATTTCAAGGGATGATCGTCGCTCCACATCTCAATGGTCATATCAAGGAAAAATGAATGAAAGGATGATCGGAACTGATCTCAACAGTCAGATCAAGGGCTTCAAGCCCGCACAACCCATCTCCCCTGGAGATGTGATCAAAAAGTGTCAAAATGCTGCTGAAATTACCATTGAACTGTCTTATCTTTCATTCATTATGTTACATTGATTGTACTCTGTTTTCAGAATCAAGGGAATCCGATGATGTAAATGAACTCAAAATAAATGTGATCAATGTTCTCTTATCGAATTCTTTGTTATCATTGAATAAATCCCCAAACCAAACACATTTGTTTTCTTGTCGAAAACAGCTAGAATACGGAATCGTCCATCCATTGTCTAATAAACCCCATCGCCTTCTAGTCCAACTTCTTTCAATCATCATCTGACATATCCTTTGACTTTGTTGATATACCTTGAATCGGAGAATACAAGTCCTTGCAATAAAGCAAGTCCTCCATCTTAGCCTTCCATATGGTCCAATTAGAACCATTGAGACTAATCATCCTTGATGAGCCACCTTCCATAATTCAGAATCGATCCCACTTTGTTCAAACAACCTGTCTCTGATACCACTTTGTTGGGGGGCCTTTGCACAAAACCTTTGATCTAGCCTCTTAAAAATACCAGAATTATGGGATAATAAAGAAATGAAATAAATCAAAGCACAAACCACACGACACAAGAGACTTTTTACATGGAAAACCCTCAAAAAGGTAAAAACCACGGGACCTCGTCCAAAGCAACAATCCACTATGAAGTAGAACGTTACAACTTATCACAAGCATACACCGCTTGGATCAAACCTTCTTCACTCATGTAGGAGTGGATAAACAATAAGAGAATAAAAGAAAAATGGAGAGATCTCACCGATCACGAGGACGTAGAAGTGCTGAGACGTCGATTGCATAATAGATCACCTCTACGAGCATAACCTCCCTTCCACAAGCTTCCTCTCTCTCTCTCTCTCTCTCTCACCTTTGAAAGCCCTAAACCCTTTAGCAAACCCTTGCAAAGCTTTAGGAAACTCTCTTGCATTACCTAGAATAGCTTTAGGGACCCCTATTTATAGTATATACAACTCCCTTCCGTACCTCTTGCGAAACTGCCTCAAATTTACGCAGTCCGTACAAAATACGAACATGAATTTGCGTAACCTCGACTGG
The DNA here is from genome assembly GCA_021015155.1 of Magnolia officinalis. NCBI lineage: Eukaryota > Viridiplantae > Streptophyta > Magnoliopsida > Magnoliales > Magnoliaceae > Magnolia > Magnolia officinalis. Next base: position 66,774,597 of record JAJHSJ010000002.1, read on the forward strand.
ATAAGCAGGGTCCTCGACCGGTTGTGCACCTCCCTTCACTGGTCGAGCACCACGGAGTTCCAAAATTAATTGATCGCTAGACTTTGAGTCGAGTGCCACTCGACTGGTCGAGCACCATCCTCAACCGGTCGAGCAGCCCACTCGACCGGTCGAGCAGCGGGGTAAAACACATCCGATTTATACCATGCTGCCCAATCTCTCCTCTGAAATGAGAAAGAAAACCCCATCAGTAGAGTGGGTCGTAGACAATTTCATGGCACCATAGGAGGCCCAATCGGAGGTGGAAGTGATCTAGACTGTCACAACCTTAAAACATCCATATCTCGCCAACCGGAATGAGTTATTTGACGTACCATATATGATTATAATGTCCAAGAAAAATCCGTACAAAGACCTGAGTACCACCTCAAGCAGAAATCACTCAGGATCAAATCCTTTAGGAATTAGACAAAATTAACTAAGTGCTAAACTAGATCTACTTTAAATACGATCTACAAGATCCAAAACTTATAGAATCAATGACCCTAGGTTACCCTAAAATCTAGGATCAATCTCATTACCCAGTTGCTCTCGGGAGCACATTGAAACTCTGTATCGGATCTGGACCGCACGTCGAAAGTTCGAATGCTACGAAATTATATAATTAAGATCGCCTTGCTGGACTTGACCACCACCTCTGAAATCAAGTCTAGATAGTGTCCCAAGGCTATTCGCTTGAGCCCGGAGTGAAGAGTGTGAGAAAACGTAGTTTCTTTTAGAAATTAAATCTAATTTAAGTAATCTGAGACTTGTCACTTGCGGGCCGAATATAAGAATTCGGTCATTCAGAATTTGACCCAAATACACCCTCGGATGAGGGGAAATTTCATACACAGGTCAGTGTACTTATGGCCCTGATCGGTGATCGTGGACCGTTGAACTGGAACTGGTCCACCACGGGTGATCTGTAAACCAGATCGGACCGAAAACTTAACTCGACCTAGATCCATGGTCAGAGAGCTTAAGTCTGACCTTTGGCTCAACGGGGGGCTCCAGAAGTGCTCCGTTGAGCTAAAACAGACTCCATTTGGCTATAACCTAAGTATACCTTGGCCCTGGGGCCATTTCCATCAGTTTTGGGCCTATATAAGCCCCTTAAACCCTCTCTCTCTCTCTTCACTTACGAATTTCCAACCCTAAGGAGAAAAGAGAGAAGGAAAGTGAGAGAAAGTGTGAGAGAGAGTGGTGTTCAATCCAGGGCTTCTTCCCTGCCATTCCACGTACTCAACTATCGTATCTGAATCGTTCTTTCGGCGATTTCGATCCCATTCTTAGGTAAGAAAAGCTAACCCTAACTAGTTCTAGGGTTCCAAATAGTGTAAGTGATGAAATAGCTAATCTATTTCATGATATAGGTTGTCGTTCTGCTGTAGACGATGACTCGATATACAAACTAAGTTTAAAACTCGTTTATCGGCGTAAGGTGCCGACTATAGACGTATAGCTTATGGTTTTCAAGGCTTTCAATGTCGGTTAATGATTTATTCTTGACGTGGGTGCTATTTCACATGCATAAAGTGATGTCCGTGTCATTTTTTCAGTTATACGTTAACTAGGTTTAATATACTGTATTCCTCGTATTTATAGAAAATACCTATGTATGCTAGATGCATGTGTATCAACTTCTGGGTGAACGGAATAGCCTAATACATGATATCCCGACATACGTTGTGTATGTTATAACGTATAGCCTAAGTATTTGTAGAAATGTTTGAACGAATATGGAACTATGATTTATGCTTGCCATGACTATTGGTCGTGAATGCATGATCGTGGTTCATGTGGCAACTCCTTTGTGAAAGGATTCGCTACGACATGTGTTATAACTAGCATATTACAGGTATGTTGGAAGGTGTAGTCTAAGTGTTTGTAAAATTGTCTGAATGAGTAAGTAGTTAGTAAATTGCAATGTATAAGGGTGTTGAGATATGATTCTCAACTACTTTAACAATGTGTATACTTTCCTCCATGTACCGTATATTAGAGTATCTGTTTATCTATATAATGCATATGTATAAATCCATGTTTAAGTTATATTCCATAAAATGCAAAAACAAATCCGTGAAGGGTGATGGGGGAGTGGTGTAACGATTCCGTGCAACAGCTCTGGCAGCCCTAAAGCGGACATGATTGTATGATTTGAAATCTTGATCCATTACTGCTTTAACTATCTTCTAGGATATTTTGTTGTAATTGAATGTGATTGGGGCTATTGTATAGTCCAGGCAATCGGTAACAGAGCCTAGATTGGTGGATGATGTTGTTTCACCACACAGGATGTGTTCGACGAATCCGAGGCGTACTTCAGTTATCGACAGTGGTTAGGCAACACGGAGTGCTTACGCACTTCATGTCGATCAATTCGATGTGCACTCATGCTAGTCGAGCTCATTAAGTAACTCGATTGGCCCTATGTATGTTCACCATGTTTGGACGCTACTGGTTGAACCTAAGGTACTAAACTCACCAGTGGAAACCCTATTAACCTTGGTACCTCGATCCGCTAAGACTCATGAGCCGGACATGGTGGTATGGGACACCGTGGTCGAGCTGTCGCCCTACGCTGGGGCAACGAGTCTCCCCGTAGTGACCAGTGAGCAACACCGTCTCGTGAGCTGAATACGGTGGTATGGGACACTGTATTCAGGCTATCGGCCTACATTGATCAAGTGACGAGCCCTTTGTAGTGACCTCGAGCATACTCTGAGTCTACGTTGAGGCGACGAGCCTTCCTTAGCAACGAGAGTAAAAGCTAGGCCTACCTGGCTGTGGTCCTTAATTGGATCGGTGACGTGCCTTCGAAAATATACTGTCAGTTGGTAGGGCGTTGGTGGTAGTGACCTAGAACTGCAACTTCGTATGAGATTTACTAGGATTGACGACCCTAGAATGGATCATTGTTTGGGTATTGATATAAGGGAGGTACCTTAGTTTCCCAACCTTGCTGTATGAAAAGGACTAATAAGAACTTGGTAATCATATACATGCACCGCATTACGTGTGCTTTCAGGCGTAGCTGGTCAAGCACTAAGGTGGTGTTGTTCATGTGCGAACGTGAGATGAAGTCGCTGAGGGAGTGTAGCCGAGGGCATGCATCATACATTCATACCATTCTTGCATTAACAAGAGTACTTAGGGATGTGTGATTTACTGCTTTATCATTACTGCTTGATTGAACTAATAACATGCTAACCTTTGCTTTATTGTTCTACTGAGTTGACCACTCACTCCCACGTTACGGGACGGTGTTGTACACACCAACCAGACCCTGTCTTAGTTGCAGGTGATGGCGACGCTCAGGAAGCAGAGCCAAACTTCTATGACCATCAGGAGGAGTACTCTTATATGCAGTTCTCCAACGGCTTCGCTTAGGCTCTCCTGGTCTGCAGGGCTACAGGGTTTTATTACAAGTGAACCATTTTTTATACTTTTGACTTTTGTAATATTACATGTACACAGTGACTCAGTGTTATATTCATACTCTGGAGAATGATTTCGGTTTATATGTTCCTCTTGTATTTTATATAATTTTCAATCTTCTACTATCTTGAAAACAACTTAATCTGGAGTATGAATTACTGTTTTGGTATAATCTCACTCATGATTAATGCACTAACACAAACAACATTTAATCATAAGCATATATGTTGCATAAGTAATGTTTTGGAACTCGAGAGTCGAGTTGCTACTCGACCCCCGATTTTCAGGGCGTTACAAGTTGGTATCAGAGCATGTTTTGGATTAAACCGGACTTGAGTTATGGTCACACAACGTACGTTGACGCACATTCTACTTAGGTGGGTGCGAGAAAATGTAGAAACAGTCATAGGAATCCCGGTTTCGCCAAGTAGCAAAGTTCACCAAAAATGTTTGCCGAGATTGGGTCCGTACGCATCCATGATCGCATGGGACAACCTCGGATCACTCCCGGGCAGTCTATCAACGGATTAAGATCACAAATGACCCCATCCCAGCCTTTAGAAATCGCTAAATGCGAATATACATCAGATAGTATCCGTAATAACCCGAATAGACTCAAAACGGAGGTGGGGCCCAAATGGGGCACTTCCAGAGGGACCCAGGGTGGGCCCTGCACGTTTTTGGACCAAGGGGGGTAGGAGGACCTTACCCAGGGGGCAAGCCCTCGCCAGATTCTCCAGAGGTCGGCAAGGACCTTGCCGGTTTGGCGAGGCCTCGCCGCTAAACGGGCCTGGCCGGGCGGGCCGATGATTGCTAGGTGTTGTGTGGCCCACGGAAGCAAGGGGTTTTGATTAAAATCCTTCCAAACACACCCCTCCTTCACAAACTACCCCTCCACGTTTTCTTTTCTTCCAAAAAGTTTCGATTTCTCTCTCAAATCGCCCCACCAAACGATCTCTCTTCCATTTTCGTGCACCCTCTCCACCACCCTGCTGTAAGTCCATCTCCATTGTTGTCTACCCTCTCCATTCTCTCTCATTTGAGCGCTTGAATTCCCCATTTAAGGCTTAAATTCATGTACACCCACTACCCATCCTCTTTCTTCATTTTCCCTCTTCATTCCCTTTCATCGGAGCCTTTACACCCTCCTTTAAGGCTTAAATCCGTGGAGACCTAAAGACTCCAACCCTTTTCTCCCTTTTCTTCACTTTTCTATGGCCCTATTCAAGGTTATTACGGTCATTTTCTCTCATGGGAAAGAGAAAGGGTGTCGTGAATGAAGCCGGGCCTAGTCGTCCCACTCATGCAAGGAGACCGAGAGGCGTCACCGCAAGAACGGGAGTTGAGCGTGAGATACGGACTAAGCGGGACCTCAATCCCCAGGCTCCTCTCCCAAGAACTCTACTGGTGGAGTTGTCCCATGGATGATATGCGGACCGTAGGGTCCTTTTTGAGCTTAAGTGGATGGGCGGCTCTTTGGGGAGTATCTGCTATTGGAGCACCTAAGTGAAGCCAGTTGGGGTCCTGTGTTTGAGGGAAAATATCGTGCGAATGTGGGTACTGTCCGAGTTCTCTATGCCCATATTCGAGAGCTTACGCTGGATCCCTTGCAGTTCAAGATTCCCTCGGGAAGAGGTCAGGAGGCCACAATTGACGCTGGCATAATAGCTCGACTCATGGGAATACCGCATGGCCAAGTCCACGCGAGCGAGAAGAATTTGAATAGTGCACGTGAAAGGGATCGCCGTACGCGTTTCCTTTGTGGTCGACTGGTTCAATGGCAGCCAAACAATAGTCTCCTGGCGTCAAACATGACGGATGATTTCTGCCTACTCCACCATATCTGCACGTTTAACGTCTACCCCAGGTGGAGCAATCGCAATAAGTGCATGCGCCTGATGGTAAACTTTCGATACCAAGCGGGGTAGGGAGAGAAGTTGTGCGTGCCTACGTTCGTGTTGCGACAAATAATTCTTACCGCACGCTCCAATAAAAGGACTGATTCGCTCTCCTTCGGCCAGCTTATATGCAAGATTGCACGCGAGTTCGGCTATAGTCTTGGCACAGAACTTCAAGTGCCGCAACTTTCATCAATGAAACTATTCTCAATCAGATGGAAATCGGGCCCCGACAACGACAAGCCCGACTTGAGGAAAGTGAGGATGAGACAGTGAGTGAAGAGGAAGAGAGTGAGGAAGAGGGTGGAGCTGAAATAAAAGAGGAAGTGAGCGAAGAAGAAGAAGAGGCCCAGGATACAGAGGAGAGCTCCCCTCTTACGCCACCGGAGCAGGACACTGATCGGGCTGCTAGGGATGCTCGTATAGCTCGACTTGAGGAGGGTCAGGCTGTCCTACGATAGGGTCAGGCTGTCCTACGACAGGATATTATGGATATTCGGGGCCTCGTGAAACACAAGTTCAAGAAAGTGACTCGTACTTTGAAGACTATCCTGTGCTGCTTGCAGGATAAGGGTGCCCCTCCTCCTTCGCCAGACTCGGATGCCTAGTCATCCACGCCATTGCCCTGTGTATTGGTTTTGTTGTTGTGTTAGGATCTTTGTGTTTTCATGTTAATAGGCCTAGTGGTGTAGTAGTTGGTAACATGTTTTAAGTGTTTGAAGTCTTGGTTGTATTAGCTCATATGCATCTTCTGTCATGATTCATGTAACACTATGTTTCATGTATTATGACAATTTTGGTAAATGAAATGCATGAAGTTGCTTTAACCTGTGTAGGAATGCTGCGTAAATAAGTTTGTGAGTATACTGAATCTGACCTGGGTTGCGCCTTATGTCGAATATAGGGTAGGCCACTTATGGTCACGGGGAGCACACAGTACGCCTCGCAATTACTGGTTCGATAGATCAGGCACCTCCCCAGAGTGATCGTTGTACCGACCCTGGTTTGGGCTTGATTCGTGAGACTATACCAGAGTCTCAGCCTTCTATTGGTCCTGCAGATGGACCGCCACCGTACACACCACCGGTCGTGAGCAGAACCGTGCGTCTTCTTCAACACAGCATGTGCCTCTGTCAGCCCCACCTGCGGATAGGTTGGAGCAGTTAATGACAATGATGCACCAGCAACATCAGCAGCTCTTATCTACTATTGCAAGGGCCCTAGCTCAGGGTGGAAGTGCGACTTCACCTTCACCAACTGTTTGTCCTGCTGAGACTGTAGGGCCTTCTGCTCAGGATGAGGGTGTGCCTCTCCCTGCACCTGCTGCATACCCTACGGGAAATCTGGGTACGAGTGGTCTCCTCGAGCGATTCCAGCGCTTGAGGCCTCCTACCTTTACGGGTTCTCATAGACCCGAGGAGGCCGAATATTGGCTCGACTGCATCTCCAAGATGCTGAGGATGCTACATTGTACAGAGCAGGAATAGGTCGAGTTGGCCACCTTTATGTTCGAAAAAGAGGCTATCTTGTGGTGACATAGTGTTCTGCGGACAGTTGCAGTTGGCTATATATGGACATGGGCAGATTTAGAGTTCCGCTTTCATGAGAAGTACTATCCCCAGACGTACCAGCACGAGAAGGAGAATGAGTTCTTGCATCTCAGACAGGGAGGCATGACAGTGGCAGAGTACGAGAACAGGTTCACGGAGCTAGCCAGATATGCTCCTTTGATACTAACTGATGAACCGATGAAAATACGGCATTTTTCAGATGGGTTGCGGCCCGATATCCGCACTCAGACGTGTTGCGCTAGCATTTCCAATTACACCGAGTTAGTCAACATGTCTCTAAGAGTTGAGCAGGATGGAGACAGTTTCTCAAACACGTATACCAATGGGCCAGAGGCCTCAGCCCGAATCACAGGACCGACCAATCCTTGGTAAGAGGCCACATGTAGATTTGCCTCCCAGGCCCATGGCTCTGCCGACCCAACAAAGGCAAGCGAAAAGTTGGTGTACATATTGTGATAAAGGCAGACACACTGACCCCTTCTGTTTCACCAAGATGAAAGACAATGGTATCATGCCACCTCAGAAGAATGATCGTTGGCCACCACGTGATATAACGACTCCACCCCCATGATCTGCACCACCAGTGCAGCCACTTTACCGACCACCTGTACCCTGAAATGGGTCACCCCAACAACCTATGACGGTGTAACCAAACCATCCTCGACAAGCCCGTGTGCATGCACTTGTAGCTAAAGCACCTGAGTCTACAACTGCAGCGCCTTTGACCTTTGAGGTCTCTGCCCGTAGTCAAGGTATGCCTGTATTCCTATTGGTAGACATTGGGTCCGTGTCATGCTCCACAGTCAAGCGTTTGGGATTGAACACTACCCCTATGGATGTGTTGTGAGTCCTTATCGTGACAAGGACCTTCTCCGATACTACCAAACTTTGTAAGGATTGCCCGATAGACTTAGGAAGCAGAGCGGTGTGTATTAACTTGATAGTTTACTCGCTCATAGGCGCGACGCATGCTGGTGGACTAATAGCCCACCGGCCCATGGTTGAAGGAAATTGATCCCGGTTATACGTAAGGTTTGGTCACTAAATAGGAGCTGGATCTTCCTTAGAAGGTCAGTAATGAAGTCGAGGAGCTGGATCTTCCTTAGAAGGTCAGTAATGAAGTTGTCGAAGGAAAGAAAGTAGGGTGCAAGTATTAAACCAATTTGTATGAGAGAATAACAATGGATTACTATAAGGATTATAAAAATAACATGGTAACTAGAGATGACAAATATGTTGTAAATAATAGAAGGGTCGAAACAGAAAATTTTTACAACTTCGAGTTGTCAATAGGCTGGTCATACCTTTTCATATTAAAGTTTAGTATGTGGTGTCTATTTAGGAATTATTTATAATCATACTAAGAAGTATCCTACAATTAGATTTGATTATACGTAAAGATATATATATATATATATATATATATATATATATATATATAGTTGTTTTTGTACAATTAAATTAGAACCCTCGGGTAGGATTGAGTTTCATAGTTTAATACTCCGTAAGCTCATGTTAGAGGCGAACTACAGTAAAATATTATAAGTTTCTTCTGTCCCTTGTAAATTCAAGGTTCATACCGCGTCGAGGAGATGTCCCTCTTCTTTCCTTTCCCGCGGCCTTATGTTGCTAGCATTCCAAACTTCTGTAATATTTTAGGACTCTCGACTCTTCTCTACCTCCCGAAGTTAATGAAACCAAAGTGCAAATCTTCTCATAACCCCCTAGCCATACGATTGAAATGGTGACATACAACTATAATATTAGGAGATCGAAAACCCTTCTAGTATAGTCTTTTGACTATGAGCACCAGGAAAGAACTTATTATCCACCAAGTTAAACATAGGTTAAACAAGAACTCTCGTTGAACAAGATCCAAAGGACAACCTTATAGACATGAGGCTTGAACCTCCTAGTGAATTATAATACTCCTTAAATACTTAGGATGATCCAATTTCGGAATTTCAGAACGACATCCATACGAGGCATTCGCGGCTTAACTCAATTCTTAATCCTGGGTGATTACCAAAGGACTCACTGCTTGACTGAGCAGAAGACCAAGATCCATCAGGATTAGGAAGGGATATAATGTGTTGTCTGCCCTGGTCAGGCGGGCAATCAACGTACGGGTTCGAGCCTACCACAACTGACTTTCCGTATTAGCCCAATCAGAAATGGTAGAACATACCACCCTTAGGTAAACTTTAACATCAGACACTTAGCACGATAGTACTGACTTGGACACTTATCTTCAAACCTCAAAGGTAGAAACTTTTAAGAGAGGTAGACCGATATGAGCTAGGCTAGTATAGTTGTTATATACCCTAACACGTATATAAACCTAAAACCAACAGAACTAACCTGAAAACCTTTACTTATTACCCTTAGACAATTTCGGGGACGAAATTTTTCTTTAAGGGGGGTAGATTGTAACGTCCCAGAAAAATCCGTACAAAGACCCGAGTACCACCTCAAGCAGAAATCACTCAGGATCAAATCCTTTAGGAATTAGACAAAATTAACTAAGTGTTAAACTAGATTAGTTACGAAATCCGCTTGATCCACTTTAAATATGATCTGCAAGATGCAAAACTTGCAGAATCATTGACGCTAGGTTACCCTAAAATCTAGGATCAATCTCATTACCCAGTTGCTCTTGAGAGCACATTGAAACTCCGTATCGGATCTGGACAGCATGCCGAAAGTCCGAATGCTACAAAATTATATAATTAAGACCACCTTGCTAGACTTGACCACCACCTTGGAAATCAAGTCCAGATAGTGTCCCGGAGCTATTCGCTTGAGCCCGGAGTGAAGAGTGTGAGAAAACTTTGTTTCCTTTAGAAATTAAATCTAATTTAAGTAATTTGAGACTTGTCACTTGTGGGCCGAATATAAGGATTCAGACCGTCGGAATCTGACCCAAATACACCCTCGGATTAGGGAAAATTTCATACACAGGTCAGTGTACTTGTGGCCCTGATCGGTGATCGTGGACCGTTGAACTAGAACTGGTCCGCCACGGGCGATCTGTAAACCCGATTGGACCGAAAACTTAACTCGACCTAGATCCATGGTCAGAGAGCTTAAGTCCGACCTTTGGCTCAAGGGGGACTCCAAAAGTGCTCCGTTGAGCTGAAACAGACTCCCTTTAGCTATAACCTAAGTATACCTTGGCCCTGGGGCCATTTCCATCAGTTTTGGGCCTATATAAGCCCCTTAAACCCTCTCTCTCTATCTCTTCACATACGAATTTCCAACCCTAAGGAGAAAAGAGAGAAGGAAAGTGAGAGAAAGTGTGAGAGAGAGAGTTGGTGTTCAATCCAGGACTTCTTTCCTGCATTCCATGTACTCAACTATCGTATCTGAATCGTTCTTCCGGTGATTTCGATCCCGTTCTTAAGTAAGAAAACCTAACCCTAACCACTTCTAGAGTTCCAAATAGCATAAGTGATGAAATAGCTAATCTATTTCATGATATAGGTTGTCGTTCTGCCGTAGACGATGACTCGATATACAAACTGAGTTTAAAACTCATTTATCGGTGTAAGGTGCGGACTATAGACGTATAAGTTATGGTTTTCAAGGCTTTCAAAGTCGGTTAATGATTTATTCTTGATGTGGGTGCTATTTCACATGCATAAAGTGATGTCTGTTTCATTTTTTCAGTTATACGTTAACTAGGTTGAATATATCGTATTCCTTGTATTTGTAGAAAATACCGTATACATATGAAATTCGGATTTGTGCTTGCCATGATTAATTACTACCTATGTATGCTAGACGCATGTGTATCAACTTCTGGGTGAATGGATTAGCCTAATACATGTTATCCCAACATACGTTGTGTATGTTATAACGTATAGCCTAAGTGTTTGTAGAAATGTTTGAATGAACATGGAACTATGATTTATGTTTGCCATGACTATTGGTCATGAATGCATGATCGTAGTTCATATGGCAACTCCTTTGTGAAAGGATTCACTACGACATGTGTTATAACTAGCATATTACAGGTATGTTGGAAGCTGTAGTCTAAGTGTTTGTAAAATTGTCTGAATGAGTAAGTAGTTAGTAAATTTCAATGTATAAGGGTGTTGAGATATGATTCTCAACTACTTTAACTATGTGTATGCTTTCCTCCATGTACCGTATATTAGAGTGTCTGTTTATCTATGTAATGCATATGTATAAATCTATGTTTAAGTTGTATTCCATAAAATGCAAAAACAAAGCCGTGAAGGTGATGGGGGAGTGGTGTAACGATTCCGTGCAACAGCTCTGGCAGCCCTAAAGCAGACGTGATTGTATGATTTGAAATCTTGATCCATTACTGCTTTAACTATCTTCTATGATATTTTGTTGTATTGAATGTGATTGGGGCTATTGTATTGTCCAGGCAATCAGTAACAGAGCCTAGATTGGTGGATGATGTTGTTTCGCCACACAGGATGTGTTCGACGAATCCGAGGCGTACTTCGTTTATTGACAGTGGTTAGGCCACATGGAGTGCTTACGCACTTCATGTCAATCAACTCGATGTGCGCTCGTGCTAGTCGAGCTCGCCAAGTAACCCGATTGGCCCTATGTATGTTTACCATGTTTAGACGCTACTGCTTGAACTTAAGGTACCAAACTCACCAGTGGAAACCCCGTTAACCTTGGTACCTTGATCCGCTAAGACTCATGAGCCGGACATGGTGGTATGGGACACCGTGGTCGAGGTGTCACCTACGCTGGGGCGACGAGCCTCCCCGTAGTGACCAGTGAGCAACACCGCCTCGTGAGCCGAATATGGTGGTATGGGACACTATTTCGAGCTGTCAGCCTACACTGATCAGGTGACGAGCCCTTTATAGTGACCTCGAGCATACTCTGAGTCTATGTTGAGGCGACGAGCCTTCCGTAGTAACGAGAGTATAAGCTAGGCCTACCCCTTCGCAGCCTGGCTGTGGTCCCCAGTCAGGTCGATGACGTGCCTTCGAAAATAGACTGCCAGTTGGTAGGGCGTTGGTGGTAGTGACTTAGAACCGCAACTTCATATGAGATTTACTAGGATTGACGACCCTAGAATGGATCATTGTTTGGGTATTGATATAAGGGAGGTACCTTAGTTTCCCAACCCTGCTGTATGAAAAGGACTAATAAGAACTTGGTAATCATATACATGCACCGCATTACGCGTGCGTTCTGGAGTAACAGGTCAAGCACTGAGGCAGTGTTGTTCATGCACAAACGTGAGATGAAGTCGCTGAGGGAGCGTAGGCGAAGGCATGCATCATACATTCATACCATTCTTGCATTAACAAGAGTATGTAGGGATGTGTGATTTACTGCTTTATCATTACTGCTTGATTGAATTGATAACTTGCTAACCTTTGCTTTATTGTTCCACTGAATTTATCACTCACTCCCACGTTACGGGATGGTGTTGTACATACCAACCAGACCCTATCTTAGTTGCAAGTGATGGCAACACTTAGGAAGCAGAGCCGAACTTCTATGACGATCAGGAGGAGTACTCTTATATGCAGTTCTCCGACGGCTTCGCTTAGGCTCTCATGGTCGGCGGGGCTACAGGGTTTTATTACAAGTGAACCATTTTTGATACTTTTGACTTTTGTAATATTACATGTACATAGTGACTCAGTGTTATATTCATACTCTGGAGATAGATTTCGGTTTATATGTTCCTCATGTATTTTATATAATTTCTAGTCTTCCGCTGTTTTGAAAACAAGTTGATCTGGAGTATGAATTTTTGTTTTGGTATAATCCCACTCATGATTAATGCACTAACACAAACAACATTTAATCATAAGCATATATGTTGCATAAGTGATGTTTTGGAACTCAGGAGTTGAGTTGCTACTCGACCCCCGATTTTCAGGGCGTTACAATGATTTTGGAGTAGGAGAATCTACTTTAGCCAACCAACCTACTATGACCAGTTGCCCACTATGGATTTTCCATATTCCATCAGATCGATGGTTGAAAATCTATTTTATTTCCATTTTTACTATCTATAGTAAGTTTTAGTTTGATCATAACTTTTGATCCATTAAGTTTTAGGAGTCGTGCCAACATGAAAAGGGCTTAGAAAAATTAGAGAAATAACGTGGTTAAGCCAAATTAGGCACTTACTGTTTTTGGCTGAAAACCATGAAGTCTAGTGGAAATCACGACCGTCTATCAATAGTAAGTTTACTATTTATAGTAAGTCATGATTTTAGAGAGTATAAGTTGGAGTTTGATTGTAAAACTTCTTCGTATATTTCGTATCCATATTTAAAGAATTATAATTCATTATTATCATCAATTAATTTATTTCAGATTTTATTAGAATTTATTTCTATTTTTCGTCTTTCCTCGTGTGGATAATAAGAATCTCTACGAAAAGTTTAGGGAAACTCCATGGATTCAGAGTACTTATCCCTTGACGAAGAGGTGCTCAAACTCATCATACCCATCCCTGCGTGAAAAAATAAGTCAAACAAGTTGACCCGTCAACCCTATGGATAAATGGCCCAAGTGTCCAGTAAGAAATAGAGGAAAAAGTGACAGCTTATATTGTGTGATTGCTGCATGATTAAAAGAATCACCGACTCAGATCAACTCGTTCAGTCTTGAGTCGAGTTAGACCTGATTAACAAGGAAGCGGATTGTGTAGTAACTCACTAAGTTTAGCGTACTGAGTAAACTCTATGTGGTCCACAATGATTTATGTATTTTATCCGCTCCATCTATCCATTTTATTAGATAAGTTTAGGTCTTGATCCAAAAAAATAAACTTATAAAATGTTCAAATGGAACACACCACAGGAAATAGTACAGTTGAAAATTTCTTGAGAGCCACAGAAGTTTTAGATCAAGCTTATATTTATTTTTCCCTTCATCCATGTCTGTATGATCTCATGAACATGTTGGATGACAGATAAACATCACTGTGGGACCTAACAAGGTTTCAACAGTGGAAATCATTATCCCCGCTGTTTCCAGTGGTATGGTCCACTTGATCTTTGAATATGCTTCAATTTTGGGCTCAACCCCTTAAATTAGATGGAAAAACAAATTGACAGTGTGGATAGATCACATACATTCAAAGTGGGCCCAACTGAGTTTACTCAATACGATAAGTGCGTACTTGAGTAACTCAGTACGCAATCCGAGTCTCTCCTGGGATTTGTCCCATCAAACTCGTCTAAGTCTGAAAACCACAGATCACTCTAGATGGTTTATCTGTGGACGACCCATGGCTAGACCCACTTAATAGACGGTTCTGAGCAACATCTCCCTCTCTAACTGAATACTTACGGGAGTTTCTCAAATGAGATGTGTCAAAGAGGCCAGAACATAAATGCCACTTCATAGTGTCACAAGGCTACTAGCACTATTTCACTCATGCCATGCTTATCAGGGGGATCTATTCCATTGAGTTCCCCACGTTTATACAAAGAAATGGATGGTCAGAAGAATGACTAGGAGGACTTTGGTGCTATCTTCTGCGAATGATTATTTAAATAGTGGGTCCAACCCGGTCCAAGCCCAAGTTGTTGGCTAGCATATGGCCTGGGCTTGGACCTGAACTTTAGGTGTCCTCCCCTTCCATTTGCCAGCCTTTAGTTGGTCTAGCTGAGTTAATGAGCTATTTATCACTCTCATGTAAGAGCTCCATATGGTGGGCCTTACTGATCAACGGTCTGGATTGTCCTATCAGTTGGACTATAGGATTAAGTAAACCAATGGGCCCCACTTTAGGTGATACGCTGCGCAGATAGGCTGTGCAGCAATGCGTATTGGGAAGGAATGCTATTACTATTTACGCAGTCAGCAATTTGGATTGAACTAGGACACAACAATGTGGAGCAATGAGAGAGAGAGTTATGATGGGATTCAAACTCTCATCTCCTCAGCTTCTATATAAGAGAAGAGTTGGGTCCCCAATCCTACACAACGACAGAACCTAACTCTCATCTACTATTCTGTGTATTGGTGCAAAGGAGAGGAAGACTACAACTTTAGTATTCTATTATTCTCAGCAATGGCGTCCCACTTAGGTAAGCCATCTGAACCCTTGATCTTCATGACCTGTGCATAGCCAATCTCTGGGATTTCCGCATCCAGATAAGATTACAGTTGGTATCAGAGCCATCTATGCAAAGGCATGGATGATTAGATTAAAATTAATCCATTATAGATTCATATTCAAAAATTCGATCTTCGAATTTACAAATTAGGTAAAATTAGGATTTCGAATTTTTGTTTTTACCACATCTTAATTAGGGTGTTTTTTTTTTCGATTTTGAAATCCCCAAATACAGTCAAATTAGGGATTTTGGATTCAAACCCCTAAATATAGAAATCCAAATTAGGGATTTTGGATTCGAAACCCAAATCCGAACATTAGGGTTTTCAGATCTACAACCCTAAATCCAGTAATTAGGGATTTTTGAATCCGATTCTAAAATCAAGCTTATTAGGGATTTAGATTCAAATCTCCAAATCTGGATTCAGTAATTAGGGTAATCTGGAAATACAAAACCCACATCTCTTTAGGGATTTCAGATTCCAGATTATATCGCTCAGATTCGAATACGATAATCCCAAATTGGGGATTTTATATACCCTTACCTGTAATCCCAAATATTTTAGGATTTTATATACACATCCGAGAAAGTGCCCTAGTTTGTCAATTAGCGTGAGTGTTGAATCAGTTAGACTACAGAGCTGATAGGAAGATCATTTCAAGCATCTGCCTCAACCAGATGTGTGCAAGCTTGCCACAGGTAAATCTGAGCCTCACATCCCTTGTCCCAAATCACCAGGTATACTAAAACCCTTTTAAAATGTTAGAATATCATAGGGTTTTTAGGGTAAGAAAACGTTTTCAAAATAGAAAATTTCTCTAAGTATTCTTGCCTTGTCGATTTTATCGATACACATCTCGATATGATCGACCTACGCTGTCGAGTTCCCGATGCTCCATCGATACCATCGAAAAGATGACCAAATATGTCCAGCAACCTTATACATATCTGGACGGAATTATCGATGTATCGATACACCTATCGATATCATCGATAGTCAAATCTCGAGTCTATCGGAAGTGACTCGAAAATATCGACAGGTAGAATTTCGGCGCCCCTGTTTCTTTTTTAGATATCATATAAGCATCGATATATCGAAGCCTCCTCGATACCATCGAAATTCAAACCTCGATGATATCGGTAGGCCTTCGATGATATCGAACTTGGGTGTCAAGTTCTCCAGCAAAATATTTCAAGGTGATTTATCTATAATCGGGGGTCACTCGATAGAATCGATATTCAAATATCGATGATATCGATGCCGTATCGATTGCATCAAATTGGACATAAACTGTCCAACAAGCTTTATGAAAATTCCTTTTGATTTATCGATGCATCGACACAGCTATCGATATCATCGACATTCAAATTCCAATGATCTTGAAAGTCCCTCGATAACTCATGAAAACCTGAAATATTTCAAGTCAAGTCTCTCTCATTTTTCAAGTGTCGATGGATCGAACCTCGCATCATTGGAATCGGAGTTCGAAATCCGATGACATCGAAAATCGTTTCGATTCATCCACCAGCTGGCAAAAGGTTTCAAAAGCGTATGACATTGAGTTCGAGTCATCGAGCAGACCATCGATGCTATTGAGAGCATACGCTCGATGATATCGAACCTGCTCGATGATATCAAACTCTGTCATAAATGTGACCGTTTTATATCCGTTGGAACCTTTTGCCTATATTAAGAGGACTTGTCTATTATTGCTGTGAGAGAAAGAAGAGTGATCTTTTGAGTGTTTAACCTTAGATCTTATACCCAAAGCCCTTTCTCTCAAGGGAGTTCATCCTCCAATCCACCCTCACCATTGATATTCAATAGAGTGGATTGGGGAATGAACTTTCGCATTCAAGGATCCACCAGCTACTACCTTAATGGCAAATCATGAAGCTAGGATGCCTTGATTGCATAGATAATTGAAATCGCTCTATCTTCCTTATAGGAAAATCTTTTGAGAGTAGGATTTCATCATAACCTTGACCCAACCCCTCGTCATGCAATGGTACATCTTTTGAGTCATGAATCAAGGAGACCAAAGACTCTTCATCAACAAAGGAGGCGATCTTAGTCAACGTGCCTAATGGGACTCATCCACTTATCTGTAAGTATCTAGAGTTCAGAGGACACTTGTGATAATTCCTTTTTAGGATTGGGTCTTAAGTGTTTCTCACCCCTTCAAGCCCTCGTAGGAGGCCTCCGACGGGAGTGTACGTGGTGGGTGTGTTGTGTGGACCCTTGCTCTGTGGAGAGCATAAACATCTGGTTGAAGGTGACCAGTAAAAACCTTAGGTTTGAGGTGAACCGTGTGAAACCTCGGGTTTGGGGTAAACCGCTAAAACCTCCGTTAGGGTCTTATGGAAGATTCTTGGCCAGTGTGCCTAAAAGTGGGTGCGTTGTGTTGACCCTTGTTCGTGAGAGCATAAACAGTCAGCCTCAGTGTAGGTTGTAAAGGTTGAAGGTGAACCGCTGTGAAACCTCCTTAATGAAATCCAGCACATTCAATGGTTGAGTGCGTCTACTGGGAGTGGAGTAGATTGATCGTCGAACCACTATAAAAATGACTGTGTTTGAGATTGCTATTTTTCTGAATGTGTGATTTACTTTAATACTCTCATATCTGAATATCTGAGATCACACCTCACACACATACACAGTCATATCCATCATAAACTAGTTTGCATACTGTTCACTTATTAAATAGTTTGTGATTGGATCCTCTACCAGTTTGGAAGCCAGTAGAGTTATTTTTGAGTAATCCTAATATAAGCTTGTTGTTATGATTAGTGCAGTAGGATTTTAAATAAATCATAAATAAAAAAAAACTTTAAAAGTCCTATTCATCCCCCTCTAGGACATTTTGGCATATTCCTACTTCAACTAAAGCGGTCTCCACCGCTATTTCAATTGGTATCAGAGCGGGTCTCTCTTTAAGGGCTTCACCGCCTAAAGAGTGATCTTGACTGAAGTCGGAATCATGTCCAAAAGTTTCCAAGAGGCTGTGACAAACCAGAATAATTGCCTTGTAATTCATACCGCTCTGAAAGTCGGTAATAGTTTAAAGTGGGACCTTGATAATGGATACTCCAGACACATGACTGGTGATCAAACTCACTTTTGTGAGTATTCGAACTTTGATGGAGGATCAGTTACATTTGGAGATGGTAGCTTACCAAAATTGTTAGACAAGGAACAATAGTTGTATCAGGCCTTCCAAAGATCAAACATGTCCTCTGTGTAGAAGGTCTGAAACATAATCTCCTTAGTATCTCCCAAATCTGTGACAAATAACATCTTGTCACTTTCTCAAAGGATGTGTGTAGAATTTTAGATCATACGGGAAAATCTCTCATAAAAGGTTTACGCACTAGTGATAATTGCTATGTCATTGAAAGTATAAGTGAGAATGTGCTATCCACAAAATGTAATATGGCTGTAAAGAATGGATCCAAACTAGGGCACCAAAGGTTGGGACACGTTCACTACCGAAATTTAGCAAAGCTCAGTTCAAAAATTTTGGTTAAAGGACTTCCCAAGATTAGAAAAGAAGAAAAAGTTGTCTGTGGAGAATGTCTGAAAGGAAAACAGATAAAAGTCGGACACAAAAAAACAACCACCATAGCAACAACAAAACCTTTGGATCTACTACATATGGATTTAGTTGGACCAACTAAAGTGGAAAGCCATGGCAAGAAAAGATACTTCCTAGTGGTGGTAGATGACTACATCAGATTTACTTGGGTCGTATTTCTTCGAGAAAAATCGGATGCTTTCGAGGAATTTGTGATCCTGGCAAAGCGGTTCCAAAATGATAAGGGATACGACATCAATCGCATCAGAAGTGATCATGGTGGAGAATTTGAGAATGAAAGATTCGAAAAATATTGCAATGAGAAAGGAATTCATCATGAATTCTCAGCCCCAAAAACCCCTCAGCAAAATGGAGTCATTGAAAGAAAAAATCGAGTATTGCAGGAAATGGGGTCAGTTATGCTAAATGGGAAAGATATGGCAAAAGTTTTTGGGCAGAAGCTATCAATACTGCCTGCTACATCATAAATAGAGTATATCTTAGATCAAGTCTGAATAACACTCCATGCGAACTATGGTATGGGAAACTGCCTAGTGTGAAATATTTTCGAGTCTTTGAAACAAATGTTATATCTTGAGAGACAGAGATCACCTAGGGAAATTTGAGTCTAAAAGTGATGAAGGTATCTTTCTGGGGTATGCCATGAATAGTCGTGTGTATAGAGTGTACAATCTACGAACCCTCACTATCAAGAGTCAGTCAATGTGGTAATCAATAATCAACCTCATGAAGAAGGTACACCTGTGAATGAATTAGAAGATGATGTAGATTCATGCATATTAGAAAAATCTGATAAAAAAGCTCCATCACCCAGTGAACCTCAATCATCATCTGACATTCCCATCATAAAGGATCACCCTTGAGAACAAATTATTGGAGATCCCAATGATGGTGTAAGAACTCGACGACAGATAGAAAATATCTATAGCCATTTCTGCTTTACCTCAAAGTTTGAACCCAAGGACATTGTGGAAGCTCTTCAAGATGAACATTGGATAAATGTTATGCAAGAAGAACTTCAACAATTTCAAAGAAATGAGGTTTGGTAATTGGTTCCCAGACCACTCGATACAAATGTCATTGGAACCAAATGGGTCTTCAAGAATAAATCTGATGAATCAGGAAATGTAATCAGGAACAAAATAAGGCTTGTAGCTTAAGGGTACTCACAAATAGAAGGCATTGATTTTGATGAGACATTTGCTCCTGTAGCTCGCCTTGAGTCTATCAAAATTCTTTGTCCATTGCATGTGCATTAAAATTTGAACTATTTCAAATGGATGTTAAGAGTGCTTTTCTTAATTGAGATCTCGCTAAAGAAGTTTATGTAGAACAACCAAAGGGATTTTCAGATCCGAAGTGTCCTCATTACGTATATCATCTGAACAAAGCCCTCTATGGTCTCAAACAATCACCACGTGCTTGGTATGACGATTGACAAAGTTTCTTTTGGACCATAAATTCTGCAGAGGGAGTGTTGATAAGTCTCTGTTTACCCAAATAACAAAAGACTCACTACTTATTGCACAAATTTATGTGAATGATATAGTCTTTGGTTCAACATGTGAAGATGTCGCATACAAATTTGCCGACCTCATGAAATTAGAATTTGAAATGAGTATAGTTGGTGAACTAAACTTCTTCATAGGATTACAGGTCAAGTAACTATATGATGGAATCTTTATCTGTCAAACCAAGTATGCGAATGATTTGGTGAAAAGGTTTGGTCTTGAATTTGGTTGCTCTTATCACACTCTCATGAGTACCACACTCAAACTTTCCAAAGATACAAATGGGAAGAGTGTAGATCAACATCTCTACCGGAGTATGATAGGAAGTTTACTATATCTCATAGCTAGTCGACCTGACATATCTTTTAGTGTGGGGATATGTACTCGATATCAGGTAGATCCTAAGGAATCTCACCTAGCGGCCGTTAAGAGGATCATTAAATACATAGCAGGAACTACCTCCTTCAGACTGTGATATCCATTTGAAACATCTACCATCATCACTGGATACTCTGATGCTGACTGGGTAGGAAATTTGGATGATCAAAAATCAACAAGCGGAGGATGTTTCTATATTGGAAACTGTCTAGTCTCTTAGCAGAGCAAGAATCAAAATTCAATATCATTATCTACTGCCGAGGCTGAATACATTGTCGCTGGAAGTTGTTGTGCACAACTCCTTTGGATGAGGCAGATGTTGTTGGACTACATGATTGAACAACCCACGATGAGTCTTTTCTGTGATAACACAAGCGTGATCAACATTTCAAAGAATCCTGTTCAACACTCTCAGACTAAGCACATTAACATCCGTCATCATTTTATCCGAGAACTTGTTGAAGACAAGATTATTACATTGGATTATGTTTCCACAGAAAAGCAACTTGCAGATATCCTCACCAAACCTCTTGATACAAATAGGTTTAGTGACCTTCAAAAATCCATTGGGGTCTACACTCACTAAATCTCTGTAGACATAAGCAACACAGGTGATGACATTCTCAATGATATCTGAACAGTGTCAATAACGTCAAAATTTACAGATCAATGATATTCAACATCGATGAAATTGAAGAAACTTGGGAATGCACAATGATAACTGGTGGTTCTTTCCAATGGTTGGGCTGAGAATATTTCTGTTAGGAGATAACTGTTAATCTACTGCTGTTTGTGGCCGTATGTGTTTTGGATAGGTGGATAATTTGGTTATGGCTGAGTATAATTCATATTTTGACTGTCATACTTATGTTTTAAGATCCCCTAGTTTATCTAGTTTCTGATATAGAATGCATGTGATGCTTTTAATGAATCCTCTAACTGTTATATCACTGCATGTATCTGATCTGTTATGCATATATATTCACTACAAATGATGTCTGACTAAGCAAACTGTTTGACTACTATACATTTATCTGATATATGCTTATTCCTCTTCTCTTGGTTCTCCCAAATACTTCAAAGCTTCAGTCAATATCAACTGTTATATCTTTGTCAATGACTGACAAAAAGGGGGAGAACAGTCCAAACACCCCGAGCGGAAGAACAGAAAATTGTATATCTGCTTGAATGATGTTGCAGGTATTAGGGGGAGCAGCTGCATCAAGCGAGGGGAAGTTTACAGTTAGGGGGAGCAGATACTGGGCAGTGTACATGGGTTCAATAGAAATTATAAATTTGTGTAAAATGAATGTACACACAATTTAGGTTGTGTTTGTCCATGCTCTAGGGTGTTTTGGGATTTTGTCACGTAATTGACAAAGGGGAAGATTGAAAGTGCCCTGGTTTGTCAATTAGCGTGAGTGTTGAGTCAATTAGAATACAGAGGTTGATAGGAAGATCATTTCAAGCGCCTGCCTCAAACGGATGTGTGCAAGCTCGCCACAGGTAAATCCGAGCCTCACATCCCTTGTCCCAAATCACCAGATATACTAAAACCCTTAAAAAATGTTAGAATATCATAGGGTTTTTAGGGTACGAAAACGTTTTCAAAATAGGAAAATTCTCTAAGTTTTCTTGCCTTGTCGATTTTATCGATACACATCTCGATATGATCGACCTGCGCTGTCGAGTCCTCGATGCTCCATCAATACCAACGAAAAGAGGACCAAATATGTCCAGCAACCTTATACATATCTGGACGGAATTATCTATATATCGATATCATCGATATTCAAATCTCGAGTCTACCGGAAGTGACTCGATAATATCGACAGGCAGAATTTTGGCGCCCCTATTTTTTTTTTAAGATATCATCTAAGCATCGATATATCGAAGCCTCCTCGATACCATCGAAATTCAAACCTCGATGATATCGGTAGGCCTTCGATAATATCGATCTTGGGTGCCAAATTCTCTAGCAAAATATTTCAGGGTAATTTATCTATGATCGGGGGTCACTCGATAGAATCGATATTCAAATATCGATGATATCGATGCTGTATCGATTGCATCGAACATGGACATAAACTGTCCAGCAAGCTTTATGAAAACTCTTTTGATTTATTGATGCATCGACATAGCTATCGATATCATCGGCATTCAAATTCCGATGATCTCGAAGGTCCCTCGATCACTCATGAAAACCTGAAATATTTCAAATCAAGTCTCTCTCATTTTTCAACTGTCGATGGATCGAACCTCTCATCGATGGAATCAAAGTTCGAAATTCGATGACATCGACAATCGTTTCAATTCATCGACCAGCTAGCAAAAGGTTTCAAAAGCGTATGACATTGAGTTCGAGTCATCGAGCGGACCATCGATGCAATCGAGAGTATACACTCGATGATATCGAACTCTGTCATAAATGTGACCGTTTTATATCCGTTGGAACCTTTTGCTTATATAAAGAGGACTTGTCTATTGTTGCTGTGAGAGAAAGAAGAGAGAGCTTTTAAGTGTTTAACATTAGATCTTATACCCAAAGCCCTTTCTCTCAAGGGAGTTCATCCTCTAATCTACCCTCACTATTGATATTCATAGAGTGGATTGGGGAATGAACTTCCGCATTCAAGGATCCTCCAGCTACTACTTATTGGCAAATCATGAAGCTAGGATGCCTTGAATACATAGATGATTGAAATCGCTCTATCTTCCTTATAGAAAAATCTTTTGAGAGTAGGATTTCATCATAACCTTGACCCAACCCGTCGCCATGCATTGGTACATCTTTTGAGTTGTCGATCAAGGAGACCAAAGACTCTTCATCAACAAAGGAGGAGATCTTGGTCAACGTGCCTAATGGGACTCATCCACTTATCTGTAAGTATCTAAAGTCCAGAGGACACTTGTGATCATTTCTTTTTAGGATTAGGTCTTGGGTGTTTCTCACTCCTTCAAGCCCTCGTAGGTCCCTTGCTCTGTGGAGAGCATAAACATCTGGTTGAAGGTGACCAGTCAAAACCTTAGGTTTGAGGTGAACCATGTGAAACCTCGGGTTTGGGGTAAACCGCGTAAAACCTCTGTTAGGGTCTTATGGAAGATTCTTGGCCAGTGTGCCTAAAAGTGGGTGCGTTGTGTTGACCATTGCTCGTGAGAACATAAACAGTTAGCCTTAGTGTAGGTTATAAAGGTTGAAGGTGAACCGCTGTGAAACCTCCTTAGTGAAATCCAGTACACTCAATGGTGAGTGCGTCTTTCAGGAGTGGAGTAGACTGAGCGTCGAACCACTATAAAAATAATTGTGTTTGAGATTGCTATTTTTCTGAATGTGTGATTTACTTTAATACTCTCATATCTGAATATCTGAGATCACACCTCACACACATACACAGTCATATCCATCATAAACTAGTTTGCATACTGTTCACTTATTAAATAGTTTGTGATTGGATCCTCTATCAGGCTTAGAAGCTAGTAGAGTTATTTTTGAGTAATCCTAATATGAGCTTGTTGTTAGGATTAGTGCAATAGGATTTTTAATAAATCATAAAAAAAAAACTTTAAAAGTCCTATTCACTCCTCTCTAGGACATTTTGGCATATTCCTACTTCAACTAAAGCGGTCTCCACACTATTTCAACAATCAGTGCAGAACACCACGTAGAACCTCATATACAAACCACTGATGAGAAAAATCAAGATCAGACCCAACAAGCTGAACCATTGAGAAGATCTGAAAGAGAGAGAAGGCCTGTAAATCGAGACGATTACATCGTATACTTACAGGAGCACGACTTTGATATTGGGGTAGAAAAGGATCCTGAATCCTTTACACAAGTCAAACAAAGTGCTGATCTTTCTCATTGGTTAGATACCATGAAAGATTAGTTGAAATCCATGCGGGATAATAAAGTATGACATCTTGTAGAGTTATCCACTAGAATAAGGCTGATTAGTTGTAAATGGATATTTAAAACCAAAAGGGACTCCAAGGGTAATGTCGAAAGATATAAACTCAAACTTGTTGCCAAGAGTTTTAACTAAGGTGAGGGCATTGATTTTAAGGAGACTTTCTCACCAGTATCTAAGAAAGACTCATTTAGAATTATAATGGCTCTTGTAGCTCATATGGATTTAAAGTTTCATCAAATGGATGTAAAGACTACATTTCTCAATGGGGATCTAAATGAGAATGTGTACATGTTGCAGCCCGAAGGTTTTGTAGCTAATGGCTCAGAACATTTGGTTTGTAAAATACAGAAATCCATCTATGGGTTGAAACAGGCATCGCAACAGTGGTACCTTAAGTTTCATGAAGTAATTTCCACATATGGCTTCGTAGAAAATACTACAGATGAATGTATCTACATTAAAACCAGTAGGAGTAAGTTTGTTATGATGATTTTGTATGCTGATGACATTCTGTTGGCTAGCAGTGATACTAAGATGTTTAGCGACACCAAGAAATTCTTATCTCAGAAATTTGAAATGAAAGATCTTGGTGAAGCTTCTTACATCATTGGCATTGAGATTCACCGTGACAGAACACTTGGACTACTCAGCCTGTCACAGAGGGCCTATATTACTAGGGTACTCGAAAGGTATGGCATGCAAAATTGTGCTTTTGGACAGTCGTCCATTGTGAAAGGCGACAAATTTGGCCTATTTCAGTGTCTAAAGAATGATTTGAAAAATAATCGAATAAAAGAATTTTTGTACGCATCAGTAGTAGGGAGCATCATGTATGCTCAAGTCTATACATGACCAGACATTGCCTTTGTTACTGGAATGTTGGGAAGATACCTATCTAATCCAAGAATGCAACATTGAATAGCTGCAAAGAAAGTATTATGGTATCTACAGAGAACAAAGGACTTCAGACAAATACAGAAGATCTGATCAATTGGAGTTGATTAGAGACTCAAACGCAGATTTTGTTGGCTGTATTGACACTAAGAAATCTACTTCAGGATATATCTTCATGATGGTTGGAGGAGCTGTCTTAGAAAAGCGTGAAACAATCTACCACAGCCTCATCTACCATAGAATCTAAATTTATTGCCTATCACGAGGCATCTAATCAGGCATTATGGTTACAGAGTTTCTTCTTAGGTTTGTGGGTACTGGAGCATATCCCGAAACCCTTGAGAATATTTTGCGATAATTCAGCTATTATTTCCTTCTCTAGTAACAACAAGCATTCATCAAGGTTGAGGCATATCGACATCAAATATCTTGTTGTAAAGGAAAGAGTTTAAAATCATCAAGTGTTCGTGGAATTCATCGGCACTAAGCAGATGATTACAGATCCGCTCACTAAGGGGCTCCCTATCACGCCATTTCAAGAGCATATGACATCCATGGGAGTCATTGATCCCACAGATGTTTTCAATTAGTGGGAGTTGAGCGTACTTTGATTTTCACAGACATTTAGAGATCTCATTTTGTACAATTTATTTTTTGGATAATTTTGATATAAAGATTTATTTCTGCTTCTCTAAATATATGCGTAAATTTTGAGTAAGCAGAACTACAGTCGTGTCTCGTTGGAGATATGTAAAAGCTTCAAGACCTCTTAAGGTTAGACACATATCATCACACTAAAGTGTGTAATCCTTATACCATATTTTCTAGTTCCTGATCTATGTCATTAAGATTGAAAGTACTTGTGATCGTGCTTAGCCTCACTTCGCCTAAATTAAATGTTGTGATGACTACCGCGTTTCGATACTGACAGTCTTAATGGACCAGATTGAATAACATTACTCATATTGTCCAACCATTTCATTGGTTAACCATTTGGATGTTTTCTTAAAATTAAATCTTGTTTTTGACATTATTCTATATGATAATCAATGACATTGCTCAATGAGGCCCAAGTGGGAGAATGTAAGAACTCCATATGGTGGGCCTTACTGATCAACGGTCTGGATTGTCCTATCAGTTGGACTATAGGATTAAGTAAACTAGTGGGCCCCGCTTTAGGTGATATGCTGCGCAGCAGTGCATATTGGGGTGGAATGTTATTATTATTTATGCAATCAACAATTTGGATTGAACTAGGACACAACAATGTGGAGCAATGGGAGAGAGAGTTATGATGGGATTCAAACTCTCATCTCCTCAGCTTCTATACAAGAGAAGAGTTAGGTCCCCAATCCTACACAACGATGGAACCTAAGTCCCATCTACTATTCTGTGTATTAGTGCAAAGGAGAGGAAGACCACAGCTTTGGTATTCTATTATTCTCAGCAATGGCGTCCCACTTAGGTAAGCCATCCAAACCCTTAATCTTCATAACCTATGCACAGCCGATCTCTAGGATTTCCGCATCCAGATAAGATTA
Organism: Magnolia officinalis; assembly: GCA_021015155.1. Lineage (NCBI taxonomy): Eukaryota > Viridiplantae > Streptophyta > Magnoliopsida > Magnoliales > Magnoliaceae > Magnolia > Magnolia officinalis. The sequence continues at coordinate 66,801,446 of JAJHSJ010000002.1, forward strand.
CATCTCACATTTTCATGCATTACAACATGGCCAAGAAATCTGTCCACATGAAATTGTTGAAGGCCTTCAAATGACTAGTAATAAATAGTCCTTGCCCTAATGGTAGACTCTGAGGAGTTTCAACACAAGGTCTTGGGTTCGAAACCCATAAGTGGTGAAATTCCACTACCGTGTGCATGGGTGTGTGTGTCAAGTGTGTGTAAAAAGAAATAATAATAATAATAATAATAAAGACAGATTCTTATACAACACAATCTAGTCTATAGGGCTCACCTTGTTGTATTTTGAAATCTACCCACTCCATCTGGCTATCAAGTTATATCCTCATTTTCCCAAGGACTAAAAATCAGCCTCGATCCCATGAAGTAAATGTCGATGATGTCGATGCCATCGACAAATGCTCAATTCTGTTGAGAAAATCCAGAAAAATCCCAATTAGTTGCTGAACAGTTTTGGAGGTTGCTACTGGATGGCATCGAAGGATCTTCAATGTCATTGACTAGTCTTCAATCTTCGATGGGTGTCATTGCCATCGAAGGCACGCATAGTTCTACGTAAGTGCACAATTTGTTCTCTAAGATGTTCCTACTGGTTTAAGAGCTTTGCTAGGGTTTTCAATGAGGTTTTTGGAGTTTTTCGAATCAGTAAATCCATCCATCTCTTGTAATAGTACTTTCATAGTGGATTGTTTATCACTTTGTGCCGTGGTATTTTCCCATGAGGATTTTTTCATGTAAAATTCATGTATTCTCTACGTGTTTTTTTTTAACACACCCCCACACACTCATGTTGTAGTGGGATTTCACCACCTATGGATACTCGAACCGTTGATCGGGTGTTAAAACTCCTAAGAGTCTACCACCCCAGCAAGAGTAAGGATCCATGTTCTCTACGTGTTTAATTTTTGTTTGATTTTGTCTTGTTTGATTGAATTCGGGTTTTCTTCTGCATGACCCCCAATAAGTGGTACCAAAGCTAACGTTAGAATTTCAAGTTCTAATCTAAAACATGTCGATGAAATGAAATGATCTAACGTGAAGTATGAAACGGAGAAATTCACTGGTAAAACTAATTTTGAACTATGGAAGGTGAATATGAGAGGTTTTTTAGTTCAACAAGGATTGTAACATGCTCTCATTGGCGAGGTGAAGCATCATGCATTTATGAATGATGAAGAGTGGGATGAACTTGATGAGAGGGCTACAACCTCGATCTAATTCTGCCTAGCGGATAATGTTCCTTATAATGTCCTGTATCAAATGATCGTCGCAGGGGTATGGTCAAAACTTGATATTTTGTACATGAAGAAATCATTGGGCAATCGTCTGTATCTTAAAAAATAACTGTACAATCTTAAGATGACAGAGGGATTGGATATCAATGAACACATGAGCACTTTCAGTGAATTGCTCTACAAACTGACGATTGCAGAAGTTAAGATTGAAGAGGAAGATAAAGCCTTATTTCTCTTGAATTCGTTTCCATCATTTTTCAAGAATCTGGTTTACACGCTAATCCATGATAGGGATACCATCGATGTTGAAACTATCACCTCAGTACTTCATGAGAAGCAGTTGGGAAAGAAAGACAATAGCGAGGGTACCTCTACAGATGCATTGGTTGCCAAAGAAAGGAATTCTAAATGGAAAAAGGGTAATTCTCGATCGTGGTCGAAATCGAAAGGAAATGACGAGATGAAGTATTAGAATTGTGGAATAACAGGATACATGAAAAGGGATTGTCGGAACCATAAGGCTCATAATGGATAAAAGTCTAATAATGCGACGAAAGAGGCCAATACAGCGAAATCTAATGAGGTGGATGGTGGTGATGTTTTGACCGCATCCAAATTTGGTTATCTCAGTAAAGACTGGATTTTGCATGTAAGGTGATTGGTATCAGTTCGGTGCGCATCAGAATATTCGATAGGATGGAGCGTATCCTAATGGATATAAGACACATTCCTGACCTCAAGAAGAATCTTATCTCGCTTGGGGCACTAGAGGCATTTGGGTGCAAGTTCATAGGTTTTGATCGGGTCTTTGAAGTTTATAAAGGAGCTCTCGTAGAAATGAAAGCGCAGTGGAATAGAAATCTTTACAAGTTGATCAGGAATACCATATCGGGTGGAGCTATAACGTCTGTAGCGGAGTCCACATCGGCACGTTTGTGGCATGCTCTTTAGGCCACATGATTAAGCGTGATATGAAGGTACTTTCTTATCGTAGCTTGATTCTTATTTTTAAAAGCATTAACTTTCATATATGTGAACATTGTATATATAGTAAACAATCTCGGCTAACTTTTAAGAGTGGAAATCATGTATCTAAAGGAGTGCTTGAGTTTGTGCATTTAGATGTATGAGGCTCATCACCCGATGTTTTCGTTAGAGGGTCATCATTTTTTATCACATTCATAAATGACTATTAAAAGAATATGTGGGTTTATTTTCTAAAAAATAAATCTGATGTATTCTCCACATTCAAGGTGTGGAAAACAATAGTTGAGAAGCAAACAGGGGCAAAAACTAAAGGTTCTAAGGACAAATAATGGAGGTGAATTCACTTCAAAGGAATTCAATCAGTTTTGTAAAGATATGGGGAGATAAGGCACAATAAAGTGAGGCACACACCTGAAAAGAATGGTGTAGTGGAACAAATAAATCAGACTCTCTTAAAAAGAGCCCAAAGCATGTTGAGTAATGTCGGATTAGGCAAGAAGCTGTGGACTGAAGCCATGAATATGGCCAGTTATCTGGTGAATAGGTCCTCGTCTAAGTCGATAGACAACAAATTTTACGAAGAAGTGTGGAGCGATCATGATGTTGACTACGAATGTTACTTATATTTAGTTGCGATGCTTACCCTCATGTACCATTAGTTGAGAGAGATAAGGTAAACCAAAGAGTGAAAAAACTTACCTTTGTGGGCTCTAATAATAGCGTGAAAGGGTACAGACTGTATGGCCAGGTCACTTGAAAAATCACTTTAAGCTGCAATGTCAAATTCGATGAGGATTCATTATTCCACAAGAATGAAGGCAAGGGACAGGAAAAATCAGCAGTGATCGACGTTAAAATTGAAAGGGGTAAGACACAGTTTAAAGCTGACCTGCAGACAGAGGTATAGGAACAAGTGGAGCAGTGTAACGCCCTGAAAATCGGGGATCGAGCAAAGCTCAGCTCCCGAGTTCCAACGCATCACTTATGCAACACAGATAATGATGATTATGATGAGAGCATGGAAACGTGAATGAGATTATACCAAAACAGCATATCATACTCCAGAGACAGTTAAATTATGCAAGCGGAAGACTGTGATAGATATATACAATATATAAACTATGGTAAGTCTCCAGAGTGTGATAATGTTACCAGGTTAACGAATTACAAGTATAATTTTAAAATATACCAAATTGTGTAAGGTCATCTAGTCGACATCCCTGCAACCCCGTCGATCAAGACACGGCTCACATGAAGCCGCCAGAAAACAGCATATACGAGAAAGCTTCCTCGTCGTCACAAAAGTCCGGCTCCGCCTCAGGAGTAGCGTCGCCATCTGCAATCAGACAAAGTCTGGTGGGTGTCCGGAACACCGTCCCGTAACGTGGGAGTGAGTGATCAACTCAGTGGAACAATAATGCATAGGTTAACATGTTATCAAAACAGTCAAGCAGTAATGATAAAGCAGTACAATCAACAATCCTAAGTACTCTTGTTAATGCAAGTATGAAATGCTGTCATGATGCATGCCCTCGCCAACATACTCCCTCGTGCGACACCATCTTACGTCCGGGGCATGCTTTCATCCCTCAGTGCTCTACATCTTCCAGGCACATGCAGTGCGATGATGAACATGATTACCGAGTTGCTACTAGTCCTTTTCATACAGCAATATTGGGAAACTAAGGTACCTTCCTTATATCATTCCCAAACAATAATCCATTCTAGGGTCGTCAATCCTAGATAATCTCATACGATAGTGTGGTTCTAGGTCATTGTAAGGGCTGCCAGGGCTGTTACACGTAATCGTTGCACCACTCCCCCATCACCTTATTAATACAGGCCTAGTCTATACTCTGTTTACTACGGGAAGGCTCGTCGCCTCTCCGCAGATTTAGAGTATACTCGAGGTCACTACACCAGGTACGGTCAGGGCTGTCAGGGCTATTACACGGAATTGTTACACCACTCCCTCATCACCCATCAAAACAGTGTAGGCCGACAGCTCGAATACAGTGTCTCATACCACCGTATTCGGCTCACGAGTCTGGGTTGCTCACTAGTCACTACGGGGAGGCACATCGCCCCAGCGTAGGCCGACAGCTTGACCACGGTGTCCCATACCACCATGTCCGGCTCATGAGTCTTAGTGGATCGAGGTACCAAGGTTAACGGGGTTGCACTGGTAAGTTCGGTACCTTAGGTTCAAGCAGTAGAATCCAAACATGGTGAACATACATTAGACAGATCGGGTTACTTGACGAGCTCAGCTAGCTCGAGCACACGACAAGTTGAATGACATGAAGTGCATAAGCACTTCGCGTGGCCAACCACTATCGCCAACCGAAGTACGACTCAGGTTTGTCAAACACATCTCACGTAGCGAATGAATCTCAGCCACAAATTCAATCCCGTTACCGATTGCCTGGACTATACAATATCCCTAATCACATTCAATTACGGAACAGTTAAAGCAGTAATGGATCAAGATTTCAAATCATACAATCAAATATCCAATATTGTCTGCTTAGGGTTGTCAGGGCTGTTACAAGGAATCGTTACACCACTCCCCCATCACCCTTCACGGATTTTATGGAATACAACTTAAACATGTGAAGTAGTCAGAGTAGAATTAAATAAACAAGTAATTCAAACATATTAACAAGCATGTTATAAAACACAATGCAAACAGGAAATCCAAACACATACGTTTCATAAACCAGTACGTGATTAAACTAAACAACTTACATGAAGGAAATCATACATATCACTAAAGTAGTTAAGAATCCTATCTCAACACCTACTTAAGGCACTACTAGATTAAGTACATATCTATACAAGCATTTTCACAAACACTTAGACTGCACATTCCAACATACCTATAATATACTAGTTAAAACACAAGTCGTAGCGAATCCTTTCACAAAGGATTACCACATAAACCACTATCATGCATTCACGACCAATAGTCATGGAAAGCATAAATCATAGTTCCATATTCATTCGAACATTTCTGCAAACACTTAAGCTACAACTAGTACATACACGACGTATGTTAATATAACTGGTGTTAGGCTAATCCATTCACCCAGAAGTTGATACATATGTATCTAACATACATAGACAACAATTAATCATGAAAAGCACAAATCCGTATTTCGTACGTATATGGTATTTTCTACAAATACGAGGAATACAATATATTCAACATAGTTAACGTATAACCAAAAAATGAAATAGACAACACTTTGTACATGTGCAATAGCATCCAGATCATGAATCTATCATTATCTGACATTGAAAGCGTTGAAAACCATAACCTATACGTCTAAAGTCCGCACCTTATGCCGTAGAATCGTAACGAACTTGCTAGAATCGCAAAGCCTTCGCTGGCGTTGTTATCACAACCTATATCACGAGTTGAGTCAACTATTTCACTATTTGCAACATATGAAACTCTAGAATAGATTAGGGTTATGGTTTCTTACCTAAGAACGAAGCCGGAATCACCGAAAAAGCGATGAGATAGCGATGGTTAAACACGTATAGCGGGGGGATGGAGTATCAGGGAGATGCTCCCACTTCTCTCACACTTTCTCTCTTCTCTCTTCTCTCTCCTAGGTTTTCTCAAATTTGTATGGAATGAGAGAGTGAGGGTTTAAGGTCCTTATATAGGCCTAAAACTCACCAAATTAGACCCAGGGTCAAGGTATACTTAGGTTATGTCCAAATACGGACAGTTCCGTCTCAACGGAGCACTTCTGGAAGCCCCCCTTGAGCCAAAGGTCGAACTTAAGCTCACTAACTATGGATCTATGTCGAGTTAAGTTTTTGGTCCGATCGGATTAACAGATCACCCGTGGCGGACTAGTTTCAGTTCAACGGTCACTGAGACTTGATCAGGGCCACAAGTACACTGCCATGTGTATGAAATTTCTCCTGATCCGAGGGTGTATTTGGGTCAGATTCCGACGGTCTGATTGCTTATATTTGGCCTGCAAGCGACAAGTCTCAGATTACTTAAAATTGGACTTTATTTCTAAATAATTTCACGTTTCTCACACTCCTCGCTCCGGGCTCAAGCGAATAGCACTTGGACACTATCTGGATTTGATTTCTGAGATGGTTGTCAAGCCCAGTAAGGTGGTCCTAACCATTTAACTGATCCTAGATTTTAGGGTAACCTAGCGTCAATGATTCTACAAGTTTTAGGTCTTGCAGATCATATTTAAAGTGGATCAAGCGGATTTCGTAGCTAATCTAGTTTAGCACTTAGTTACTTTTGAAGGATAAGGTAGTGAAAGGTGAGATTTTGAAGGAAAATCAAGATTTTGAAGAAAATGATTTGAAAAGGGATTTGAGACTTTTGAATTGAGCGTTTGAGAAGTTAATCAGGTGTTAGGATAGACCCATTGCCTAAGGACGTCTAATTCCAGGTTGGCAAAAATTCGGGATGTTACAAGTAGCCACCTCTCAAAACAAACCCGCTGAGAGATCACAGATTGCCAGTCAGATATAGGGATGACTCAAATATTTTATTCGCCCTTATTACAAATGAGGGGAATTCGTCTTCATTCCATGAAGTCTTAGATGGTTATAATGTTGAGAAGTGGATGACGGTCATGCATGAAGAGATGGACTCTCTGCATAAGAATGAGACATGGGAGCTGGTGAAGCTTCTAATTGGGCAAAAATCGATCGGTTACAAGTGGACCTTCAAGAAGAAGCAGGATAGATACAAAATAAGATTGGTCATTAAAAGTTATGTGCAGAAGGAGGGTGTCAACTTTAGCGAGATCTTTGTGCCCATAGTCAAGCAGGTGTCTATCAAATTTGTATTGGCATTGGTTGCCCAATATAACCTGAAATTGGAACATATTGATGTGAAGATTGTTTTCCCACATAAAGAGTTGGAAAAGTAGATTTACATGAAGCAACCAGAAGAATTCAAAGTAAAAGGGGCTAAGAATAAAGTTGCGGGTTTAGAAGGTCGTTAGACAGCCTAAAATAGTCACCTAGGTAGTGGTACAAAAGATTTGATACTTTCATGATGAATCAAGGTTTACCAGGAGTAAGTGTAATCATTATGTCTATTTCAAGACACTGGATGATGGACAATTCATTATACTGGTATTGTACACAGATGACATGCTTATCACCAGCAATAGCATGTCTGAGATTGATACGTTGAAGGCTCAGTTGTTGGAGACATTTGAACTGAAAGATTCGGAGGCTATAAAGAAGATTCTCAATGTAGATATTCACATAGATAGATAAAGGAGCACGCTATGGTTATCACATGAAGAATACCTTGAGAAAGTATTGGTTAGGTTCAGTATGAATAAGGCGAAACCGGTGAGTACACCCCATGCTGCTCACTTTAAGCTTTCTTCTAAACAATGTCCTAATACATACATACATATATATATATATAATATATATATATATATATATATATATATATAAGCAAGTGATGTCTTATGTACCCTATTCAATCATAGTTGTCAGTTTTATATATGTTATGGTCTCTATAAGACCAAATATTTCACATGCATTAGGTGTTGTCAATGGGTGTTATTAGCAGATACATGTCTAACCCTGGCAAGCAACATTGGGAGGTAGTGAAATGGTTACTTCGATATATTCAATGTACAATGGACTATATCTTGATGTTTGAAAAGTCGAAAGACAAGGTGATAAGCTATGTTGATTCGGACCACGCAGGTAGTATGGATAATAAAAGGTCGACTTTCGGTTATTCATTTGTATTAGGGAGTGGAGCGATCAGTTGGTTGTCAAAGCTCCAGTTTGTTATGGTACTTTTCACCACTGAAGTTGAGTATATGGTGGTGACACAAGTATTCAAAGAAGGTGTTTGGTTGAAGGGAATGATAAATCAGTTGGGGCTTCGACAGGAGGTCGTGTTAGTTAATTATATAGCAAAAGCACGATCAATTTGGCGAGAACTCTGTTTCTCACTCACGTATTAAACATATTAATGTCCGTTATCATTTTATTCAACAGGTGCTTGAGGAAAGAAGCATGACTCTACAGAAATCCTCAAAAGCATGAATCTGATTGACATGTTTACGAATGTGGTTCTGCAGAGAAGTTTAAGTTTTGTGCAACTTCTCTGGGCATGGCGAAGGCTTAATGGAGACGAAGTGTGCATGAGAAGCAACGATGAAAATATGATGAAAAATGATTAGAGATGGTGATTGCAATGGAGCAATGAAGAATGAAAATTGAAGACATGGTTGAAATTGTTGTCTAATGCCTTAAATCTGTCTGTAACAGAGTCTATCGATGCCATAGACAGACCACTCGATCCCATTAAGTATATGTCAATAATGTTGATGCGATTGACAAACGCTTAATCCCATCAAGAAAATCCAAAACAACCCTAGTTGGTTGCTGAACAATTTTGGAGGTTGTTACTCGATGGCATCGAAGGATGTTCAATGTCATCAACTAGTCTTCGATAGGTTTCGATGTCATTGAAGGTCCCATCCAAGGCGCATGCAGTTCTACATAAGTGCGTGATTTGTTTCCTATTTCAGTAGCGATAGTATATATATATTGGGTGTAATCAGGATTAGGATAATGTTAAGGTTCTCTAAAACATTCTTAAGGGTTCAAGAGCATTACTAAGGTTTTTAAGGAGATTTTTATGACTTTTCATATCAGTAAGTCCATCCATATCTTTTAATATTGCTTTCATAGTGGATTGTTTGTCGCTTTGTGCCATGGTTTTTTCCCCTGAGGGTTTTTCCACATAAAATTCGTGTGTTCTCTATGTGTTTAGTTTATGTTTAATTTCTTCTTGTTTGATTGAATTCAGGTTTGCTTCTACGCGACCCCCAACAGGTTATTCCTCTCGGTCATATCTCCTCTAATTTCTATCTCCATTAATTCAAAAGATTGAATGACCAAGTCATTAAGAAGCCTTAATTCGATTCCTTTACAAGAATGTTAAGCTAGGTAATGAGACATTTGTAAGAACAGATCATGTACCATACATTGTTTGAAGATTATATAGCTCTTATTGAAAAGACATGGGTGGGTGTAAACACAAAAGTAGATTTATAGAGGGTTGCTTTAGAATGTAAAGAATTTAAAATTAGTCTGACTAAAATAAAGTTAATGGAGTGCAACTTTAATAGAAATAGGAGTGGAAATGATGAATTAATTTAGATTGTTGACCAAGAAGTTTCTCAAAAATGATCATTTTGATATCTTAGCTCAATAATTCATGAGAGTGGAAAGATTAAGAAGAATGTTTCCCATAGGATTCCAACTAGATGAAAGAAATGGATGTGTGACTCAAAAATTTTATGTGATCATCATGTATAACTCAAACAAAAGGGAATATTTTATAGGATAGTAATAAGACCAACCATGCTTTATTAGACATAATGGTGGGCAGTTAAGGAACAACATGTTCATAAGATGAGTATAATTGAAATTAAAGCTAGGCATCGAGTCGAGTCGGACTAAGTTAGGGCTAACCCAACTCGATCCGGTCCTGAAAAAGGCCTGACCCAAACTCGACTGACTCGGTACCGAGTCCAGCATGCCCAACTCGATCCGAGTCCGGGTCTAAGTTGGACTTATCCAAACCAAGTCTGATCCGTTTAGAAATACCAAGTCAGATCGAGTTGGCACTGAGTCGGATCAGGTCATCCGGTTGTATTACTCAACCATACAATCGTGAAAAAGGAAAAATTTGGAAATAGATTGGCTACTCACTCTACCACCATCCCAATGATTGGTGGTCAGTACTCTGTGGGCCCCACCATGATGTATGTGTTTCATCCATTTTTAAAGATCATTTTAGGGCTTGAGCCCAAAAATGAGAGGGATATTAATCTCAGGTGGACCACACCACGGGAAAACAATAAAGATTAGATATCCACCATTAAAATCCTCCTAAGGCCCACTGTACTATTTATTTGACATCTAATTTGTTGATTAGTTCATACATACACAGACGAAGGGAAAAAACAAAGATCAGCTGGATTCAAAACTTTTGTGGCCCCCAAAAAGTTTTCAATGGTCAACGATCATACAACACTATAACGTGGTCCACTTGAGATTAATATCCCTCTAATTTTTAGGCTCAAACCCTAAAATGATCTTGAAAAATAGATGGACAGCATGGATGAAACACATACATCATGGTGGGTCCCACATAGCACCAAAGCACGTGCTAATGTGTAAAAAGAGCATAGTTGCAAGCCAATCTCGAATAACAAAAACATTATTACCACCTATCTTTTGAGAAGCTATGCCATCTTTTCATGGGAAAAAGCTTTCCACGGCCTACATTTGATAGGGTGGTGTCGGAGTACCAAAATTGATTAAAGGGAGAGAGTTAGAGAAAGGAATGAAAAGGAGAGGGAAAGTAATACAAGATGTGCGGGACCCAAGTTACGCGCAAACTGAGTTGCGTGACTTCGCACAACTACCTGAGTTACGCTGGGGAGCGCAAGTTTCATCAGAGAAAGAGGATCTAGTGAGGCGAGGCGGGGCCCATGGCACAGGAGTCGAGGGTTCACATGTGCGGATGCCTATAAATACCCCCTAACCCCCCTCATTTTAGGGATCATATGTTTAGGAAGTCAGTCCCTTTGACAGGTATTGAGGCAAAGAGAATGGAGGAAGGACTCGAGGGTTCACACGTGCGGATGCCTATAAATACACCCTAACCCCCCTCATTTTAGGGATCATATGTTCAGGAAGTCAGTCCCTATATGAGTTACGCGGGTTATCTTTGAGGGCAGTCATTATGCTGAAATTTCTGACGGACAATCAGGCTATTTCAGATATTTCTAAGGGATTCTAGCCTAGGAAACCGCACAACTCATCTCCCCTGGAGATTTGATGAAAATGCGCTGGAATGCTACCAAAATTTACATTTTGATTATATTTGACTTATGTATTTTCTCTTTATTAAGAGATTCTATCTTGGAATCAAAGTATCAAGAGGATGTTAATGAACTCAGCACAAATAAAATAAAATTGATGAATATTCTCTTTATTCTATCTTTATCAACGTTAAATAAGAAATTCCCCCAAATCAAATGCATTCGTTTCTGGTCGAAACAAAATGGCGACTCTACTAGGGATACTCTTATTTAATGATGATTTAAGGATGACTGAGGGGATTTTATCATTGTTTGGTGTCTTATAAGACGCCAAAATGGCGACTCTCAGTGGAAACATCCTCCCTTTCATCTCCAAAATAGAATTTAGTTACAGATAAATACTAACTAATATTGCACATGATATTTGACAGGAACATATACATTTAAATTCCAGAATATCAGGAGATATGGCGCTCTTAGCAAGAAATACAACCTTCCACTTCACACAAACGGGATTTGTAATCTAGCATATATCTAATCAATATCACACTCAGCAGAAGCAGCCTACGTAGAATAAAAATAAATAATAAACTTGGAGTCACTGTTGGGGTCATAACAGTCTTCCTACTAGCATAGGAAAGTGAGAATGAATGGATAGTAGTGACGCTCTGAAGATCAAGGGTGGCAGGCAGGATGAGCCTGTCAATGCCGAGAACTGAAGGGCCCAATACATGGAACGCAGCAAAGAAGAACCCTGAACTTGCTCCTCTAGCAATATATCTAGAAAAAGCTTCATTTTCATCATCACTCTAAGAACTTCCGACTTTACCTGCAGCAAGAATTCAGTGGACTAGAAGACAAAAGGGCAAATCATGTGTGGAGAATTTGCCAATTTATGCATCACCGCGAAGTCTTTTGCTGCAATCAGTTGGACCATATGAAAGCACGGAAGGGTCGAGTAGGATGCCTTCTTCGATAAGTCCTTTCACACCATCCTATTCTCACTCTATCTCGGTAACAGTTTCACCAGGAAACGGAGAAGCCACAGTATGTATGGCTGGGACAAGTGGAGATCCTCTACCAACCACTGAGGATAGGTTAGTTGAAATGACTCAAGTGCAAAAGGCATTGATGGATGAATGTAAGAATCTTCGGGAAGCTCTAGCTACTCTCGTACACAATGTAGCCCAAATAATATCACCTCCGATGATGGCTACTGCGAATGAACGAAAACAACAACCTGAAGGCTCCAAGTTACCTCGAGGGGGGTCTCATGGATCCATTCCTGCGATGAGAATTATAACACAGGAAGGAGTGCGACAAGTGGTTGCGGAAGCTGTAAGAGAGCATGATGGTACGGGAAGGTTCCGGTATCGAACGCCATATCCGAAGGAAGTAGAGGATATACCTTTTCCTGCCAATTTTAAACACCCCGAGTTTCAAAAATTTAACGGAGACGGATCACCTAATGAACATCTAATACATTTCATCACCTCTATGGAAAATTTCTCCATTGTTCCCCAATATTGCCTACGTCTATTCGGGTCTTCCTTGACAGGCAAAGCATTTTGCTGGTATTCAAGTATAACCCTGGAGTCAATACAAACATGTGAACAAATATAGGATGCGTTTATGTCAAATTTATTTTCGTCAGATCGAGATGTTAGCATAACAGAATTAGCATCCATAAGACAAAGGGAAAATGAATCAGTGGAAAAATTCATCAGCAAATGGAAAACTTTAGGAGCAACGTGCCGCCAGTTACCTAAAGAGAGGGAACAGGTAAAAATGTTCTTAAGCTCCACGGATACAGGGATCGCATTCGGACTTACTAGTGCCAATATAAAGACTTTTCAAGATTTGGCTACCAAAGCACTTGCGTTGGAGTTGATGACTAAAAAGATAGAACCGAAAGAAGAGGGCCGAATAAGGCGGTGGTAAATGTTGTCGATCAAGAGAAAAGGAAAAATACATTCCGCAATAAGATGGAAACAAAAGGAAGAGAAGAATCAAACCAGCGAAGAGATTATAAGAACGATAAGCGACCACATCCATATGATTCACATGAAGAGTATGTGTTTGAAAAGGAGGATATATTGCCAATGATGGAACAATTATTAGCCATTGGAACTATCAGACTGCTCTCACCAAGATATCCGGAGGAAGCTGCAATGACAAAGGAGAGAAATTATTGTCGTTATCATCGTTGTTTGAGATATCAAACAGAAGACTGCTTCAGGCTAAAAAATATACTGCAAGAATGATAAGATGAGGGAAAATCGTCCTGAGAAAGGACAACGAAAAGTGACAAAAGGTGACAACAAATCTGACAATTGTAAGAAGATCGTCAACGATACCGGTCAGAGAGACTGATTCAGAAAATCTATTTTCCATCAACAGCCAAAATAACGAATCAGTGAGGCAGCTTATTGGTCAGAAGAAAAGCCTAGGGGCATCTGTACTCGAAACGCCAGGTAATGGAAAGTCAGAGTATTGCAGCCTGAATACCCCGATAAAAATGGAGTGAGGAGGAAGGTGTGGAGCGTTTTTCGCAAAAATGTCTATGTCTGATTTGTCGATAACCAGCTAGCCTGTAGAGTGACAATGATTTTAGTTACAAAAGGCATTGATGACATACCTTTCAAACCCAAAAGGGGGCAGAATAGGTAGTAAAAAAATAATGAATGGAATGATTACACCAATGATTGCGCCAATTATTACGCCAATGATTACGCCGATGATTGCGCCAATGATTGCACCAATTATTATGCCAATGATTACGCCAATGATTACGCCAATGATCATCACTGTCATCATTAATCGCTTGTGCAAGCCTATCTTATCAAAATTGTTATCATCGCCAGTGGAATAAGACTACATGGCCAACTGCATATAAAGTTGATAACAGCAATGGCAGATTATCATTTAAGGTAGCGTAGCCAAGCTTCATACGGCCAATTATGCATAAGACCTATCATCGTTGGTGACAAATATATATCATTCAGGCAGCAGTGGAATCTGTGGCCCTAAAAAGCCCATAGAGAGCTTCATATGCACCCATGCGGGCAATTGACGAAGTAGTCATGTAAGACCCAAGCCATTTGTACAGTTTCAGGCAGCGTCATGTGGATAGCTAGAGAGCGCCCCTTGTTAATGGGTCTGACCTTACAGGCAAAGGAAAAGCGAGTTTTCAAAGCAGGATAACTCCCCAGATCCCTGGCTTGATTTCAGTAGTAACGCATGGGGGCAAGTCTCTGAAGCAGAAGACCCTCCATTGATGGATTAGTGGCCTTGGATTTGGTACCCTACGATAGCCTTGCGCGCCCTGTGAACTCTAGAGAGCCTGTGTGTAAATCCTATTAAGTCCATGACCCCGGTAGCTTCATTAGGCCCCTCTGATGGATCGCGGTTTGTGAACTCCCCGGCCGCGAGAAGCCCCATGAACTCTAGAGAGTTACAGTAGTCATTTGCATAAGACCAACTCCAACTACTTATGAGTCTAAACTGTGGTAGTTCCAACTACTTATGAGCTTAAACTGTGTGTGTTACTGACTGGAACCAGAACTTAGCGTCGCCCACATGAAATAACACCATATAGACAACACTATATGATTAATAATAAAACGCAACATAAGAAAATTGACTGATTAAGCAAGCATGATGTTTAGCCGTTATGTTCAAACATGATATTTGTTTACGATAAGCATGCATGACTCATCAAAGTTTGTCTATAATGTCAAAGAAAAAGAGATAGCAAATGCGAAAACAAACTATGAAAAAATATTTTTAAAAAAGTTCATATATCATCTGAAATTCCTAGAGTAAGCATGTAACAATGCAGGTCGTCTCTCAGTTGATCTTCGGCGGTTGAACTTTCAACTTCAGCCTCAATGATAAGCATGGCCTGGTTTGGAGCGTGTCCTCCCCTTTCGAAACTTCCAACTACTCCAGATCGGCTATCCACCTGTTAACTTCAATATCGGCCTCGAACTGACTCGCCTTTGAATTTATTTCGCATTGTTGAGCCTCTAAATCCAGGATTTGCTACTTAAGGTTTATAATTTTCTTTGTTATTGTCACTGAGGAATGCTTGGCAGCCTTTACTTGCTCCTCTAAAGAATGAAACTCCTTATCATAAATAGAAACTGTTGCTGCCACTTTTGAAACTTTTTCTTTGAGTTGTAATAATTCTTGTTGCCGAGTAAGAATTTCAGGTGTGATTGCCATATTGCAGACATCCACCGATTTGCAGAAGGTCTTACAAAAATGGGGCAAAGACTCGCGCAAAGGAGAAATATTAAACCTAGCAATTCGCGCGACATTTTCCAGAGAAGATAGCACTATCTCTAAGTTGGACCATTAAGATGGATCCTTAAAGATGTAAATGGCTGTTGATATAGAGCTTCGCAATAAAGATAACGCTGGGGGGGAAATCTTTTCCAAGGATATGGTATTTGATACAGTGACTACAGAATTCGAGCTTGTAGAGCCACTAATGATAACATAAACTGCAAAATACAGGTAAAATGCATAAGTTAAAGGATATATATATTACAAGAAAGTTAATACGAAGCATGGAAATAAAGTAAAGTATACCAGTGATTGTTAAAGTAGATGGAGCTAGAGTCGCCGCTTCTACAAATAGCCTTTCCTCCAAGGGAGGTTCGGGTAAGTCCGAAGCCATGTTGGCAAAAGATGGAGCTTTAAGTTCAGTATTGGACGCCACGATAGCGAGGGTTGTAACAGTAGCAAGTTTTGTTTGGAAAGTTATGCCACGAACTACTCTACTAGTCTTGATGGGAAGTTTGGGAAGTTCTCTCTTCTTTTTAGCAAAACGCTTATCGAAGCCAGAGGTGGGAAGAGTAACTTGAACTGTATCCATAAGAGCCGAGAGAATCTCTGGAGATGTCACAATATCAGTCGAAGGATTTAAAGGCGCTGCACGCGGGAGGGGAGAATAATTGCTGCTGAAAGATATAGTTAAGTCATCCCTGGCTATATCCTCATAGTCTCCGTAGTCCAGGGGTTCTTCTCCCTCATCAGCATCTCTAGTGATGACCTGAGGAATGTCTACTTGGGGAAGCTCCTCGTTAATCCTAGTAGTCGCTCCGACTCTGTCGTCCTCACCAATATCTACCTCCCCTTCTTCCATTTCTTCCATGACCGCAACTCCTTCTGCATCAGCATCTGATTCACCTTCTTCTACGGAGCCGCTGGAAGAGGATGTCCGACTGGTAGAAGTAGAGCTACGAGAAACGAACTCTTCATCTTCTTCCTCAGAAGACGATGGAGATGATGACGATCTCAGAGGAGATTCTTCAGTAACCGCTTGTTTTCCCTTCCGTATAGATTTCCTCCTTTCGGTAGAGGCTGGGTTTTCTGCAGCAGTAGCCATAGGGGAGGTAGAAGATCTCGCTCGCATTTGTGATCGGGTCACTGGCGATAAGGATTCTCTATGAGGAGGTGGTGATGGAATAGGCGAAGGTACTTCCCAGGGCTCTGAAGGCCCAATAGCTTCTGAGGTGTTAGTAGGAACCGTATGAGCAGGAATATGAGATGCTTCCTCGACATTTACAGGGGCGTGTTCTTCGTCGACATTTGTAGGGGGGCGTTCTTCGTCGACATCTATGGGGGCATTTTCCTTAGCCGTAGCTTTTTCTGAGATTTGAAATCCGTCAACGAAAACCCATGAGCAATCTAGCCTTTAAGAGTGTTAGCTGGTTTGGCCTCACGAATGTGTTCTCCTACAGAAATCTTCACGCAAATATTGCCAGGAACAGGGGCATAATCATGTTCAACAGTATAGCCTATCCCATCTCTTCTATCACGTTTCCTGAGTTAAGGGGCGGGGATCCATATTGGCGAATTTACTGGCAAGCATCAGCAAATGAGGAATGATTGATGTGGCCACCGCCGCATCCACGAATAAGTCGTGCAAACGAAACAACCAAAACCTGGTATGATGAACTTTGAGTTGATGCAGGCTACAAGAAGTTGTCTCTAGATTAAGCCTCAGTTGAATGGCCTTGTACCATAACAGCGCATGTTGCGAGTCACTTCTTCTAAATAGTTAGGAATGGTCTGATCATATCCAAATTGTCGAGTGAATCGGTTGGGATAATACGGTTCTCTCCAAAATTGCCTGCCTTCTCGTAAAGGCAGCCTGTTAGACCATATTGATATGAAGAATGATTGCTCAGGTGGAGGGAGCTCGTCATTGTCAACAGCTTCGTGATCCATGATATATTGGGCAAATGAGAACTGATAAAAATCAATGGCATTCATTGACTCAATGGCATCGATGACCCATTCATACATTCATTTTGGCATGACCCTCCTCTGATAATGGCATAAAGGGAGCCGGGATGGATGGACATAAGCTTTTTCTGGGTCATCATATGTCTATGGGAAATATATACCCAGTCATCCGAAAAAGTAATGCCACGAGGTGAACGATAAACTGGCCCCGACAGACGGGTTTTGACAATGTGTAGCAACATCCCCAAAGTCTCGATACAATGAGCAAAGTATAGGGGGCGCTAATTAATATCTTCGTCCTTCTGCCAATCCACCTGTAACGACAAATACGAATGGTCTAATGGCGTTTGCCCATTTGGAATTTAGAAGTATTACTGTACTCAACCAGTATGCTAAGAAAGCCGCTAATTCACCCTTGGATGAAAATTCTGACGGGTTTTGTATTTTGCGACGTGCATTTTCCAGTTCGTCCGAATTGTTGTTTTTAAACCTGCCAAGAAAGGGAAATCATCAGCAAAAATGACGATTAGTGAATGTATGAAGATCACAATGAAAAGAAGGATAACATACTGTAGCTCTTGGGAAAAATGAGCCAGCCAAAGGAAAGGAGAGATTTTGCCGGTGTCAGGAAATTTGGACATCTCCCTGAAAAGTTCAACAGTAGAGTCCAATACTAGCGCTTGTCTTTTGGAAGACGAAAAATGCGAGAATTCTTCATTGGTAGGAACATATTCATCATAGAAATGACCTGTCACAGGTAAACCTGCCATTTTGTGAAGATCCCACAAAGTAATGTTGACTTCACCCAAAGGAAGATGAAAGGAGTTTGTGGTGGGACACCAATAGCTCAGGAAACCTTTATAAATCATGTGATCCTTGTAAAAGTACTCAGAAGTTGCTTCAATAGCGCCATAAAGGCCAACATGCATTAGTGTCGCCGAATGTTTGGTAAGGATAGCCTTGGCCCAATGAATGTAATATTTACGAGACGTCAAGAAGCCTCGCGTGCGAAATTCTCCAGATTTCCACAGCGATCTTCTCTCTCTGAAACGTTGGCGTATCGTCTCGTAAAAGACTGTAGAAAAGCGTGCATGAGGGTTGTAACATGGTGTAAGTGTTATGGTCTCATGCTCCTTTTGGTTGTCAAATTTTGTGGTGTCAAAACTTCTTGTGTGTGCCACAACTTCTATCTGTGTGTCTTGTGTTTGTATGTTGATATATATGTGATTCAAGACAACATCACAATGGTTCAAGACATGTACGGTGTTCGACTTCAAGAAATGCAAGATTATGTACTGTGTTCTCTTCCGTATGCATCAATGTTCAAGTCTACATCAATAAGAAGAGTGTTTATTCAAGACTCAAGTACATTTCAAGACTCAAGTACAACTCAAGTTGAAGCTTATATTCATGCTGTAGAAGATCTCAATCTCAAGCTACATCAAGTAGAGGTCTCAAGCTTCAAAGGTTAACTATCATCTGAAAGAATGATGTTCAATGCTCATACTTCATGTTCCAGGTATGATAAACCTTAGTTTGACCTTAGGGTAGGTCATTTTGGATACATAAGTCATGATAAATCTTTATACATGAATTTGGTCTGTTCTAAGACTAGTCCTAGACCTTGTTCGACCAGTCCTAGACCTGATTCGACCAGTCCAAGAAATTCCACGACCAGTCCTAATTTGTTGAAGATTTTCAGAATTTTGTGGTTATTATTCGACCAGTCCTGGAGATTGTTCAACCGGTCGTAGGGATGTCTCGACTCGTCCTTCGACCGGTCCTAGAACTACGACTCAAACTTCAGCAACCAAAATTGGTTTCCTACGACCAGTCGTAAGTGGTCTACGACCAGTCAAAGGGTCCCCACGACCAGTCGTAGAACTGATTTTTAAGATTACGCTTAAATTTTTAAAATATCGTTGGTGCTACGACCAGTCGAAGGTTACTAAGACCAGTCGTAGACGCGATCTTTACTTCTATAAATTGAGCACAAATTTCAGAGTTTTTCATCGATTATTTTTAAGAAATTCAAGCCTCCACTCTGAGATAAGTTGTGTTCATTTTAAGCTAATTTGTTCATATTTAATATTCTTTTGTTAGCTTTTATTATTTGATTTTATTCCTAAATTCCAATCTTATTTGAAAAAGAGGAATTGTTGTATTCCTTCTTCATTGGAATTAAAATCAAATAGAGCTACACCTAACTTGGTTTAATTTAAAATCAATTACAACCTAGAACCATTTCTTAAGTGAGTATTGGACATTGAACGTTGATCTGAACTTCTACTCTGATTGGTTCTATTGGGCTGCTACAAAAGGTGAAATCCAGGCATTTTACAATTCTGTAAAATTTCTATTCTTTTGATTTTTGTTTGAGATTCGCCAGAAAAATCTCATTGTGTTGGTTATCTGAGGAGAGCCAGAAAACTCAGAAAGTGTGGGTTTTTGGATTGTGTAAGCCCAAGTTAAAAAGACACAATTGTGAAGGTTTTAGGTGAACCTGTAAAACCTATTTAATAGTAAACGTTAATATCCCCTGTGTGAGGATATTAGGAGTGGATTAGTAATCTGTGTGGCTGTTGTTTAACAGTTGGTGAACTCACAGGCGAACCACTATATATCGGTGTGTTTTGTGATTTGAATGCTCTTTTAATTTTCATATCTTTAATCATTCAGATTTGTGGAATGTATATGTGGTTGTGAATGTTTTAATCTTTACATTTCAAGCAAAGTGGGGAATGTTGTAATAGTTTAGAATTTATTTCTTGCTATTTCCTTTATTTCCTTTCTGTTTGGGTTTTGATATTCAATGAGTTCTAGTAAGGTTGTCCTGCCATAAACCCTTGGTTTTTATGGTGCAAAGGTTGTCCTTAGAACAACGTTAGTATCAAGCTCTTTATTTAAGATTGCTTTACATTTCAGTCTTTGATTTATTTAAAGTACTGTTCTTTATTTTTATAAGGTTATCGTACTTCAATTCCGCTGTTAAATTTTAATTTGGCACAGTCCTATTCACCCCCCCCCCCTCTAGGACATATAGCTTGGACTTTTCACATGGAACTAGGAATCGCATAGGATGTACTTCGCCAATTTGTTGTTTTGATCCTCTCTTTGAAAGAATTCCCTCTAGCATTCGGGGCTCTCGAATCGACCAGTTCGGAGTATACATCATACGGCTTTGCAAAGTTCGATCCGTTGGCTCGCTTTTAAGAATGGACTGATGTTGTCAAATATTCAAGGGAATTGTCACCAGTTCATTCTTAAGGGGGCTGTTGAATTTTATGAAGCCATCATGAACCTTTAATGTGTCCCAGGAGTTCAAGACTTTCCTCTTTTTGTGCTCCTAGATCTTTTCTTGAAGTATCTGTTGCTTCGACTTCTTCCGCTTTCTCTGGGAAAGAGTGGGTGGTAGTGTGTCTTCACTTATTGGAAAACGAACGATGTCTGTGCGTAGATTGGCTATAGATTCCAACCAAGTCTCCCAGTCAACTTCTCGACCTTGCTTTGGAGGCGATGTTATGGCTCTAGAGATGATTGCCAGACATATTGGCCAAGATAGCAACTTGACTCTGTCAGAAAAGTCAAGGACAGGTAAGATTGGCTCCTATATATATGCGAGTTATTTCTTGGTCACCTTAACTCGCTTACGTGGTGGACTTTTGTGAGCAGGAGAAGAAGGGGCAGCTGCTTGAATTGGGGAACAAGGGTCCACTTGAGTTGCAGGGGTTGGTGAAGGATCAGAAGTTGGAGGAGAATTTGGAAGGCTAGCAGGAGAGGGACGATTGGTGGGTGGCTCTACTACACGAAAAGTTCTCTTAGTATGAGCCATAGTTGGGAAAATTGAAAAATGGTTAAGTCTGGAAAAAGTTAGAAATTTCGACAGAGTTTCGGGGTAAAGAGTTACCGCACTAAGTGTGAATGAGTTGCGCGGGCAAGTTGCGTGGGAGTGAAGTGCGAAAAAGGGAATTGCTGGGAGATGGAAAGGTTGGAAGGTATAAATGATTAGAGAAAATTGATATTTATAGGCTCAAGGTGCCACCAGAGAGTTGCATGGACGAGAGAGTTACGCAGGCAAGAGAGTTGCACGAAGCCGCATAACTCGGGTTCTCCATGGCGAGTTTGATCCTTCAAATTGATTTAGAAATAATCAAATTTTGGATCAAGGGGGCATCTGCTGGGGTACCAAAATTGATTAAAGGGAGAGAGTTAGAGAAAAGTATGAAAAGGAGAGGGAAAGTAATACAAGATGTGCAGGACCCGAGTTGCACGGGACCCGAGTTGCGTGGGACCCGAGTTGCACGAGACCCGAGTTGCACGTGAACTGAGTTGCTGACTCTGCACAACTCACCCGAGTTGCGCTAGGGCAGGCAGGTTTCATCAGAGAAAGAGGATCTGGTGAGGCGAGGTGGGGCTCATGGCACAGGAGTCGAGGGTTCACATGTACGGATGCCTGTAAATATCCCCTAACCCCCCTCATTTGAGGGATCAGATGTTCAGGAAGTCAATCCCTTTGACAGGTACTAAGGGCAGAGAGAAGGGAGGAAGGAGAGTTGTGCTAGCAAGTTGAGCGAGACCACGCAACTCCTATATGAGTTGCGCGGGTTATCTTTGAGGGTAGTCATTATGCTGAAATTTCTGACGGACGATCAGGCTATTTCAGATATTTCTAAGGGATCCTAGCATGGGAAACTCGCATAACTCGTCTCCCCTAGAGATTTGATGAAAATGCGCCGGAATGCTGCCAAAATTTACATTTTGATTATATTTGACTTATGTATTTTCTCTTTATTAAGAGATTCTATCTTGGAATCAAAGGATCAAGAGGATGTTAATGAACTCAGCACAAATAAAATAAAATTGATGAATATTCTCTTTGCTCCATCTTTATCAACGTTAAATAGGAAATTCCTCCAAATCAAATGCATTTGTTTCTGGTCGAAACAGGTGGCATAAAGGGCTTAAGTTGACGCTTGCTTTTCTTAGAGCTAAAATGGAGGACACCATCAAATATATGTGGGGCCCACCATGATATATGTGGCTTATCACATAGTCCATCCGTTATCACAGCTGAAACTAGGGCATGACCAAAAATATAAGGTAGATCCAAAGCACAAGTGGACCACACCATAGGATTTAAAGAATCAAACACC
This sequence comes from Magnolia officinalis, assembly GCA_021015155.1. Classification (NCBI taxonomy): domain Eukaryota; kingdom Viridiplantae; phylum Streptophyta; class Magnoliopsida; order Magnoliales; family Magnoliaceae; genus Magnolia; species Magnolia officinalis. The sequence continues at coordinate 66,823,945 of JAJHSJ010000002.1, forward strand.
TACCTTTAGAAACTTCTTAGGCCACTGTTTCGTTTGGTGTGGGCCACTTGAGTGTTGGATCTGCCTCTTTTTTAGATCATGCCTCAAAATATTATGTTAAAATAGATGGATAGTGTAGATACATCATATATATATATATATATATATATATATATATATATATATATATATATATATATATATATATATATATATATATATCACGGTGGGGTCCACCACAGAAAACAGTGGGCAAAGTAAGGAAGCGGATTGCCTGGTGTTCCACACACCAGCTATATAGCTGGTGTACGTACGTGTCATGTGAAGACAAGCGCTGACGCTCCTTGAGCTCCGAGTTGTACAAACGGTTCAAAGGAGATCAAAGTTACATGGGCCCCATAGTGATGTATTTATTATATCCACAACATTCATCCATTTTTCTAGATCAATATTTTAGAGCATTATCCAAAAAATGAATCATATCCAAAGATCAACTGGACCACACGACAAATAGCAGCGGGATAATGATTGTCACTGTTAAAACATTAGTAGGGCCCACCATAATGTTTATTTTCCATCCAATGTGTTCATAAGGTCACAAAGACCTAAGAGGAAAAACAAATTTCATATTGATCCAAAACTTTGGTCACCCCTAAAAGGGTTTCAATGGTATACGTTCAATCCCCCACCGCTTTTTGCAGTGTGGTCCACTTGATAGTTAGATCTGTCTTATTTTTCATCTCAAGCCTAAAGATGAGCGCTCCAAATGGATGGACGGTTTGGATATAACACATAACTCATGATGATACCCACAGAACTTGCTGACGTCAATACATGGTACACCAGCCAATCCGCTTTCGTCCTTGAGTAACCCAGCCGATTCAATAAAATAAAATAAATAATAAATGAAAACTTGGATAGTAGGATTCAAAACCTACTGGGTTTTTTCGACGCCATGAGTCGCCCCCGACTCGGGCGAGTCTCAACTTGACGCATGGCCAAACAAGTCCATTTGAGTCATCGAGTCTTTTAACCATGGTGTGGATGCCTGTTAAGTACGAAAACAGGCAGGTAGGGTAGAGAGGAGTGGAGGAGGAGGTTGGAGAGTAATTGCTGCCTACTGAACGGGACAGGATGGCTGATGTGTGTGGGACATGAAGGGAATGGGTTTTTTCAGATCAAAGCATGCAGCGGGTAGGGTGGAAAGGAATTAGGTTATTTTTTTATATATACCCGACTCGACAACTTGAGTCAAGTCGGGTTTCGGATCAGGTTGAGTCTGACGGATCGAGTTTCGAGTCGAGTCAGGTCGAGTTACTAGGTAACTCAAACTTGACTCGGTTTGACTTCGGATCAGGGGAAGCCTACTCGAGTCGAACCGACTCACCCATTCGCTTCAGGTCGAGTCGGATCGAGTCGAGTAGTTTTGTGCCTACCTATAATTGAAATGAGGGTATTGATATGGATGAGTGGTAAGATGAGGAATGGTTAAACTAAAAATTGATGTACTAGAAAGATCTTAGGAGTAGCACTAACTGTAACACCTCGAACTTTTCAATACCCGAGTATTAAAAGTTCTCGAGTGTGACCGTGAAAGTTAACTTATTATGTATATGTGTACAATACCAATCTAGCTATCATAATCTTACATCTATTCTCCAATAAGACTCTGACCGTTGGAAATATAACGACCTGAATTTTGAGGGTTGAGCAAAGCTTTACTCCCGAGATCCAGAACATCACTTATGCAATATGGATGATGATGTTCAGATTTCGTCCATATTAAAGAGTTAAGCATGAGTGAGATTATACTAAACAGCATATCATACTCCAGATATAATTAAATTAAGCAAGCGGAAGTCTGAACCATATATATTTAAGCATGTGGGAGTTTCACAAATCTCCGGAGTATGATTACATAATCGGGTTTAATATATACATGTATTGTTTCAAAATAACAAAATGCAAGAAAATAGATATGTCCAACTAAGCCAAATATCCCTGTAGTCCCTGCGCATCGGCACGAGGTCTACATAGACCCGCCCGAGATCTGAAAGTAGGAGAACTCTTCCTCCTCATCCATAAAGTTCTGCTCCGTTGCATAACTTCATCGTCACCTGCATCTAAACCAGAGTCTAGTTGGTGTTTTAAAACACCGTCCCAGATTGGGAATGAGTGGCCAACTCAGTGGTACTATAAGGTAAAGGTTAACATGTTAGCAAGTCAATCAAGCAGTAATGATAAAGCAATACAACAATCACTTCCTAACTACTCTTATTAATGCAGGAATGGAGTGCAGTAATGATGCATGCCCTCGCACAAAGCTCCCTCACAAGCGACTCCAACAACTAAGTTCGCGCGTGACAACCTCCCTAAAGTGCACCTTCCTCGCCAAAGCACATTCAATGTTGTGTATAGTCATGTTAGCCGAGTACTTAATTTAGCTTATTCATACAATAGGTACGGGAAGCTAAGGTACCTCCATTTATATCATCAACCCAAACGAAGGATCCATTTAGGGTCGTCAATCCTAGTTAACCACATATGATAGGCAAGTTGTAGGGCATCACCCCTAATGAAAAGCAATCGATAGGCAAATTCAAAAGTTTATACTCGCGGTCACTACAGGAAGGCTCGTCACTTCAGCGTAGGCCGACAGTTCGAACATGGTGTCCCATACCACCATGCCCGACTCACGAGTTTAGGTTGCTCACTGATCACTACGGGGAGGCTCGTCACCCCAGCGTAGGCCGACAGCTCGACCACGGTGTCCCATACCACCATGCCCGGCTCATGAGTCTTAACGGATCATGGTACCATGGTTGAAACGGGCTTTTACATTAGTAAGTGGTACCTTAGATTCAAGCAGTGATGTCCATACATGGTAAATACACAATAGGCCGATCGGTTTGTTTGGTAAGTTCGATTGGTACTAGCACACGTTGACTTAATCGACATGGAGCGCATAAGCACCCCTTGTGGCCTAACCACTGTCGACAATCGCCATGCGACACGGATTCGTCGAGTTACCCATTGTGGCAAGACTAATTGAGCCACCTGTACAAGGATTATTACCAATTACCTGGGCCATGTTGTAGCCCCAATCTTACTTAGATGCAATAGGTAGATGTAACGACCTGGAAATTTCCGTACATTGGGCCGAGTACCACCTCGACCAGAAATCACATAGGATTAAATCCTTTAGAAATTTAACAAAGTTAACTAAGTACTAAACTCGGTTAATCATGAAATCCGTTGGGATCGTTTTAAATACGATCTGCAAAACCCAAAACTTGCAGAATTGGTGACTCTAGGTTACCCTAAAGTCTAGAGCCAAACTCATTACCCGTCTGCTCTCGGGACTGAAACGAAACTTCGTATGAGGTCCAGATCGCACATCGGGAGTCCGATTAACACGAAGCTAAGGAACCAGGACCGCCCCACTGGGCTTGACAATCATCTCAAAAATCAGATGATTCCGATGTCCCACGGCCATTGTTTTCACTCCGGAGCGAGAGAGTGTGAAAAACACTATTTCCATCCAAATGAAAATATCTGGAATAGTGATCTGGCACCTTTCGGTTGCGCGTCAGTATTAAGCAACCTGACCGTCGGAATCAGACCAAATTACACCCTCGGATTAAGAAAAATTTCAGGAACATTTACATGTACTCAGAAATTCTGATCGTGGCCCACGGACCGTTAAACTGAAAGTGGTCCGCCACGTGCGATCTGGGATTCCGATCGAGTCGAAAACGTAATCCCACGTAGATCCGCAGAGGGTGAGCTTAAGTCTGACGTTTGGTTCAAAGAGGACTACCAGAACACCCCTTTTGAGCTTGGAAAGTGGCGAACTGCCTATATATGCAGCCACCCTTGAACCTGAGTCTATTTTGGACATGTTCTAGGCTATAAAAGGGGCTTAGAACAGCCCCTCTCACAGCCATACGAATTTGGGTCCAAACCCTTAGAGAGAAAGAGAGAAAAGAGAGAGAAAGTTGTGGAGATCGAGGCCGATCTTCCTCCTGCTGCTTCCACTCCTCCCACGGCCTACACCGCCCTATTCTAGGAAATTTCCCGGCGGTTTCCACCCCATTTGAAGGTAAGAAACCCTAACCCTAGGTCTGATTTGAGCTTGATTAGTGATAGGTTATGGAAAGACTAATCGAATGCGCTCTTTAGGCTAGGAAACTCCCGTATACGGAAGCTCCAACACCCTTACTGATTCGTTGAAATTCCAAGGGCTGAGGTGAGGACTTTAAGAGTATAAGTTACGGTTTTCAACGCTTTCAATGTCAGATAATGATAGATTCATGATCTGCATGCAAATGCACATGTACAAAGTGCTTTCCGTTTCCTGTTTCGATTAGCGATAAAGATTATGGAATTTTACATACTCTTGATATACGTAGAAATACCGTATACGTATTTTTGTTGAGAAAATGTTTGACATGTTTATTTAATGTTTAATTATTTCATGTGTGGATAAAATGCTAGTTTGGCGAAAGAGATCGCGAAAATACATGTTCATGTGTAAATGTCATGTATGTTGAAATTGCGTATTCTAGAAATCCCGCATACGTGCGGATTTTGGAAATGTAATTGTAATGATTATTTGCTGTATGAATACGATATAGACGGGAAAAATACTCCCGGGGCGAAGGGACAGCCCTAACACAAGTTTCGTTAACATACGTCGCGTATGTTGAAATAGTGTATTCTAAGTAATTGTGTAAACACTCGTGTGCGCAAATACTCATGTATTAGTGCCTTAGAGAGGTGCTGATGTGGGGTTTCCGACTCCCTTAGAGACAAGTAGGCTTCCCTCCGTGCGGTGGTTCGCTAGAACCACTCACCTGTAATGTGTGTGTAATGGTATCCCTATGTGGATAGTGCCTGACTACATGCTTCACAACATGCCTCACAACATGCTTTGTAACATGCTTTACTTCATGTTTTACTTCATGCTTTATAACATGCCTACTAACATGCTTGTATTGCTTGTTTATCATGCTTTACTTCACATGCTAACGATGAAAACTGTTTGAGTTTGGGACTATGTTTATAGTCCAAACACTCGGTACCAGACTTGTGATTGTGGCTGAGATTCATGTCGCCACAAAGGACGGGTCCGGCGAACCGGAGTCGTACTTCGGTTGGCGATAGTGGTTGGCCACGCGGAGTACTTTTGCGCTCCATATCGCTCAACTTGTGGTGCGCTCGAGCTAGTCAGGCTCGCCAATGAAACCGAAGTGTAGTTGTGTGTTCATCCTGTTTGGTCGCTACTGCTTGAACCTAGGGTACCAAACTTACCAGTGGTGATTCCCGTTTAACCATGGTACCTAGATCCGCTAAGACGCATGAGCCGGGCATGGTGGTATGAGACACCGTGGTCGAGCTGTCGGCCTATGCTGGGGCCATGTGCCTCCCCGTAGTGACCATTGCGCAACTATCTCGTGAGCCGAATACGGTGGTATGGGACACTGTATTCAAGCTGTCGATACTTCGGCGAGAGCCGAGTATGGTGAGATCTGTGCTCGTGCTGACGGGCGACGAGTCCTCCGTGGTATCATCGAGTACACTCCAAGGGTCTATGATTGGCCACGAGTCATTCATAGTAACTAGAGTGTGAGTTGAGCCGAGTATGGTGAGACCTGTACTTGAACTGACGGCTAGTGATTGAGCCGAGTACGGTGAGACCTGTACTCGAGCTGACGGCCAGCAATTGAGCCGCATACGGTGAGATCTGTATCCGCGCTGACGGGTGACGAGCCCTTTGCAATACCATCACTAAGCTTCTCAAACCATAATATCGTATGAGAATAACTAGGATTGACGACCCTAGAATGGATCATGTTGGGAATGATACAAGGGAGGTACCTTAGTTTCCCAATACTGCTGATTGAAATGGACTAATAAAAACTTGGAAAACATGAGCATCATCGCACCGCATGTGCTTTGTAGATGTGGCGCACTGAGGGAGTAAGCATTCGCGAACGTAAGATGATGTCGCTTGAGGGTGGTTTGGCAAGGGCATACAGCATCATGTCATATCATTTTTGCATTTAATAAGAGTAGTTAGAAATGCTTGATTTGTACTGCCTTATCATTACTGCTTGGTTGATTTGATAACATGTTAACTTATGCATTATTGTTCCACTGAGTTAGCTACTCACTCCCACGTTACGGGACGGTGTTGTACACACCAACCAGACTCTGTCGCAGGTTTAGAGGGCGCCTTGGTTCAGGAGCCAGAGCCCGACGTTGATGAGGACCAGGAGGAGTTCTCCTTCATGCAGTACTCTGACGGCTACGCTTAGGCCGGCTGCATCGCGGGATTCTCGGGGCCTCTTTTGAGGAGTGTATTTTGGGTTTTGACTTAAAAACAATACATGTATATTGGTGCTCAGCTAGTACTCATACTCTGGTGTTCAGAAAATTTTGGTTATTTTACATACTTGAATATAAAAATTTCAGTCTTCCGCTTGCTTTCATATAATTGAATTGGAGTATGAATTATTGTTTTGGTTTAATCTCATTCATGTTTATTTTGCTAACTCAGACAACATTTAACCAGCATTGTGTATGTTGCATAAGTGATGCGTTGGAACTCGGGTGTTGAGTTCATACTCGACCCCCGAATTTCAGGGCATTACAGTAGACACGTGTGATAATCATATCAGCATTTAACAAACAATCCAAATAAATTCCTCATTTGAATATTTCATCAAACACATTGAACATGTCACCAAGCACTTACATTTTATCCATAAATTGCGTAGCGGCAAATATGATTACATGAAAGAAACTATACGTATGATTAAGGTAATTGAGAATCCTATCTTAATAGACTTAATAAATACAAACCATCAACATTTTCTCATTCAGACATTTTACAAACACTTAAGTTACACTTCACCAAATACATAGACTAGGTTAGTTACAACATATATTATGACAATTCCTTACACCAAGAGATCATTATGCATACAACAAACATGTATCCTAGATTAATAGTCATGGCAAGCACAAATCACAATTTCATGTTCATTCAAACATTTTAACAAACACATGGGATGCATCTTGTATTCAACATAGTTCACACACGCATAATATATAGTACATCGTATCTAAAACAATATAATAGCAATCAATTCAGACATAAATCATTAGCTGACATTGAAAGCATTGAAAACTATAACCTAAACGTTTATAGTCCGCACCTTTCGTCGGAATACTCGATTCGGACGCAGTTCGAATCCTATGTTCCCTAAAATGGAACGTCGAGCACCTAAGCAATGAAATAGGTTAGCTATTTCATCAATTACTCTATTTGGATCTCTAAATCAAGATTAGGGTTAGGTTTTCTTACCCAAATCGAAGCCGAAAATAATTATATAGCGAAGTGAAAAGGTGATTCAGTGCGTGGAGTAGTGGGAGAGAATCCCATCAACGATCTCCCAAAGTCTCTCTCCTCTCCTTCAGCTTTTCTCTTCTTTTTCTCTCTTCTCTCTCCTAGGTTTAGAGAAATTCGTATGGAATAGAAATTGGGTGGTTTAAGGGCTATATATAGGCCCAGAGGTGATGGAAATGGCCCCAGGGCCATGGTATACTTAATTTATATCCAAAGGGCGACTGTTTCTGACTAACGGGGCTCATCAGGAGGTCAATTACTCACCTATGTCATAGGGTAAGTTCCCTGATAATGGATCTATGCCAGGACGTGATTTTCGATGCGGTCGAATTAGCTGATCGACCGTGGAGGACCTGCGTCAAATCAACGGTAAGTTATCGAATATGTGTAAGAAAATTTTCTTTTCTCATGAGTGAAGTTTGGTCAAAAACTGATGGTCCAAAATCCTCAATTTCGTGCATGAGCAAATGGCCCAATTTACTTAAGTTTCATTACATTTTCTAAAGATATTCGCGTTTCTCACACGCTTTACTCAGGGCTCAAGTTGTGCATTTCTGGATACTATCTAGGCTCGATTCCCACGATGGTCATCAAGCCCAGTAGGACGAACATATTCCTATAGTTTCGAGGTCATCGGATTCTCTACGTATGGTCCAGGTCCGATAAGGGGTTTCAATGCACTCCCGAGAGCGACAGGCTCGTAGGATTTTCTCCTAAATTTTTAAGGGACGTTGAATCAATGGTATTAATGGTTTTGGGTTTTTCCATTTATGGAAATGGTGGTTCGAGTTAAATCCACCAGTTATTTACTTTAGTACTTAACTATTCGCCTAAATTATACTACAGGATGCGGTCCTTGGGTAGTTCTATATTTTCTTGGGACTTTTAGTTAATATAATATTTTAATTATTTTTTTACTAGTTCATCATCAAGTCTACTTTATCTCCACCAAATTTCATTAAATTTTATATTCTAAAAAAATTCTAAAAATTATAGAAGTAGCAGCTGTCCGAACCAGTAATTTTTAGATAGTTATCACATCAACCGATATTTAACTATATTAAAAAATTTTATTTTATTTTTCACTTATTTTTATATGAAACTAGACTTATCAAGCTTCAATCTAGCTTTTGAATCACCTAAATCAGAGTTATATTGAGGGAGATATGACTTTTTAAAGTCATTTTGAAAATGCAGAAAATTTCGACGAGGGTCCACCGAAATTCAATGCACCGGAGGCGCGCCGCCGACCGGGCGGTGGCGCCGAGCCCCTCTGGTGGTCCTAATGGTGATTCTGCCGCTCAAATCTTGAAATGAAGGTATCTTGCAAACTGGAATGAGTTATTCGACGTGCAATATATGATTTTGGGGTAAGAGAAGCTAAGCTATCCAAATAACCTAGCTATTTCCCTAGATTCCATCAGGTTAATGGTATAAAGTCCATTTTATTTATATTTTTACTATTTATAGTAAATTTTATTTTAATTATAGTTCTTCATTCTTTGAGCTTTAGGATTGGTGTCTAATATAAAAGTACTTAGAAAAATTTGAAGCATAAGGTGGTGAAAGGTAAGATTTTTAAAAGAGATGGGTCGAAAGGAGATTTGAGACTTTGGGATTGAGTTTTGAGAAGTCGATAAGGTGTTATGATAGACTCATTGCCCAAGGATGTCCATCTCCAAGTTGGAAAAAATCCGGGACGTTACAGGAAATAATCTTCATTCATAGATCAAGTCATCTGACTGTTGATTTTGAGATAGGATCATCATATACCCAAGTATTCTAATTTGTCCATCATAACCGACCGTTTAGTCAACTATTCATCTCTAGGTAAAGATATCTAACCGTCCACTCTGAGTTTGGATCACCTGATTATAGTAAACTAGCTACTTGATCCCTACATCCGCTCATACACATATCGAATTGAGATTCTGATCCGTTCATCTTTTTCACTACCTATGAATATGATTAACCTAGCATTAAAACTACAATATGAGAAATTTACACATGTGAACAAGTCACTTAAACATAACGGTATACTTGTTTTGCCTCTTGATCACTCCAAAAACCCACTTGTGATCATCCGGTTACAAAACTGACCGAACACCCATTTACATATACGATCAGAATACGAACCATCAAGTTTTTCTATTCTTAACATATCATCTAACCATCCATTATGTCGATTGATACATGTACATTTTCTTAATTAATTTAGTAAATAATTCTTTATTCATAATGATTTAAATTTAAGTTCTTTTGTAAGAATTACTTAGAAACGTTTCTATAACCATGTAGAACCATTAGATTTCTCAAAACTCTCATATCAGCAATAATTACAAAAATGTCATTAACCTAGACCTTTGAATTCTAGATCACATGGTTTTAATGATCCGTTTGATGTGAAATTTTATACCATACCAATGTATCATAAATTAACCGTATATATGAAATTCCAGCCCTTAGATCATTGTAAAAGTGACCCAATTGACAAATCAGCTCATTAACCGTTAATTTTGGTATCCATCGAGTGAAGAAACCTCGTGGGTAGTGTATTAGGATATTTTCCTTCATATGAATGAATTGGATTGCCCATCATATGGACCAACTGTGAAATATGAAGACCCCACTTTCGTAGGTTTTTCCTTAGGCACGAAGTTATCCTGTCAAGGGCTACCAACTCCTTATAAATCTAGATCTTCTGATTTAACCACTTCCTACCATCCTGTCTCATATAACTATGAGGTTATACAAAATTTAGGCCCTGATCTATGATCCTCTACTGTTGAAGGTTGAAGCTAGTTCAAAAGGTGAAATTTTATATTTAGGTTTTTCCACCATTGATCAACCACCAAATTTTGTCCAACCGTTTGTTTATCCTAAATACACATTTCTCCCAAAAATTAGGCCTTAATCATAGGCTTTGATCATTAAGTATGGACCATTAATTGAGATCAATTTTATTTTAGCACCCGTTAGGAGAATTTTCAAGATAGGTCAATCTAAATTTTGAATCACCAAGAAAATCATATACCCTAGCTCTATTCGACGACTCTGACAATGGGCAAATTAGATTTAAAGAAAGATCGTAAGAAAATGAAAAATTGGAGAAACCTAACCCAAGTGGCATGTGAAACATGTTCACAACCCCAAGTGTAGGGTCGGTAACAATCTCGGTAAGACCGAGGTCAAATCCATAGGGACTAATCATGTATGTATTTTGAAAGTAACTAGAGCTAGAACTAGAAGAAGATATAAACATAAATCTGAAATATTTGAGAAAGTGATTTTGAATAAGGTAATTGAAACTTATAAATTTAAAGGTGGTAACTAGGGTGCCAAGGATCCACTTGTGGGTTCTCAGGATGCTACCTTGCTTAATTCAAGGACACAACTGGAATCGAAGTCCTATCTTATCCAGTTAAAGAAAGAAGAGACGGTCAGATCTCTGAACTTCTCATGAATCTAGTCTCAATGGATGAGAGTTTGTGAGAATTGGAAGTAATTCCATCACTAAACCATGCCCATGGGACGATGGCAAATAACAGGATATACCAACCCCACAACTAATCATAGGAGAATTGTGCAGATTAGGAAGGATTCCATCACCCTACCATGCCCAAGGGACGATGGTGAACAATGGGACTTCCTAATCTCACAATCTCAAATTAGGAAAAGAAGATATTCAAAGCACTTGCAGATCCATTATAATTTAAGTCACAACAAACCATCAAAAAACTAAAAAAATCCTTAATAAAGAACTAGAATTCAATAGAGTTCAACAAGACATGAATCAAAACAAAGCAAACATCACTATCATGCTACAAGCTTCACCTCTTAGCCCTAGTTAAGAGGTTTAGCTAACCATACTAAAGAGGAAGAAGAACTCCCAGACGGTGGCTCCACCCTTTTTCTCCACTCCTCAAACCCTAGAAGATCCTACCAACATCCTAAGGACTCCTATTTATAGTTGTAAAACTCCAACTTTCGCACTGAGCTGGAAAATTCTAGAAACCGCCTCAAATTTACACAGTCCGCGCAAAATCTGCGTAACCCTCGACTAGTCAAGGACAACCCTTGACTGGTCGAGGGTCACCTTCAACTGGTCGAGGGTGACGGGAATTTAGAAGTTCATGTGCTGAAGTTCAAGTCAAGGATTCTTTGACTAGTTGAGCAGGAGCTTCGACTAGTCGAAGTGAAACCAGGACTAGTCGAGCAGGCATCAGGACTGGTAGAAGCTTAGACCAGGCGAGGATCACAGAAATTCACTTCAAAACTTCGATTCTCTTCATTCTTGACTTGGTTTTCTTGGATCTTTAACATGTGAATTCTTCATTCTTGGACTCATAAGATCCATCCTTGGCTTTGGTGATTCTTGAGCATTAAATTCATGCTTTTAGCATCTTTTTCAATCCAAGCTCTTAAATTCACCTTGCAACACAAACATGATTAAAATAGAACATTAAGCATTATCATGTTCATAAAACCAAGTAATAAATAGGGGATAATATGCAATATTTGACCTTCAACAAAACACACCTCTCTCATACGCCCACTCCTTTTAAAAAGGGGTGTGCATTCCCCTCTCCACTCATACACCCAATCTCCCAATGCCCAAGGAAAAGAGAGAGAGAGAGAGAGAGAGAGAGAGAGAGAGAGAAGAAAGAAAGAAAAAAGAGAAAGAGAAAGCGAAGCCTAGACGCCCATCATCTGCTTCCTTCTCCAAACATATGGTATCTCCCTCTTACTTAAGCGATGTCATGATTCATGTAGAAGTTTTCCTACATGGATATCTACCTATGGTTTAGATCTTAGGCTAAGGTGAGAGATTCCTTTAAGCTTACACTAATTTGAGTTGATATAATTTATCTTATTTTTACATGCTTCCATATTACTGTGAATCCTCCATGCAATTGATTGATTTACCATTATCAATTATTTATCCTTTGAAAATTATGGTTAAGATATGATTTTAATTATGCGTGATCTTTATGAATTTATGTGGAGTGATGGATACAAGTCTTACCCTTTGTCAATTTTGAGAGCGACGCATGCTGCCACTCTATATTAAGTTCATCTTTTGCTCTTCTCCCCTTATTTTGTTGAGTTAGCCTATTTGCTACTCTTTTTTTTTTATTGAGATAGCTTAATGCTACTTTTCTCCTTTATTAGGTTAGCCTTGTGCTACCTCCCTTTTATGGCTTAGGCATGTGTCTTGGAATTCCAAAACTCTCATAGTTCCATTTATTTTCCCTTTGGTGCAAGTGATGTGTTAGAGGCGTCACAACTAGTGATTCAAATAATCTATCATGGACGTAATGTGCTCTGGGTAGTGACTCTCTTGGTCGACACATAATTCCATGGATTTTAGGTAGTAGTGCATAAATCGATGTAAGTAATTCGCAATACGTGTTATATCACTTTCGGGATTGGATGTCACAAATAGTCGCTCCATGAACAAATCGTGTCACGTAATTCATCTAATTCATGTGTTGTAACGCCTCGAGGTGTTCATGTAAATCCACGGTAGCGTTGGACACGCCAGCGAATCTCCGTAGTTATGAGATGCGAGCGAGTTAGGTTTTCTATGAATTATATTCTACATTGTGATGATCACTTTGTATGATGAGCCGCACACACTTTGCTAGGCATGCATTCATATATATTGATTGCGCATACCGATTCCACTCGTAATGGTGGAGACGAGACATATCGGAACCCTTATATTACTCTTATGAATCTCTTGAATTACTGTTAATCTTAAAGGATAACTATCACTATGAGTAGGGCATTGACCCTCTCCAACCGTACAAATGATGCAAGTGATGTACAGATTGAAGACACGGATGACAATCCTCCTACGGAAGATTATTCTGAATAAATGAAGAGATAGCTTTATGTTTAGTTTTATTTATTTCCGTTGTAAACTTTGATAATGTAATAAACTCCTATTGAGAGGACATTTGATAATTTGTTGAATTCTTTTAATCTAATGGAATAATAAATACAATTAATTTTACTCTCGTAAATGGTTACCTTCATGAATATAACTGGATGTGATCTAAATGGAAAGAAAATCAAGGTAATATTTTGAAGCATCCAAATCTTTACATTATTAACACCCAAAATTCTCGGGCACGAGTATGTACTCGAGCCGCGAAAATTTTTAGATGTTACACCAATAGGTTATAAGGAAAAGTATACTTGGATGGTTGAGTCATGTGTAAAGGAGACCAAGAATTGCGTTGATTAAGAGTGAATTGGTGCAAGTTAAATGCTCTAAAATGGCAAGAGAAAGGCTAAAAGGATATGGGTGGAGGTAACAAGAAAATACTTGATAAGCTATGGTCAAATGAAGTTATAGCCCTTGGATCCCATCATATGAGCACGTGGCAGCAGAAATCTGGTTTCCATTACATGTGCCAAATAAATTTAAAATTTCAACATAATAATCCCTAGTGGGGTTTTCTAATTAATCGGTTGTCCATTTTGATGTCAATAAAGTAGTTTTTCATTTGACCACTAATATCCTAAGTGGAGCGTCGCATTTGCAATTTCCAATAAATCACAATTCTAATAAGTCGCCTATGATTTTCGAATTCCCTAATGGATCCTTTAAGCTTCTCTAGTGGATCATTGAATTACAGTCTCCAGGTGGTTTTTTCTTAAAAAGACAAGAAATGTTTCTCTCAAAATCACAAAAATAATCCTAATAGATTTCCCTTGTGGATTACCAATTCACAATCCCTAATGGAGCTTTCTTAAATAAAGGCTATAAAAAATCATCTAAAAATTGTGAAAGCAAATGGTCCAAGAAAATTTTCCCAATGAGTTGTTAAATCTCAATCCTTGGTGGAGTTATCCCAAATCAAACAAATACTTTTTCGTAGAAAACTTATAAAAATAGTCCTTAATAAAATCTTGAATGGGATAGTTCTCTTCGCAGCATGCTTTCGACCTTTCTAAATGAACCAATAAGCTTAGGAAAATATCAAAAATAGATTTCAAAAACAAAAATCTCTAATGATTACCTTCCCCAAGCAGGGCCTCCAGTAGTAATTCTTTTTTATTTTTCAAATAAGAAATTTTCAAAAGTATGTTTACTTATGGCGTCTGAGGCATTAGAAGTCTTCCATACTTCTCACTAAGTGCTAGTGCAATAGCAACTTGAATTTGATTTTCTTAGTTCTCTCTATTTTCCAAATTCAAAATTAGTTTCCTTAATTTTCCAAATTCATAAGCAATACAAAAATGCATCCAACCTAAACTATTAATGTTAGCCCTATCGTATCATCATAAGCAATGTAACAAAAAGTAGCATATGGAATCACATTCTAGTTAGGGCAACTGTCCGTCATTAGTGAAACAACCAATTACAGCAAAGTATCAAAATTAGATATTCGAATATCAAAAGATACCAAAGTTACACCCAGTTAGGGGTACCTGTCATGTTTGACAATTGCAGTGTTGTAATTAGATCCCTTTAAGGTCGTAAAGCACGGGGACAATTACACATTTCAATGACCAAGCTTGCAAGTGATCTTAGGATGATTGCGCAACAAGGGATACCCATCACTTTTATTAATCAAAGTATAGTGGTTAAGATACCCCTAAGGTCACAGACAATGAAGGGGCAACTACCTCACTAGCATCCAAACTCATAGACAATACCCAAAAAGAAAAAGTAGTCATGATAGGAGCATTATAATTGGATCCTCATAAGGTTACAAAAGAATATAAGTAATTACCTCACTCTCGTACCCAAACTACCTTTTAATGAATGATCAACCAACATAAACACTTGGGTTAAAATGGACCAAACCCTTTCTATGCCTGACCAGAATAGTCTAGTGTCTAGCATTTTGGCATTCAGTTGCACACAAACCCTACCAAAGAGGGGCATTTATAGACATCCCACCTAGCATGAAATGACCAATCGCACTAGAATCAAATGGATCACAACCTTTAAGAAAGCTGAAACCCTAGAGCTGTATCCAAGACTGTATAAGTCCATATAAGTCCATCATAGAACATCTCTAACCCAACCCAAACCAATCCAAAGCCTCATCCAAGTCATCCAAACCCCAAAATAAGGCCAAATTGACCTTTAAATGATAGTAGAAATCAAAACTTCACCCCTGTCAAAAATAGTAATTTTTTTAAAATAAAAAGTTTTAAAAAATTACAAGACTAGAAATCCAATTTCCTCTACCCTTGGCAATGGAGATCTAATTTCTATTACCCGCCATCTTGAACCAGGAGTTGATATGTGACATTACAACTAAGTGTAAAACATTTCTGCCTCAATATTCATGTTAGAACTAATTTCTGCTACCCAGTTGCCTTCCCCAAAGCCAAACTAGCAAGATGAGCAACAAGTCAACACCTTGAAAATCGAGCAAGTGATAAGGAAAATTCAATTTCAAGAACCCCCTTATTTGCGCGGAAATATTTAAAAAATATCGCAATCAATGTAATCTCGTTATTGAAAATTAGATTTTTCACTACCGATAACTCGCCTATTTACATAACCATTTGCCATCGGCCTTCATCTAAATTACCAAGACTACCACCCTTATCAACTAATGGGAAAATGCCACTTGTCCCAATGGCTTCCAAAAGCCAACCACATTAATTCATTTGGTATTTATTCCCTCAAATACCCACTTATTACTAAAATAGCATTGGCCTCACCTGTATAAACCCCTTTCACCCCCTCATTCACAACAATAACCCATATCTAGAAAGATGAGGAGTATGAAAGAAGTATTAGTAATCTTTGTCTTAGACATCTTTGCCTTAGCCACCTTAGCCCTAACCCTAACCATCTTAACCCTCACCCTAGCCATCCTACCCATCTAAAACAATCTATCTTACCCCTTCAACCCATCTTATCCACCCAACTCAACTTAACCTAGTCACTTTAGCCATCCAACCCATCCCAACCATTTAATATGTCAATTCTGTCCATTTAATCCATTCAATTTATAGCAAAATTCATGGTCATATCCCACAACCATGAAAATCTATCATAGTGCGATCCAAATTGCATGGAGTATGGTTAAGGATCTAAGAGCTCAGATCATCTCTTTTATGGAAAAGTGTTATTATTCTTTCTTCCCCACTCATATCTGTAGTGTCCACAATTAATTTGCGTAGTTTTTTGTCATTTTCTTGACGTTGCATTATTAACATTCACTACGCAACTACATTCTCCATCTCATACACCCCTCTATTGTATATTTGTATTTTTTTTTACTTCGATAATAACTCTAGAGGTGGAATCCCAAAATTCTCAATTGCCATAAAGTATAGATCGTGCATTTGTATGAGTGGAGAAGGGGCATAACCACTTCCTTCTCCGTCACTAAGGCCCTTACTCAGAATTTATATTTGTAGAACAGACAAAGAATCGTATAAATCTAAATCATTCATATTAAATTTTGAGTCATTCTAGTCTTACAAGCATCAGAGGCTGGGACATATGAGTGAGAAAGGGATGAAAGTGCTATTGTCAAAAGGGAAGCTACTAGGGCTGAAGTCTATTGACTTGGAATTCTGCGAGTACTGCGTGTATGGAAAGCAGAAGAGGGTAAGCTTCAAGAAGACGGGACGCTCTCCAAAGACACATCTGTTGGAGCTTGTACACACTGATGTGTGGGGACTGGCACAAGTATTATCTTTTGGTGGCTCACGTTATTTTGTTACCTTTATTGATGATGCTAGTAGAAAACTGTGGGTCTACTTCTTAAAACATAAATCTGATGTATTTGATGTATTTAAGAAGTGGAAAGTTATGGTAGAAAATGAGACAGGTAAAGCAGTAAAGTGTCTCAGATCTGACAATGGGGGAGAGTATTGTGATAAGAGTATTTGTGGAGTATTGTGCAGCAAATGGAATCAAACATCAGAAAATGATTCAAGGGACACCACAGCAGAATGGTGTGGCTAAGCGCATTAACAGGACCATCCTTGAGCGGGCCAGGAGCATGAGGTTACATGCAGGGTTGCCCAAGACCTTTTGGGCAGATGCTGTGAATACTGCCGCATATCTCATCAATAGAAGTCCCTCAGCACCATTGGATGGTGGGCTACCAGAAGAAGCGTGGACTGGGAAAGAAGTGAACCTTGCACATCTCAGAGTGTTCGATTGCACTTCATATGTTCACATTGATGCAGAACACAGAAACAAGCTGGATGCGAAGTCCAGGAGGTGCACGTTTATAGGCTATGGGCAACATGATTTTGGCTATAGGTTCTGGGATGCGAAAAATAAAAAAATCATCAGAAGCAAGGACGTAGTCTTTAATGAAAAGTGATGCATAAGGACAGTGTGAAGGAAAATAAGGCCGAGAAAAAGGAATTCATAGAGTTAGAAGAGTTACCGGACATGGGTGTTACAGTGCCACAGGATGAGGCAGAGCTGCATACACCAGTTGTGAGGAGGTCTACTCGGGAGAGGAGACCCACGGTCCGATACTCACCCTCCTTACATTATCTACTACTGACAGATAATGGTGAGCCAGAGTGTTTTGAAGAGGCGTTACAGTCAAATATACGAGTTAAGTGGGAGCAGGCCATGGATGATGAGATGGACTCTCTTGAGTCTAATCGTACATGGGAGCTAGTCACTCTACCCAAGGGTAAGAAAGCTCTTCATAACAAGTGGGTTTACAGACTGAAGGAGGAGCACGATGGTTCGAAATGGTACAAGGCCAGATTGGTTGTGAAAGGGTTTCAACAAAAGGCAGGTATAGATTTCACCGAAATATTTTCACCGGTAGTGAAAATGTCTACGATTCGCATGGTCTTGAGTATAGTGGCTTCAGAGGACTTACATCTAGAACAGCTAGATGTTAAGACAGCCTTTCTTCATGGGGACCTTGAAGAAGAGATATATATGCATCAGCCGACAGGATACGTGGCATCAGGTAATGAGAACAATGTGTGCAGAGTGAAGAAGAGTCTATATGGCCTGAAGCAGGCCCCGAGGCAGTGGTACAAGAAGTTCGATAGTTTCATGTCGGGAAACGGTTTTAGGAGATGTCATGAGACCACTGTTGTTACTTGAAGAAGTTTGATACATCATACATCATCCTTCTTCTGTATGTTGATGATATGCTTGTGGTTGGCTCAAGCATGGAGGACATCTCAGATCTCAAAAGACAATTGTCTAGAGAATTTTCCATGAAAGATTTAGGAGCTGCAAAATAAATCCTAGGCATGAGGATAAAGCGTGACAGGGAAAACAAGAAATTAGTTTTGTCACAGGCAGAGTACATAGCCAAGGTACTTGATCGATTCAATATGGGAGGTGCTAAGCCGGTTAGCACTCCATTAGCCAACCACTTCAAGCTATCTAAGGAGCAAGGTGCAAAGACGCAGGAGGAACAGGACTACATGGCTAAAGTCCCATACGCGTCAGCTATTGGGAGTCTCATGTATGCTATGGTGAGCACGAAGCCAGACATTGCTCAAGCAGTGGGAGTTGTTAGCAGGTTCATGAACAACCCCAGGAAGGAATATTGGGAAGCTGTGAAGTGGATCCTTAGGTACTTGGTAGGTACTAAGGACGTAGGGCTGTGTTCTGGTGGATCGAAAATCAAGTTACAAGGCTACGTGGATTCAGATTTGGCAGGAGATATCGACAGCAGAAGAAGCACTACGGGTTATGTTTTTACTCTGGGTAGTGCTGCAGTCAGTTGGGTCTCTCAGTTACAAAAGATAGTATCTATCAGTACGACAAAAGTAGAATATGTTGCTGCTACAGAAGCATGCAAGGAGATGGTGTGGATGCAAGGTTTTATGGAAGAGTTGGGTAAGAAGTAAGCAGATTGCAAGCTGTACAGTGACAGTCAGAGTGCAATACACTTGGCTAAGAATTCAGCCTTTTATTCAAGGACCAAGCATATTGCCATCAAATATCACTTCATACGTTCGTTACTGGAAGATGGATCGATTGCTCTGGAGAAGATTCATACAAGTGAGAATCCTGTGGATATGCTAACTAAGGCGGTCACAAGGGAGAAGCTGAAGCTCTGTTCAGCTTTGATTGGTCTTCAGGCTTGAAGACGGGGAGGTGGTGCACTCCGGATGAAGAAGACAAAGGTTTATGGAGATGTGTCTCCAAGTGGGAGATTGTTGAGAAGTGGAGCCACATCTGGGGCCGCCCACGACCAGTCGTGGTTGCGCGGATTTTGTGTCACAAGTCCTTTCATAACTGCTATGCGAAAGGAGTTTCACGGATTTTCGTGTCGCAAGTCCTTTCGCAACTGGGATGCGAAAGGAGTTTCGCGAATTTCGTGTCGCAAGTCCTTTCGCAACTGGGATGCGGAAAGGGAAGTTACCAAAACTATAAATTGGGGTCCCTAGGGCTATTCTAGGTTAAGGTGAATTTTAGGAAATTATTCTGAGGTGTGGGCAAAGGATTTTCTCTGTACTTCCAAGGGAGAGGTTAGTATATTGCCTTGTAATCTTCGTTTCTCTTCATAGTGGAATTTTGCATCCGTGGTTTTTTACCCTAGTTTGGGGTTTTTCCACGTATATCTTGTCTTGTGGTTTGTTTTGGATTGCTTTGATCTATTTCTAGTTTATATTACTTCCTATCTATCGTTTGTGGGTGAGGCCTTAGATTGGATCTAGGCTCACTGCGTTGTTGGCATGCTGCGCAACAGTCTTACAATACCTAACATGTCATAGATTATAAGAGTATTGGTTAATGGCAACTCCAAAATACATCCACAAATAATCTATTATCTGCAAACCCATGTTACACACCCCTATAATATAATTTCTCCTTATAAACAGATCATATCCCAGAGAGAAGAGACAACTAGATAGAGAGAGATTGGATACCCCAATCCCTTTGGGCTTATCTAAAGAGAGAAAAGAGAGAAGTGTAAAAAAGAGAGCGAGATCTTCATCTTTCATTCCCATCTCTACCATCACACGTATTGACATGTGGGGTCTACTCAGCATGGATGTGCATCTCCTCAACCCTACATTAGAACTGCCGTGAGAGCTCTTACTCTTCTTCATCTAGTATAGATCGGGAAAATACTTCCTACATTGGAAGATTGACATCGACAAGGTTTAAGTTTTCACATCACAAACATATCACTCAAGTAAAATCCAAATCGCTCATCATTTAGATTTTTATTTCAAAAATATGAGATTATCACATATGGGGATCCTTAGGGCTAAATTTAGATCTGAAAATTTTAAAAACCATGAATTTTACTGCGTTTTTAAAATTTTTCTAGTAGAAGTGGTATCAAAGTAGTCAAATTTTGCGATAATCATCAATTCTTGAATTTTTCTACTATGATGGATGTGTCTATTTCATTATCTAACTGGATAAATTAGTATGCTTAATGACGATTGACCATCTAAAATTTGAAGGCAAACGGATGTACTGACTAGGAGATCCAATCGATTCAAGTTGATGTTTCCTCAACGGTCAACATTGAATTCAAGTGTGTTCATCATTGATTAGGGCCATGTAAGGGGTTGTTTCTTATAATTTTAGGGCCCGTTTGGACGGGTAGATTGGAAGGGATTGAATGGTATTAGGGTGGATGGCATGGATTTCAAGGCAATGATGGTGTTGTCAGTGGATTGTCTTAAGATCCATGGGATTGCTATATCCCGGGATTGCTATATCGAGTCTGTTTGGCACGCCCGGCCAATCCCGGGATTAAACCTTCCCATCCCTTCCAATCTCTCGAACCAAACACGTCCCAAGCAAATTTGAACAAATTAAGGTGGATTGGATGGGATTTAAAGGTAATGATAGTGTTGTCAGTGGATTGTCTTAACATCCATGGGATTGCTATATCCAGGGATCAGATCACCCAGTCTGTTTGGCACGCCCGGCCAATCCCTTGATTTAACTTCCGATCACTTCCAATACCATCCAATCCCTTCCAATCCACCCGGCCAAATGGGCCCTTAATGTAGAATTTATTTTATGTTATGTTTTGATGATTTATGGGTGTGGATGTGATTAATAATGATGATTAGATTAATTTTATTGGAAATTATAAGTTGTACAGTTGTATGCACATGATTAAGTATGATTGTTTTTAAGTTGTAAATGTAATCTTTTATTTTATTATAGCTTGTATATATTAGCTTAAATGGCCCGGATTAGTAGGAATCTTGATGTAAGTTGTTAGATCTAGTATTTTTATCTCACACCATCAATGGAAATCCGATGATACTCAATGATGCGATCAATGAAGAGAAGTTATAAAAGGAACGAGAATCATGTGGCAAACCAAATGGGTGGAGTGGGTCAACTAAAGGGGGCCCGAGCATGGGCTCCACCCAAGGCCAACCACTATATGAATGTGGGAGGTGCTCCGAGCTCCTCTATCTGCCTTCTTCATTTTTCTCTCTCACTTCTAGTGTGAGTTTACCGCCATATTTTCATAATTGGAAATTTTCTTCCATGGTTTTCTTAGTGTTCAAGTCATATCCAAAATAAGAAATCTAAAAATTTTCAAATATGAAAATTTGTGATGATCTCAAGCCCCATGTGTCCACAAATCAATAATGACCATTAAATCATGTATGTGATGAATGTGCTAATTTCAAAAGTAGAAAATGCTTAGTATTATGTGTTCACATGGGCCCACCCACAGGCCATTATGGGTGGTGGAGCCACATGCCTAGCCCTCTAAGTGACACATGAGGGGCCCACAACTATATATGCTTACTTACACAATCTCATGATTTACACTATTGAAGTTAGTTTTCCTTGATCATGTAGTCAAACGCTTAGCCATGCTACATGGATTAACTCGAAGATGATCCAACTGCTATAAAACATGATATGTGGACGTTCTTTTTTAACAATGCAGAAATCGTAATAAAAATGAATAGTTCTTTTTCTTTTTATATTGATCAGGTAGTATTTCATTACCTGTTGTCAGTTTAACTTAAAACTTAGTCATTTTGGACATGTCGATGTGCTCTATGAGACGATCCAATTAGATCCAATATTATATATTTAAATCCAGATCACATGAAATTGGAGTCGTTCATCTTGTTTTTAACATTTCTTATTCATTTGAGATTAGATTGCGCTAAAACTTGAACCCCTAGCCCAATCAGTATGTATGAAAGATATTTAATCACTTAGATCAACTGATTGAAAGCCAAGTAGATCTTATTAAAAAAATTACATGTTGTCAGACGACCATATCCAAGCGGCACAAGGTTTCTAAATTTATTTGTGGACATAATGCGGTTGCCCTAATTACCTGATGTATTTGGCATGTTCATCCTATGATTTGGATGTGTTCAGTGATCACCTTAGACCACGATAATGGTTACCACATGGACCTTACACATGATGTGGGCATCTTAAGGATCATGAATTTGACTCCCTTAAACCATTGCGGTGATTGTTGAAACCATGGTCTAGTACATCGTGAGGAATGCCTCAATTTCTTATGTGTTGGATGATAGAACATGCAAATCAATCAAGTTCATGACTTAAGCACATGTTCTTAATAGAGGGCCACAATGAATGAGATATGATGTCATTAGGAGACATGCATGGTGAGCATAGCATTGCTCATTAGGCGATCCATTAAAAATGTTGCCAACATGTACTTATTGATGAAATGGCCTTTCCTTCGTCATGTGGTTACAAGCTTGGCCACACTACAATATGCAGTCTAAAGCTATGATTATGGTATCCCTATGGATATGTATAAGAAAACACATTCCTAGTCACATTTTAGTTTAGAGGGGTGTGGGATCAGATTCCATATTACTTAATGATGTAAATATTACGGGTATCACTTATACATGGCGTTTACTAGTGAACACCATTATTAAAGAATGAATAACTTGAATAATTTCATACATATAATACTCAGAGGCTTATTAACTTAAAGGGTGCACTAATCATGCATATAGATATATTTCTTAATACATGAGATTAGACAAGATAGTTCCTTAAATATTTTTTGATACACTTTATTATGGTATTAGTGCTCTCATACTATGGATAGATTATATACAAATTAAGAGTCATGGTTATGATTAGATGAGTTGTTTGGGAGTATTGACACTAGATAGATCAACCCACATAGCTTGATCTGGTTAGCCTAGACTACTTTTTACAGTGAGAGTGGTTAAGTATGTAGGCGCATGACTTGACAAGCTTTGTGTTTGTGTGCCTAAAATGTACACATTGTCACTAGATAAATAGGGACACCCATAAAAGTAACTTAAGACATTAATTTGGTCATATAGTAAACATGTCAAAATTGAATGTGATATCTGAAATAATCACATTTAAGAAGCTTATTGGAAAATAACTTTATCAATTAGTTCCAAAACTTCAAATTTGTGCTCACCTTGGAGTGGGTAATTTACACATTCATGAGCTTCCCCCTCCTGCCCAAGACCAAGATAATGATAAGAAAACATTATTTATTTATGCTAACTACACAAAATAAAAAAGAGAATGAAGTAGCCAAGATATACATATTGACATTGATTTTTTATATGCTCCACAATCAATTGCAGAATATGGTGAATGCAATAGACATCCATCTTCACATAAAAGGGATGTTTAATTCTCAAGCCACTGCCCAGGTATAAGATCTCAACAGGAAATTGTACAAAAAGTAGCAAGAGAATAGTAATTTGGTTAGCAAACATGCGTTAAAAATGTTCGAGATAGTTAACGAGCTTGAAATTATTAGGGCTACCAAGGAAGATCCATAGTATTGAATTCGATTCTCATGTTTCTGAGGCTTATGTACACAAGGTTCATAGATAATCATAACATACATAGATATAACACTCATAGATTTAACTACATACACAATTAGTACTCTATGAGGCCAACATCACTAAGTATGAGAAATTACAGGTTGCACACTTGATTAAGGGTCCTCCGGAAGCAAGCCTAACCCTAAGATAGGCAAGGAACAAAGAATCAGAGATTTAGCAACGTACATAATTATTACTTTACGATGTCAAAAACACCAAGTATCAGAAATTGGAAGTTACAGACTTGATTGAGGTTCCTCTAGCAATAAGCCCAATCCCAAGAAGTGAAAGAGGGGCAAGGAACAAAGAATTATGGAAACAATCCTAAGGGAGAAATTGGTACTACTGGTAAATAAAGGAAAGGAAAGCGAAAGGGGAAGAGAAAGTAGAAAAAGAAAAGTTGTTGGTATCATGAGAAACTCGGTAACTTTAAGAATGAGTACATAACATGCAAGAAGCAACTTGCTCAGGTGACAAATACAGGAATGGCTCTCTCCTCTTACTTTCTTGAGATTCCATAGATAAATGCTTGACATGTAATTTAACATACTATTAAACTGATGGGATTGAAAAGCCCAAGCTATATGTCCTAGAGGGGGGGGTGAATAGGACTATGCCAAATTTAAAATAAAATCAGCGGAAATAAAGTAAACCAATAGCCTTACAATTATGAATCAATTCACAATGCTAAATTTAAATCACCTTGATAAATAAGTATTGAGAGATTGATACAAATTCAGTTCTAAGGACAACCTTACACCATAATAAACAAGGGCTTATGGTAGGACAACCTTATTTCTAGAACATCTTTTGGATCAAGGACTCAATTTTAATAGAAGTAAATGAAATAGCAAGGAATTGAAATTAAATGCAGAAGTATAGATCTGAATTATTACAACAATCCCCACAGTTG
The DNA here is from genome assembly GCA_021015155.1 of Magnolia officinalis. Lineage (NCBI taxonomy): Eukaryota > Viridiplantae > Streptophyta > Magnoliopsida > Magnoliales > Magnoliaceae > Magnolia > Magnolia officinalis. The sequence continues at coordinate 66,849,045 of JAJHSJ010000002.1, forward strand.
CTTGAAATGTAAATAGTTACAACATTCACATCCACTTGTACATTCCACACAATTGAATGATAAAAGATATGAAAATTAAGCAAGCATTCAATCCACAAGACAAAGAGTTATAGTGGTTCGCCTGTGTGTACACCAACTGTTTTTCAACAGCCACACAGAAAGCTACTCCACTCCTAATATCCTCACACAGGGGATATTAGCGTTCACTATCAAATAGGTTTTCACAGGTTCACCAAAAACCTTTACAATTGTGTTTTTTTCACTCGAGCTTACACAATTCAAAAACCCCTCTATTCTGAGTTTTCTGGCTCTCCTCAGATAACCAATACAATGAGATTTTTCTGGCTTAACCTCAAACAAAACCAATACAATTAGATTTTTCTGGCTTAACCTCAAACAAAACCAAAAGTAATGAAATTTTACAAAATTGTAAAATACCTGGATTTCTCCTTTTCGTAGCAGCCCGGTAGAACCAATCGGAGTAGATGATTGAATGTCAAAGTTCAATTTTCAATACTCACTTTAATATGGTTCTAAATTCTAATAGATTTTAGATTTTAACTAGTTGGGCGTAGCTATATTTGATTTTGATTCCAAGAAGAAGGAATAAGATAATTCCTCTTTTCAAATAAGATTGGAATACAGAAACAAAATCAAATTAAATAAGCTAGCAAAAATGGAATATTAAATAAGCACAACGTAGCTTAAAATAAACACAGACTTATCTCAGAGTGATCACTTGAAATTTCTTGAATTGAATCGAGTTGAATTCTGAAAACTCTGAATTTCGTGTTCAATTTATAGAAACAAAAATCGCATCTACGACTGGTCTTAGAAACCTTCGACTGGTCGTAGCTCTAACGGATATTTGAAATATTGAGCGCGATCTTTGAAAGTCGTTCCACGACTGGTCGTGGGAATCCTACGACTGGTCGTGGGTCACCTACGACTGGTCGTAGCTCTCTACGATTGGTCGTAGGACCATAGATTAGGTTGCTGGACTTTGAGTCGTAGCTCTACGACTGGTCGAGAACGAGTCGAAGACACTCCTACGACCGGTCGAAGGACCTCCAAGACTGGTCGTGGGTGTACCAAAAAATTCTGAAAATCTTCAACAACTTATGACTGGTCGAGGAATTTCTTGGACTAGTCGAACTAATGCTAGGACTGGTCGAACAGGAGTTAGGACTGGTCGTAGAATAGACCAAACTTATATAAAATAAACATTTGATTTATGTATCCAAAGTGACCTACTTATAAGGTCAACCTAAGGTCAGTCAAACCTGAAACATGTCGTATGGACATTGAACTTCAACCATTCAACGAATGTAGATATTTGAACCATATCAGGCTTGAGATCTTGAACTTGTTGTAGCTTTAATCATGAGATCTTCATCAGTGTGAAAACTACTTCATGCATTGCTTATTAGTCTTGAAGTCATTTCTTGAGTTGTTTCTTGAGACTTGAACTTCAACATTGTAGCTTCTTGAACTTCAACATTGTAGCTTTAAACATAGGATGATGAAGTACACTTTGTATTTCTTAAAGACATCCAATGTCATGAAGTGTTTATGCAGTGTCTTGAATACATATAAATCACCATACAAGCACAAGACACAGATAGATGTTTTGACACAACAAAATTTGACAACAAAAGGAGCATGAGACCATAGCACTTACAGGGATTTCATTGAAGAGGTGCATGGAAGTGATTTTTCTTAATCCAAAAATAAAATTCCAATTCCAAAACCTCCCGAGTACAATCATGTATAATATTTCTATAATCTAAAAACTAACTTAAGAATGTTAGATTATATCTAAAATTCAATGGTGTATGTTAATCTAAAATTGACGATGGTCATCCAACCTAGGAGGTCTCTCCTCAACCTATCCTAGTACTAAAGAGATCTAGATTGAAATTGTACATGGTGTATGATACCACGACTATGTGCAGAATCTTGGTGGAGCTAAGGAATTAAGGTTATGTCCTAGAGGGGGGTGATTAGTACCAAATAAAATTTATACCATGTAAATTTAATTTTCTACTTAAACTAATTTCTAATTAAGGCTAAATAAAGCAATTTAACACTAAGGCTTCCAAGCCACTAGTTGGCCAATCACATAGACTACAAATCATATTCCTATGAAGCAACTAGTCTATATAAGATAGTGTATTATGTGCGATGTGCTAACTATCAACACTTAGCATTCATCTAATCATACATACATATAATTCATCTAAACAATCACATAAGCATAATTAAACAAGTGTCATGTATGGTGGTTCATTTTCTCTACTCCACTCTTAGTGGATGCACTCAACCTATAAGTGTATCGTATTTTACTATCAAAGGTTTTAAATCATGTTCACCTCTAACCCTTACAGCCCTACACAAGGACCATAGTATACAATCCAACGAGAGGCTCTCACAAGAAACTTAAGTAGGTTTTTTATTGGCTAACCAACAACCTAGGTCATAATCTAAGTACCTATGTTTACTCCTACGGGAGGCTCCCTTAGACACTAACACGTACACACCCATGTCTGATGGCCTACACAATGACTTTTATTTAGGTTCTACACAAGAACCTAATCGAGTTTAGTAATTCAAACTCTACACTCAATCCTACACAAGGAATGAGTGTATATGGACTCTTACAAATCATAACTTATCAAATTGAGCCCATTTTGTATTACCTTATTGGGTTGTTTGATCGATACTCTCACATACTTCAATCAGCTCCCTTTTACTCCCTCAACCATTGATGTCGATGAGTTGCCAATGCTTTAGTTCCAACGTCAAACACCTTACATCGATGCTCTGATGCGATGACCAAGGTGATAGGAGGTAGGGTAAATCTCCTACAACTAATGAGAAGTTGTGAAGCCTATGGAATTCAACTAGAAGGGTCTCCTAGAGAGTTTAGACAAAGGATACACTAACAGGGTTGAGTCTAATCTCTAGAAAATGGTGGAGATTGAGTTCATCTTTAATATTGAGGTTGGAATCCTCATTAGAGTGGTAAAGCTCAAGAAGATTAATCAAATCTCATAAAATATGAGGCTTAGAGTGTGGGATATGATTGGGCATCCATCTAAGCTTCAATTACACCAAAAACCCTTTAAAATGCTCAAAAAAAAAAAAAATCTTCTATATAAAGGAATCGAGTTCTAACGATCATAAAATAAGCAAAAACGGCTAGTCGTTGGTCACACCAAATTAGGGTTTGGTCGCACCAAATTAGACAAACTTGGGTATTTTCAGTCGCACTGAAGATGACCTTCGGTGGGATCAAATGTGTTATTCGATTACAGAAAAATTACCTGAAATTCTGCCATACACACTATCTTATTTTAGCCAATTTCAATCAAACAGAAGGTGGGTTCGATGGGACTGAAGATTGTTGAAATTGTGTAGATTTTTTAATAACTCAGAACCTCTAAAGTCAATCTAAAGATAATCAATTTACGCTCATATGGCTTAAGGAATTATTAATGAAAGGTTTACCGATTATAGTTAAGATCATCTAGAGGTTTAGGTTGTTTTGGGTCAAGCATTAGGATCACCACAGCACCTCATATGTATGTTCTTTACTTCTTGATGCTTCACTTCCACTTGTGTCTTCGGTCTTCAGCTTCCAAGGGCTCAACCGACTACATGACACATGGACTCATGTGATTGACAAATATAATGCACAAATAAGTGCACTAATGTAGATAGCCCAATGAATTTTCCCTAGTAGTTAATAAGGAATTTCAGAACCATCCATAAGAATTAACCATACAAAGATAGAGAAGATGTAGGAAGGAGGGTGGAGATCTCCTTCCTCCACTCTTTCTCTTTCTCTACACTCTCTTCCTCTCCTCTATGATTTACACATCCGAAGAAAAGGGGCATCTAAGGCTTCGAGTCTTCTCTCTTCTAGGATGTGATCTAATATATAGGGAAGAGGTTAGAGTTTTAGGGGAATCACAATATGGTACTCCACCACCTTATGCACAACTTTGTAACCTATTGTAAGGAAAGTACGTCAATCCACCTCATCTATGCATATACTCATGATATATTCCCTCCACTTCCATAAACATCCACTAATAATCATATTTCATGCCAATCAGAAATGGGCTATCAGATTATCATCAAGTGCCATAAAAAAGTTTTAACGGTTAAAATAAAACTTCAACAATTAAAAACCTTTAAAAATCGATTAAAATACTTATAGTATTAGGCCCAGGGAAAAAATCTACTTTGATGAGTCCTTGATCTATCTAGATCAAAGGCATAAACATGTTCCTGTGTAAACATGTGGCGATGCAAATGGATGGAGTTTATGAAGGACTATAATTTTTCTCTCCAATAGCACCCAAGTAAGGCAAATGTGGTAGCTAATGCGTTAAGTAGGAAACTGCAGAGATCTATAGCCACTTTAATGATTCAAAGGTGAAAGAAGTTGAACGCACTGAAAGATTTTAAATCCATTTAAGATCGAAAGACTAAAACTCTTATGTCATGCCCCAAACCCGAAGATCGGATTCACGGGAATTCTGATCGCCGAATCTGGTGCCGACAGCCTCCGTAGTACCCCATTCTCGGCTCCTAGCGTCCATACGCCAGATTCCAATCATGAGATCCTATAAGGAGGATTTTTTTTGTACATTTATCTCGTAATAAGCATAAGCACAAGTATACCCAATTCATAAAGGCAACATCATCATCATATATTCACTAATATAATCATTTGAGTACAATGTTGAAAAGGAAATACATAAATCAAAAATCAAGCTCCAGAAAACCGCTGCACGCTCCAAACTCAACACTGCTGCAACCTAACATCACCTACATGCATCTATCGTGCATAAGCTTATAGAAAGCTTAGAGGGTGGTGTAAGTGTGTGCACAAGATAAGTGTCAAGTATACCATAAAGTCCATTGATCATACATCATCAAAATAGGCGGAAATACTGACAAGATCATGAATCATACGATATCAGAGTAAGCAGAAATATACTGGTAAGTCCATGAGTGCTATCAGCTGTACCAAGGCTATGCGATGCAAAACATAATAAGACAATAACAGATGCTGAGGATGCAATGCAATATGCAAATCCTGACGAGCCACGAATACCATCAATCTCATCTAGGCCATATAATGCAAAAACATAGTAATCCAAAATGCTAAGTACTGCGGATGCAATGTAATATGCAGTGCGAATGAAATGACCATGCTGGAATGTGAAGTCGGGATGATAGTACAAAGTATCACAGGCTATGGGGTCTATCACAAGGGACTTCTATCCAAACCAGTCTCATACCTAAATTTGGATAGTCAAACACAATGTGGTAAACTCCTGATCTCAGGTTAGTCGCGCGCCCAACCGAAATCCTAGCCATGCAAAGGTACACGTAACAAATAGTTACGCACCACCAGCCCGAGTGGATAGTGAATGAATGAATGAATGGATATGCAATTCCTGCTCAACAAGTCCACATATCAGTATGCTTATTCTCTGGGAAAATCACCAGGGTCTATTACACTCAACGCAAGCTTGTCGCCCCTATCCAAGCGCACAACTGGGTAAGTGGAAGAGACCTCACTATCCACCTGCCAATATCGGGCTCGGCTCATCGATAGCGGACCCATTCCTTAAGCTGGTCAAACTCAACCTAGACATTGCCCCCTCACTCAGGCGGGTAAGGTCACACCCCCTCCCAACCGACCACGACATAGTGGGAGATGCGGCCTACTGGTATACAGCCCTCATGCGCTCATATATATCCACTCGATCTCGACGTTGGGGCATCTCCTGGCCACGGAGGTTTAGGGATTTTCACCCAGGAACATCTATGGCGCCCGTATGCTAGAACCAAACATTTTCGATGTCCCGTCTGGCCATCCACAACATGTCTGTGGAGGCTACGGCCCTGATGTCACTAAGGCGTAAAGTAATCACAACACAATGCAAGATGCATGAGTCAGACAATCCAGTCATGCATCAATCTTGCGCATACCGTACGCTCATGTGAGATAACCTCCGCCTATCAGGGAGTCTCATAACGTCCTGCCCAATCACATATGCAATGGTCAATCACATCTCATAACAAACATGCAGATGATGCGTATGGGCATGTATCATGATGTTATGCTGTCACATACTAATAATCGGTATCCACGATCGGCCTCGACAATGTGGACATTTAATCAACATTGCCCCTAGTGAATGGCCCACATAGAGCCAAACATATAATGGGCCCACAGCCCCACATAAAGACCTAATATACAACACAATGGGCCTTGCTCAAAGCCACATATACACAGCAGGTGGGCCCTGCTCATGGGCCTCGAATACATCAAATGGTCCATGTCTCATGGGCCTCGTCCATAGGCCACGAATACATCACAATAGGCCTTAGCAATCGAAATCGGCCTCGACGAATCAGCCCATACAATCGGTATCGATGAGAATGGGCCTAACTAGGCCTAAGGGAATATCACCATGCGGGCGTTTAACCATCATTACCTAAAAATGTGGTCATTCAACCAACACTATTCCCAAGCAGTGGTCCACATAGAGTCAAACATAAGGTGGGCCCAAATATCCAACAAGCAGCCTCAAATAGTCATCATAGGTGGGCCTTACACATGCAGCACGTGGGCCTACACATCACGGTGGGTCGATACATTGGGCCGCACCATTGGCCTAATATACACATCACGGTGGGTCGCATCATTGGGTCACACCAATGGGCCTCATATCCAACAAGCGTGTCGCATCAATGAGCCACACTAATGGGCCTTATACACATCAAGTTGGGCCTCGATAACTGGGCTGAAAACATATCATAATGGGCCACGATATACATGCCGAAAATACATCACAATGGACCTCGATAACTGGACTAGAAACATATCACAATGGACCACGACATATAGGCCGAAAATACGTCACAATGGGCCTCGATAACTGGGCTGGAAACATATCACAATGGACCACGACATATGGGCCGAAAATACGTCACAATGGGCCTCGATAACTGGGCTGGAAACATATCACAATGGGCCACGACATACAAACTGAAAATACGTCACAATGGACCTCGATAACTGGGCTAGAAACATATCACAATGGGCCACGACATACGGGCCGGAAATACATCACAATGGGCCTCGAACATGGGCCATATATACATCGCATTGGGCCTCACCATCTGGGCTTTAAATATGTACATCACGTGGGGGTCACATGAATGGACGGTGTGAATATACAACATATATATCACGGTGGGTCCCACTATGATATGGGTCTCCCAGGAAGGTGAAGGGTTTGTAGATCACGATGAGAGCTAGGATCACATCTAAAATCATTTCAATAGTTGTAGGTGCAACATGTGCATGACTGTACACAATCACTCTATAGGGGGGTACATGGCTCACTAATGGTAATCCGCATTGTCCAAATTTTGCCCATGTGAATCAACACCTTCCAAACATTGCCCAGCACCATCCAGACACTCTGGACGGTGTGGATACGAAACATACATCGAGGTGGGGTCCGCAGCACCGTCCAAACACTATTTGGCACCGTCTAAGCATGTCCAGCACCATCCAGATCATCTAGACGGTGTGGATGAAACAAATACATCACTGTGGTCCCCACGTGGGTCCCACAACATATACATGTATATATGTATTATAATATATAATAATAATAATAATAATAATAATAATAATAATAATAATAATAATAATAATAATATAATATAATACTATCATTATATCTAACTAGCGCCTAGCCCTGGACGGGCAGCCTGGATACAAAATATATACATAACGTGGGCTCAAAATACATCATATCGAGCCTTATCAAGTGGGACCCAAATATATCAAATTGGCCTCATCAAATGAGCCCCTATAAATATCAAGGTGGGCCTCAACTGACAGCCCCAAATGAATCAAGATGGGCCTCATGTATATATCAAGGTGGGCCTCAACAACGGGCCACTAATACATTAAAATTGGCCTTATAAATATCAAGGTGGGCCTCAACGAATGGCCGCAAGTACATCAATCTATATATATATATATATATATATATATATATATATATATATATATATATATATATATATATATATATATATCATCTCAAAAGATCAACTGGACCGCACCCCAAACAATAGTGGTAACTTTGATTTTCCATCATTAAAATCCTCAAGGCCCACCATAACATTTATTTTCCATCCAATCTAATTATAAGGTCACCCAGATTTGGTTGGGAGGAAAAACATATATCAAGTTAATCCAAAATTGTTGTGGTCCAAAAAGGACTTCAATGGTAAGCGTTCATCTCACCACTGTTTTTCTGTGGTGTGGTCCACCTAATAAATCTGGCTCATTTTTTTTAGTCTTAAGCCTAAGATGAGCTTGCCAAATGGTGGATGGTTTGGATGCAACACATGCATCATGGCGGGGGACCACATGAACTATGGATCTGACTCAATCTTTAGCTCATGCCATGAAATGAGCTTTCAAGATGGATGGACGGTTTGGATGCAGCACATGCATCATGGTGGGGTCCATTGATGGATGGCGTGGATGCAAAGGGGGCCCACAGAACTTAGTGACGCCACTCTAGCAGGCTGTTGGAGTGAGGTACACCAGCCGTCCCACCCAGGGACGGTGTGGTTTATAATATATACATCAGTGGGTCCCACGTGGGGCCCACCATAATGTTTACCTTCCATCCAATCCATTCATAAGGTCACGCAGACCTGGACGCATAGGAAAATAAATAAATTTCATAGTGATCCAAAACTTCTGGGACCCACACAGGGTCTCAATGGCAGACGTCAATCCCACTGTTTCCTACTATGTGGGCCACCTGAGCTGAGTATGGGGCTGATTTTTGGAGGGGGCCCACTTCAAGAGGGGACAACCAAATAAACGGTGTGGATGATAAACACACGTTATGGTGGGGCCCACGGCTGGGACCGTGGGTCCCTGCTCGTCCGCCCGCCAGCGCAGCTGGCACTGCCTGCCCTCTGACAGCAGCAACGCCAGCTGCTGCATGTTTTATATATATATATATATATATATATATATATATATATATATATATATATATATATATATATGTATGTATATATATATTTTGAAACCTATCTTTCTTAGGTTTTTCATAGGTGGGGCCCATTTCAACAAAATCCACCCCACCCATTAGCTTTTATTGTTTAATACAGACCAAACGAGCCCAATATTGGACATGTTTCGGGGTATAGAAACAGCAGGTAGTTTTCAACGATAACGAAACTGTTTTCTATACCATGGCCCACCGAAAAATCGGATTGGCCCCATTTTTTGGCTCAACACCTAAAATGATCCACTGAATGGGATGGACGGCATGGATTGAATACATATATCAAGGTGAGGCCTGTATGAGCGGCCCACCAAAAATCTAAAAGTCTCCTTTATCTTTGTTGGTTGTTGTGAGTACGAGACTCACTGTCTGTTCACACTTCATGACCGTGTCCAGACGGTTTGCATACAACACAATGCAAGGTGGATCCCACGTGTGCGTGGCCCACTTGATTTGGATCAATCCAATATTTGTGTTTTCTCATCACCACCAAGTAGGGCTCATATGGCTTGGACGATGTAGATCTAACACGTCCATCAAGTGGGTCCCATAAAGGTGGACGACTTTGATCAAATACACACATCATGGGTCCATGAACAAGGGGAAAAAGAGAGAGAGAGAGAGAGAGAGAGAGAGAGAGAGAGAGAGAAGAATAGAGGCACCCACCTTTGATCTTCTTGGACTCCTTCCATCAACACGTTCTATTGCTCCAAAGAATACATTTCAACGGTTAAGATTGATTTTAGAGGATGTGATTGGGTGGTAGGAATGTGTACCACACCTAGTTTCTCTCCCATGGAGAGCTGGACGTCCACTCTCATGGGAGGTGCTTGGAATGGAGTGAGAAAAAACAATGAGAGAGAGCAAGGAGTGGTGATGGATGAGGTGATGGGATAAGGGAGCATGGTGCTTGTTAACTGTAATGCCCCGAAAAATCGGGGGTCGAGCATAAACTCAACACCCGAGTTCCAGAACATCACTTATGCAACATAGATAATGATGATTAAATGTTGTCTGCATTAGTGTATTGAACATGAGTGAGATTAAGCCAAAACAGCATATCATACTCCAGAGACAGTTAAATTGCAAGCGGAAGACTGTGATAGATATATAAAATATATAAAAACTGTGGTGAGTCTCCAGAGTGTGATAACATTACCCGGTTAATAAATTTCAAGTACATTTCTAAAATATACCAAATGTGTAAGTGTAATGCCTTCTATCCCAAGTACCATAGCCCCGTCAATACAATACCAGGTCTTCATAAACCTGACAGAGAACTACATGTAGGAGAACTCTTCCTCCACATCACAATAGTCCGGCTCTGCTTCATAAGCATCGCTATCACCTAAAACTCAACAAATCTGGTTGGTGTGTACAACACCGTCCCGTAACGTGGGAGTGAGTGATCAACTCAGTGGAGCAATAAAGCATAAGTTAACATGTTATCAATTCAGTCAAGCAGTAATGATAAAGCAGTATAATCAAACACTCCTAACTACTCTTATTAATGCAAGTATGGATGCAGTCATGATGTATGCCCTCACCACACCCTCCCTCGTGCGACACCATCTTACGTTCGTGGCATGCTTTCATCCCTCAGTGCTCCACATCTTCCAGGCACATGCAATGCATGATGAGCATGATTACCGAGTATTTATTAGTCCATTTCAAACAGCAGGATTGGGAAACTAAGGTACCTCCCTTGTATCATTCCCAAACATGATTCATTCTAGGGTCGTCAGTCGTAGTTAATCTCAGACGATGGTGTGTTTTCTACGTCACTGCAAAGGCTGTCAGGGCTGTTACGCACAAAGGTTACACCACTCCCCCATCACCTCTTTAACAATTCATCACTATACAGAAATAGGCCTAGTTCATACTCTATACACCACGGCAAAACTCTAAGGCTCACCGCAATTTTAGAGTATGCTCAAGATCACTACAAAGGGCTGTCAGGGCTGTTGCTCGTAATCGTTGCACCACTCCCCCATCACCTTATTAATGTAGGCCGACAGTACGAATATAGTGCCCCATACCACCATAATCGGCTCACGAGTCTGGTTGCTCACTGGTCACTACGGGGAGGCACGTGGCCCCAGCGTAGGCCGACAGCTCGACCACGGTGTCCCATACCACCATGCTTGGCTCATGAGTCTTAGCGGATCAAGGTATCATGGTTAAAAAGGATTTCACTGGTAAGTTTGGTACCCTAGGTTCAAGCAGAGGCGTCCAAACATGGTGAACATACATAAGACAGATCGGGTTACTTGACGGGCTCGGCTAGCTCGAGCGCACAACAAGTTAAACAATATGAAGCGCATAAGCACTTCGTGTGGCCAACCACTATCGCCAACCGAAGTACGACTCGGGTTTGTCGAACACATCTCACGTGGCAAATGAATCACAGCCACGAATTCACTTCTGGTACCGATTGTCTGGACTATAATCATAGCCCCAAACACAATCAATTACAGATAGATAAAGCCGTAATGGATCAAGATTCAAATCATACAATCAAAGTCTAGTATTATCCATTTCGGCCTTCCATGGCTGTTACACGTATTCGTTACTCCACTCCTCCATCACCCATGACGGATCATACAACGTAAACATGAATTTAAACATATGCATTACATAGATAAAATCATACAATCAATTGAGCATGTTATGAAGTACAACATAAGCATGAGTTTGTACATATTCAATTCCTAATCACACAGATATCTAAGGAAATCATACACATCATTAAAAGAGTTGAGAATCATATCTCAACACCCTTCAACATTACAATTTACTAACTACTACTCATTCAGACATTTCAACAAACACTTTAAAATACATACATCAACATACATAACATATGTTGATCGCATAGGCATTAGGCCAAATCCTTTCAATAGGGAGTTGCCCCAATCATCACACGCGTACACCCACGACGGACAGTCATGGAAAGTAGGAATCCAAGTTCCATATTCATTTGAACATTTTCACAAACACTTGGGCTACACATTTTAACATATATAGCGTATAGTGGCCGTGGCGTGATTCAGGGCAAATCCTTTCATCAAAGGGGTATTGCCAATACAACAATCATATACCATGACAATTAGTCAGGGCGAACATGAATGAGAAATCTATACTCATTCAGTCATTTTCACAAACACTTAGAATACACTATTACAACATATATGGTGTATGTTAGCAAAACATGTATTAGGGCTATCCTTTCGCCAAGCAAGTATTTTATCCATGTATAATATATCCATACAGCAAATAATCATGGCAAATACATCTCCAAAATTTATACGTATACGGTACTTTCTAGAATACACAATTTCAACATACATAGTGTATATAAGCAAAACATGTATAGGGCGAGTCCTTTCGCCAAACAAGTAATTTATCCACATATAATATATTCATACAACAATTAATCATGTCAAACACATTTCCAAAATTTGTACGTATACGGTACTTTCTACAAATACCTAGAGTATGTAGAATTCCATATTTTTCATCTTTAATCGAAACGGAAAACAGACAGCACTTTGTACATGTGCAATTGCATGCAGATCATGAATCTATCATTATCTGACATTGAAAGCGTTGAAAACCATAACCTATACATCTAAAGTCCGCACCTTTTGTCATAGAATCGTAACGGGGTCGATAGGTTCGCTAAGCTTCGTATACGACAGTTTGGTAACCTATATAACGAAATAGGTTAGCTATTTCATAACCTACAACCTATACAATCCCAAAACAGATTAGGGTTAGGGTTTCTTACCTAAAAACGGAGCTGAAATCGCCGGGAAAGTGATTAGAATGGAGTGGTGAAGCTCGTATAGCGGCAGGGCAGAGTGGCAGGGAGATTCTCCCACTGCTCCCACACTTTCTCTCTCTTTTCTCTCCTCTCTCTCTAGGGTTTCTCTCAAATTCGTATGGCTGCAATGAGAGAGGGTTTAAGGTCCTTATATAGCCTAAAAACTCACCAAATTAGACTTCTGGACAAGGTTTACTTAAGTTATAACCAAAGCGGACCTTTTCCAGCTTAACGGAGGACTTCTGGCGGGCCTCCTCGAGCCAAAGGTCAGACTTAAGCTCACCGACACTGGATCTACATTTAGTTAAGTTTTCGTTTCGGTCGGGATTCCAGATCGCAAATGGCGGACCAGTTTCAGTTCAACGGTCAGCGGATCTCGATCGGAGATTCCGAGTACATGGATATGTGTATGAAATTTCTCCTGATCTGAGGGTGTAATTTGGTCTGATTCTGACGGTCTGGTTCCTTAAAACTGATCCGTAAGAGACACGTGCCAGATTACTATTCAAGATATTTATTTTGTAAAGGAAACAAGTGTTTTTACACTCTCTCGCTCCGGACTCAAGCGAACAGTCGTGGGACACTGTCTGGGTTTGATTTCCGAGATGGTTGTCAAGCCCAGCGAGGCGGTCCTAATTCCTTAACCTCGGGTTAATCGGACTTCCGACGTGCGGTCCAGATCTGATACCGAGTTTCGAGATGCTCCCGAGAGCAGCCGGGTAATGAGATTGATCCTAGATTTTAGGGTAACCTAGCGTCAATGATTCTACAAGTTTTTGGTCTTGCAAATCGTATTTAAAGTGATTGGTGCTAATTTCACAGGTACTCTAGTTTAACACTGGCTAATTCTCGCCTAATTTCTAAAGGATTTAGTCCTGAGTAATTTCTATCTGAGGTGGTACCTGGGGCTTTGTAGTTTGTATATAAAGTGATCCAAGTTATACTACTTAGCTAGTTTAAAATAGTGTCTAGGATGAAAGTGCTTAGAAAAATTGAAAGAACAAGGTGGTGAAGGGTGGGATTTGTGAAAGAAATGGGTTCACAAGCGATTTTAGCCTTTGGGACTGAGTTTTGACAAGTTAATAAGGTGTTAGGATCGACTCATTGCCTAAGGACGTCTAATCCCAGGTTGGCAAAAATCTGGGATGTTACATTAACTTTTGGGTGAAAGAGAAATGGGTGTCATGCCTTGTAGGTGAAAAGGGAATGGCTAGGTAAGGTGGTGTACTTAGACTTTGATTGATGGATTGATGTGACGTTTAGGGTAGAGATTCCCTTGGGAATTGCAACGCGTGGTGTTTTCCTTGAACTGAACGTGGGCCCACATCTCCTGGCCTGGGTATCGCCTCGGCACGCGAGATGCGGCGTCTGAACCACGCTAACAGTGCGGTCGCAAGGGTACAGGTCTCGGGTCAAGCCGACTCTAATATACAGGACACGACTCAGGATCGCGCACAAACGCCGATAATAGATCGCGGGTCGCCGGAATTTGACCGGGAGGACCGCGAAGGCATACGGAATGGTACGGGCTAGGATACGGGTCTTACATCTTATCTTTATAGTTTGGTTGTGTGACGTACTCTGGTAAGTAAATATACTTCTATTAATCTTTACATATCTAATATACCTACTTAGTTTTCCTTGTTTTAATAATTTATGGAATTAGGTAAGTAAGGTTATTGAATACCATAAACTAGACACGTGGTTACAAGAAAGAGTCACAAAAATAGCATGAGGAGAAGGCATACTGGAAAATTCGGTCAGACAACGGAATTAGGTACCAAGGAAGATTATATGTTTCAGACATGTTGAAGCTAAAAAACAAAATCCTAGAAGAAGCTTATCATTCAAAGTTTATAGTCCATCTTGCAAGTACAAAGATGTATCGCGATGTTCGTAAACAATACTGGTGGAATAACATGAAGCAAGAGATCATAGATTTTGTATTCAGTTGTTTTGCGTGCCAACAAGTAAAATCCGAAAACCAAAGACCACCAGTCCAATTGCAACCCTTACCCATGGCAGAATGGAAATGGGAACACACATCCATGGATTTCGAGACCAAGTTTCTAAAAATGAAAGCAATCATGGCGCAATCTGGATAATTGTAGAAAAATTAACGAAATCACACATTTCTTACCAATTTGTACCACATACACCTAAGATAAATTGAGAAAATTATACATTAAAGAAGTTGTTATAATGCATGGTATACTAGTGACAATAGTCTTAAACTGAGATATGAGATTCATGTCGCAATTTTAGAAGACTCTTTAGAAGGCAATGGAAAGTATGCTTGACTTTAGTATGGCATTTCATCCACAATCGGACGGTCAAAATGAACGGGTCAATCAAATACTCGAGGACATGCTTTGCTCATGTGTGTTGGATTTCAAAGGAAATTGGGTGATCACTCGCTCTTAATCAAATTTTCATATAATAATGTTATCAGAGTAGTATCTAGATGACACTTTATGAAGCTCTATATGAAAGATCGTGCAAATTACCAATTTATTAGGCATGAGTCAGTGAAAAATGTTTAATTAGGATCAAATTGGTGCAAGAAACTTCAGAAAAGATTCACATCATTAGGGACCAAATTCATATACGATATAGTGGTAAAAAGAGTTATGCAAGCAATTGAAGAAATGACCTAAAATTTTATGCCGGTGATCATGTATTCCTACAGTCTCCTCAATGAAAGGAGTTATGAGATTCGGGGGAAAAGAAAAAAAAAAAAAAGAAGGGAAGTTAGCTCCAAGATATATCGGTCCTTTTGAAGTATTGAAGAGTGTAGATATGATTGCATATCAACTTGCTTTACCACTCCAACTATCAAGGATTTATGAAATGTTCCACGTGTCTATGTTTTGGAAGTACGAAAGGAATGCATTGCATATCATTGATTGGCAACCCTTATAAATCCAAGAAGACATAACCTATGTTAAAAGACCAATACACATTTTAAATAAGAAGGATTAAGTACTTTGGTCTAAGATCATACCGTTACTAAAGATCAATGGAGCAAGCATGGTACGAATGAAGCTTCTTAGGAACTTGCTGAAATCAAAGAGAAGTACCACCATTTGTTCGAATCATAGGTAAGGTTAATTTCGAGGTTGAAATTATTTTTAGAGGATAGAATGTAATAACTTGTGCAATTTTAAGGACATATTCATTATTTTATAATTATCTTCTATTAATTTAGGTATATTATATATATTTAATTTTTATATTTTTTGATATATTGTTACACATGCACTTCAATCTATCAATTTACATTTAAATGTCATATCTGACCATCTATTAGATTCTTATGCTAGAGAGATTGTGGATGACGTGTAACACATTTCTACCACTGTCAGACAGTCCATCTTGATGTCAACCTTCATAATCACTCAATCTAATCCAACCAAAATATGTCGTTCCTAGAAAATTACACATTCCATTCGATCAAAGTCTTTTAACCCATTATCATCACACATCTGTTGAACCTGTTGCGCAGCACGCCAACGACGCAATGAGCCTAGATCCAATCTCAGGCCTCACCCACAAACGATAAACAGGAAGAAATATAAACTAGAAAGGAATAAAAGCATTCAAACAAACCACAAGACAAGATATACGTGGAAAAATCCCAAACTAGGGTAAAAAAACCACTGATGCAAAATTCCACTATGAAGAGAAACGAAGCTTACAAGGCAATATACTAACCTCTCCCTTGGAAGTACAGAGAAAATCCTTTACCCACACCTTAGAAATATTTCCCAATATTTACCTTAACCCTAGAATAACCCTAGGGACCCCAATTTATAGTTTTGGCAACTTCCCTTTCGCATCCCAGTTGCGAAAGGACTTGCGACACGAAATCCGCGCAACCTCAACTGGTCGTGGGCGGACCCAGATGTGGCTCCACTTCTCAACAATCTCTCACTTGGAGACACATCGCCATAAACCTTTGTCTTCTTCATCCGGAGTGCACCACCTCCCCGTCTTTAAGCCTGAAGACCAATCAAAGCTGAACAGAGCTTCAGCTTCTCCCTTGTGACCACCTTGGTCAACATATCCGCAGGATTCTCACTTATATGAATCTTCTCCAGAGCAATCGATCCATCTTCCAGTAACGAACATATGAAGTGATATCTAATGGTAATATGCTTGGTCCTTGAATGAAAAGATGAATTCTTAGCCAAGTGTATTGCACTCTGACTGTCACTATACAGCTTGCAATCTGCTTGCTTCTTACCCGACTCTTCCATAAAACCTTACATCCACACCATCTCCTTGCATGCTTCTGTAGCCGCAACATATTCTGCTTCTGTCGTACTGATGGATATTATCTTTTGTAACTGAGAGACCCAACTGACTGCAGCACTACCCAGAGTAAAAACATAACCTGTAGTGCTTCTTCTACTGTCGATATCTCCTACCAAATCTGAATCCACGTAGCCTTGTAACTTGATTTCCGATCCACCATAACACAACCCTACGTCCTTAGTACCTACCAAGTACCTAAGGATCCACTTCACAGCTTCCCAATGTTCTTTTCCGGGGTTGTTCATGAACCTGCTAACAATTCCCACTGCTTGAGCAATGTCTGGCCTCGTACTCACCATAGCATACATGAGACTCTGAATAGCTGACGCGTATGGGACTTTAGCCATGTAGTCATGTTCCTCCTGCGTCTTTGCACCTTGCTCCTTAGAGAGCTTGAAGTGGTTAGCTAATGGAGTGCTAACCGGCTTAGCACCTCCCATATTGAATCGATCAAGTACCTTGGATATGTACTCTGCCTGTGACAAAACTAATTTCTTGTTTTCCCTGTCACTCTTTATCCTCATGCCTAGGATTTATTTTGCAGCTCCTAAATCCTTCATGGGAAATTCTCTAGACAATTGTCTTTTGAGATCTGAGATGTCCTTCATGCTTGAACCGGCCACAAGCATATCATCAACGTACAGAAGAAGGATGATGTAAGACATATCAAACTTCTTCAAGTAACAACAGTGGTCTGCATGACATCTCCTAAAACCGTTTCCTGACATGAAACTGTCGAACTTCTTATACCACTGCCTCGGGGACTGCTTCAAGCCATATAGACTCTTCTTCAGTCTGCACACCTTGTTCTCATTACCTGGTGTCACGTATCCTGTCGGCTGATGCATATATATCTCTTCTTCAAGGTCCCCATGAAGAAAGGTTGTCTTAACATCTAGCTGTTCTAAATGTAAGTCCTCTGAAGCCACTATACTCAAGAACATGCGAATCGTAGACATTTTCACTACCGGTGAAAATATTTCAGTGAAATCGATGTCTGCCTTTTGTTGAAAACCTTTTACAACCAATCTGGCCTTGTACCGTTTCGAACCATCGTGCTCCTCCTTCAGTCTGTAAACCCACTTGTTATGAAGAGCTTTCTTACCCTTGGGTAGAGTGACTAGCTCCCATGTACGATTAGACTCAAGAGAGTCCATCTCATCATCCATGGCCTGCTCCAACTTGACCCATATATCTGACTGTAACGCCTCTTCAAAACACTCTGGCTCACAATTATCCGTCAATAGTAGATATTGTAAGGAGGGTGAGTATTGGACCGTGGGTCTCCTCTCCCAAAATAAACCTCCTCATAACCGATGTATGCCTCATCCTGTCGCGCTGTAACACCCATGTCTGGTAACTCTTCCAACTCTACGAATTCCTTTTTCTCGGCCTTATTTTCCTGCACACTGTCCTTATGCATCACTTTTTCATTGAAGACTACGTCCTTGCTTCTGATGATTTTTCTGTTTTCTGCATCCCAGAACCTGTAACCAAAATCATGCTGCCCATAGCCTATAAACGTGCACCTCCTGGACTTCGCATCCAGCTTGTTTCTGTGCTCTGCATTAATGTGAACATATAAAGTGCAACCGAATACTCTAAGATGTTCAAGGTTCACTTCCTTCCCAGTCCACGCTTCTTCTGGTAGCCCACCATCCAATGGTGCTGAGGGACTTCTATTGATGAGATATGCGGCAGTATTCACAGCATCTGCCCAAAAGGTGTTGGTCAACCCTGCATGTAACCTCATGCTCCTGGCGAGCTCAAGGATGGTCCTGTTAATGCGCTCAGCCACACCATTCTGTTGTGGTGTTCCTAGATCATTTTCTGATGTTTGATTCCATTTGCTGCACAATACTCCTCAAACCTCTTATCACAATACTCTCACCCATTGTCAGATCTGAGACACTTTACTGTTTTACCTGTCTCATTTTCTACCATAACTTTCCACTTCTTAAATACATCAAATACATTAGATTGATATTTTAAGAAGTAGACCCATAGTTTTCTACTAGCATCATCAATAAAGGTAACAAAATAACGTGAACCACCAAGAGATAATACTTGTGCCGATCCCCACACATCAGTGTGTACAAGCTCCAACAGATGTGTCTTTGGAGCGCGTCCCGTCTTCTTGAAGCTTACCCTCTTCTGCTTGCCATACACGCAGTCGTCGCAGAATTCCAAGTCAATAGACTTCAGCTCTGGTAGCTTCCCTTTTGACAATAGCACTTTCATCCCTTTCTCACTCATATGTCCCAGCTTCTGATGTCATAACTGCCCATTCACTCCAGTTGATGCGACTGCGAGTGAACTATACGATCCTAAAGTCACGTACAAAGTACCTTCCTTTTTGCCTCGAGATATTACCAAGGCACCTTTTGTGATCTTCCAGGAGTCACTGGTGAATGTCGTCACATAACCGGTATCGGCCAACTGTCCCACTGAGATCAGATTACGTTTCAAACTCGTTACATGTCTGACATCCTTCAATTTCAAGATCGTTCTGTCTTTCTGATTTACATGAACATCCCCCTTTCCAACAATATTGCATGGCTCATCATCACCCAGGTAGACTCTCCCAAAGTCACCTGACACATAATCACGCAGAACTTCCTTACACGAAGTAGCATGAATTAAAGCACCCGAGTCTATAACCCAAGACTCATTCCTCGCATCAAGAGACAAGATCAACGCCTCTATGTCGCTCTCCTCAGACAGATTCACTGAATCCTTCCCGCCTTGAGAGTTTCCTTCTTGTTTCTTGAGTGCCCTACAATCACGTTTCATGTGCCCCTTCTTGCCGCAATGCCAACACCCGTCTTTGTCTTTCAGTCCATTAGACTTCTTCCTCGACTTAGAACGCCCGTGTTTATTACCTCCTTTGTTCAACGATCTTCCTCTTCCTTCAACGTTTAGAGCATTCCCTGAATCCCCTGAAACTCCTGATGCCTTCCTTCTAGATTCTTCGCTGAGAATTAGACTGGCCACATCATCAAATTTCAGCTTTGTCGATCCTGAAGAATTGCTCACAGCAATCACCAAACCATCCCAACTGTCTGGCAAACTGAATAAGATCAATAATGCCCTGACCCCATCCTTAAAAGCAATGCCAACGGATTCTAACTGGCTCGTGACTATATTGAACTCGTTTAGATGTTCAGCCACGCTCCCACCATCTGACATCTTCATGTTGAATAGCTGTTTCATAAGACGAACCTTGTTGGATGCTGAGGGCTTTTCATACATGGTGGCTAGGGCTTCCCTTAATTCTTTTGTCGTTTTTACCTTGGATATATTGAAGGCAACACTCCTAGACAAAGAGAGTCGGATCGTTCCTAAAGCCTTCCTATCCAGTAAAAACCATTCATCATCTGTCATCTTTTCTAGTTTCTTCTATTTTCCTCCTAGAGGAATATAGAGGTCCTTCTGATACAAATAATCCTCCATCTGCATCTTCCAGAAGGCAAAGTTTGAACCATCAAACTTCTCAATTCTAGTTTTCCCATCTTCTGTCATCGCTCCCAATAGAACTAAACCAATAGCTCTGATACCAGTTGTTGCGCAGCACGCCAACGACGCAGTGAGCCTACATCCAATCTCAGGCCTCACCCACAAACGATAAACAGGAAGAAATATAAACTAGAAAGGAATAAAAGCATTCAAACAAACCACAAGACAAGATATACGTGGAAAAACCCCAAACTAGGGTAAAAAATCACGGATGCAAAATTCTACTATGAAGAGAAACGAAGATTACAAGGCAATATACTAACCTCTCCCTTGGAAGTACAGAGAAAATCCCTTGCCCACACCTTAGAAATATTTCCCAATATTCACCTTAACCCTAGAATAACCCTAGGGACCCCAATTTATAGTTTTAGCAACTTCCCTTTCGCATCCCAGTTGCGAAAGGACTTGCGACACGAAATCCACGCAACCTCGACTGGTCGTGGGCGGCCCCAGATGTGGCTCCACTTCTCAACAGAACCAACTTAAACCATTATGCGTATGATGTAAAGCCTGACCAGCTCACCATTATAAGCTAGAAACACTATCCCTCAGCTTGTTTTATACACAATTTTAGAGCATAACTAAGTTTGGATGATCAAGAAATCGTCTCAATCAACTCCATGAGGATCCTTGATCTCAACCGCCCATCTTTTGTTGTGAATAATGCAAGGCAATTAAAACTTCCCGCGTTAGATAGGTGGAAAACTGCACGGAACATTCCCTCGTCCTCCTCCTTTCATTTTTGGCAACTCTACAACAACAAAGAATCAATCTAAAGCATTAATTTCCTAGAATTTATACCTTATTCAACAACGCATCTTGCTTTAGCATTCATAAGCACGGAGAACCAATGAAAGCACGACTTCTCCCCATTTTCTTCTCTGACTTGCAGTTATGAATATGTGTCACGCCCCAAACTCGGAAACCGGGCTCAAAAAATTCCCGATCGCCGAATCCGGCGCCGACAGCCTCCGTAGTACCCCATTCTCGGCTCCCAGCGCCCATACGCCAGATTCCGATCCTGGGATCCTACAAGGAGGATTTTCAGCATGAATTTTTTTTTGTAATGGAGCATAACCACAAGCATAACCAAGACACAAAACAACAACACCACATATCCACTATATCAAAAACTTTTAAGTACAATGCGGGAAGGGAAATACAATGTAATGATATCAAAGAAAACTCCAAAAGCTCCAGAAGACTGCTGCACGCTCCGAGCTCAACGCTGCTGCAACCTAACGCCACCTGCACGCATCTATCGTGCATAAGCTTACAAAAGCTTAGAGGGTGGTGAAAGTGTGTGTAAGGCGAGTGCCAAGTGTACAATGTCAGAGTAATGCGAAAATATGCGGTAAGTCCATGAATGCTATCAGCTATACTAAAGCTATGTAATGCAAGGCATGAATGCTGTCGGTCATACCAAGACCATGCGATGCGAGGCCTATGTAGCCAAATGTCATATGCGAGATGCAAAGCAAGCATGTCAATCCTCATCAAGTACACATATCAGTACAGTTCCTCTCTGGATATCACCGGGGTCTAATACACCTCACACTGACTGCCTCCTCCCTAGCTGCACAGTCAAGCAAGTGGAAGAGACCACACTATCCACCTGACCAGTAGTCTGCCAATACCTACCTGGCTCATCGATAGCGGACACATTTGCGAGCTGGTCAAAC
Source organism: Magnolia officinalis (assembly GCA_021015155.1). Taxonomy (NCBI): domain Eukaryota; kingdom Viridiplantae; phylum Streptophyta; class Magnoliopsida; order Magnoliales; family Magnoliaceae; genus Magnolia; species Magnolia officinalis. The sequence continues at coordinate 66,871,523 of JAJHSJ010000002.1, forward strand.
TCAGCCTAGCTTATAGCCCCCTCACTCAGGCGGATAAGGCCACACCCCCTTCCAACCGACCACGACACTGTGGGAGACGTGGCCTACTGGTATTCGGCACTCGGGCGCTCCTGTATCCACTCGGTCTAGACGTTGGAGCAACTCCTGGTACCAAAAAGGTTCTGGGATTTTCACCCAAGGACATCCTAAGTGCCCACAATGCTAGAGCCAATATTTCCGGTATCCGGTACGACCACCCACGATGTATCTGTGGAGGCTACGGCCCTGATGTCGCTAGGGCGTGCAGTGATCAAGTCACACATATGCGAGATGCATGAGTCACACCATACAAACATGCAGCAATCTCGCGCGTACCACGCGCTCATGTCGGGCACTCTGTCTTATATGGAGTCCCGTAAATGTTTCAGCCCAAAGGCTTATGCTATGGTCAAACGTTCCTCATATCAAGCATACATATAATGCGTATGGCATGAATCACGGAACTATACTAAGCATGTTATAAAGTAATGGACTATCCTTACGCCGAAGATGGGCCTAGACGGCCTACATGAAACAGATACGGGCCTATCAGTGGCCTTAGGGAGAGTTATACTGTGGACATCTAACCAACATTACTCGTACAATGTGGACGTCAAACCAACATTGTCCCCAAGGCTCGGCTCGTCTTAAATACCATTCAATAAATCATGGAGGGATCACACATTGCAATGGACCTTAGGTACATCCCATTGGGCCCTAAATACATCAAATGGGCCATATCACATGGGCCTTACGTATATCAAATGGGCCACACCAATTGGATCGTACTAATGTGCCTCAAGTACATTGCAATGGGCTATAACCCATGGGCCTTGAATACATCGCAATGGGCCTCGTAACATGGGCCTCAATAACGGGCCACCCATACATCGAAAGTGCCTAATCACATCGGCCTTTTATATTTACCAAGGTAAGGTCCACTTGAACTATAGACCTGCCCCATTTTTAGCCTCAGGACTTAAGACAGGCTTGCCAAATGGTGGACGGTTTGGATGCAACACATGCATCATGGGTGGGCCCCAAAACAGCCCACCACTATATATATATACACACATATGGGAAAAGGTACAATGCGTTACAGCTGATTTTAACGTCCCATGAGGTCGAGTTGTGTGGGCCCCACCATGATGTGTTTCGAACATCATCACCATCAGTCAGATGCACCATTCCAACATGAGCCTAGGCTTCAAAAATCAAGTCAATCCGTGACTTGTGTGAGCTACACCACATACAGTAGTCGAGAGATGCCGTGCACCATGTAAAAACATTCATAACCATTTTGAGGGCCCACAGAGACGTGGTTGCAAATCCAGCCCAATCAATAAGCGCGTCCACATGCATGAGGGTTCAGAGCAAGTTTCAGGCGCATGCAATTTCAGGTGGGACCCACCGTCCATGGCAGTGGACGGTGCAATAAAATACATACATTAAAGGGTGGCCCACCGTCCAGCCTTCTGGACGGTGTGGACCAGTACACGCGTCACGTGGGGCCTACTGGCCGTCCAGCAAGTGTTGGACGGCATGAATAAAACACATGCATTATGGTGGGTTCCACCGTCCGCCTGGACGGTGGATGTAAAACACATTCATCAATGTGGGGCCCACTGTAATGTTTATTTTCCATCCAACCCGTCCATAAGGTAACGCAGACCTAGATGGAGGGTGAAAACAAATTTCAGCTTGATCCAAAACTTCTGTGGACCCAAAGTGGGTTTCAATGGTATATGTTCAATTCACACTGTTTCCTCTGGAGTGGGCCACCTGAGCGTTGGATCGAGCTGATTTTTGGAGGGGACCCACCTCAGGGGGTGGTTCACCTCATGGACAGCGTGGATACAAAATATACATCATAGTGGGGCCCACATGAGGAGCCGTGGGTCCCTGCACGGACGCCCGTCCGTGAAGTGAAACGCAGCAGCCTGCTGCTGCGTCAGTGGCAGCAGGCGCTGCTTATATATTTTTTTTTATTTTTTTTTTAAATACCTTATTTCTAAGGTTTTTCGTGGGTAGGGCCTGCATCGGGTGGATCGGACCCAACCATTGGATTCCATGGCCCGACACCGTCTAATAGAGCCTAATATTGGATATTTTTCAATGTACAGAAATATCAGGGAAGTTTTCAACGGTGAAATTACTCTTTCCAAAGGTATGGTCCGCCTGAGAGTCAGATTGACCTCATTTTTCGGCTCAACGCCTAAAATGAGGTAGGAAAGGGGATGGACGGCTTGGATTGAATATATACATCAAGGTGGGTCCTATACAGGTGACCCACTTCCAATGCCTTAGAAAAGGCTGATTTTTTTGTTTTTTGTTTCAAACGTCCAGAGAGTCCCTGGACTTTCTTCCCTTTATTTTTTTTTTGTGTTTGGGCGGGCAATGCACTTAAGGTGGGCCCTTTATAGGTGGGCCACACATGGTGAGGTGGTGTGGTTACCATATATATGTAAAGTAGGCCCCACCTTTAGATGGTTTGGATTCCAATGCATGCTCCTTTGTGGGGTCCATCCAAGTGGGCCACACAACTATATCATCACAAGAAAAGAAAAATGTAAAGAGAGAGGGAGAGAGAAAAAGAGTGGGACACACGTGTGATGGAGGGACCCCGACACTATGGGCCCTCCCTTGCATTTAACCGTACATCAAATGAAAATCAAGTGGGCCATCGGCTACATCTTAGGGTCCCAAGTGAGATCCATACCATTGATCGGTAGGCCTCACTTGGCCCATCACAAAATTTATGAAATCTAGCCTATGGAAACACCCACCGTCGATCTTCTTCGGTCCGTTGGAACGCCAACCTTCTTGTGCTCCTCTTTGACGGTGGAGATGGGAAATCAAGGGCTAAGATGGAGGGTTTTGGGAAAGGAAAGGTGGGCCACACAAGGTCATTTTTTTTCCATGGAAGGCTTGGATGTGGGAGCTCTCTTTGCTCTTGGTGTTCTTGGAAAATAGTGTAGAGAAAGAGAGAGATAAGGAGAGAGAGTGATGTGAGGTGAGTGATGGATGTGAGTGATGGGTGAGGGGATGGATTGGTTGACTTTTGGGCTTGCTTGACTTGTGGAGAAAGGAAGCATGGGTGCTTTGTACTTGACATGAAGTGATGGATTGATTGATGGGATTGATTTGACATGTTGTAGAGATTCTCTCGGGATCGTAAAAGCGCGGCGTTTCTTCGAAATAAACGTCGGCTCACATCTTCTGGTCAGGGTATCGGATAGATGCGTGAGTCGAGGCGTTGGAACCACGGCGATGGTGCGGTCGCAATGATACAGGTCTCAGATTAAACTGACTCGAATCTAAAGGATGTGACTTACGATCGATCGCAACGTCGATTATCGGTCATGGATTGCCAGACTTCGACGGAAATGATCGCAGGATTCATCGGAACAGTACAGACTAGGACACGGGTCTTACAATATGGAATGAAGAAAATCTCCACGCTCAAACCCACGAGTGTAAAAGACCTAAAACTTCAGTTTGGTGGACCCCTAGCCTCCTACGGAGCATCCAAATAATCTATAAGAATTAGTTTGGTAGGATCCATCATCTGTCAAATTTCGCCATTAAAAGGCTTCATCTTCCTTGTTGAAAAATAAGAATTATTGATCACTAACCAGTGATTAAATAGTCAGATAACCACCCGTCTATAATCGAGATTCTAAAGCATAGATCCCAACCGTTAATACATTTTTCACTTTTGAAAAATAACACGAAAATCCTTTGTGAAACCATCAGTGTGTGAATGCACGTCATCTCTTGTGTAACCGGAGTTCAAAATTGGAAAGATCACATAAAACTATTTAACAAGAGCTTTGTAAATGTTCAAAGGCTTGGAGAGATCCATCCAACTATCGATTAATTAGTAGAGAAGAGGAGAGGCTCTAGACGGTAGAGTGTAAAGAGAAATCGACATCAGAACAGCAATCAGGTCAAACCAGCGATCTATCTATTCTTGTCTTCGGGTCATCGATCAGAACCACTCAACATGTCAAACAGGTGAGTCATATCGTAGAAATTATTCATCTCCCTAGTATCATTTCTCAAGTGATGAAAACTCTATCGAAATATCTGTATACATGAACATATAAAGAACCCCATGTAACGCCCTGAAAATCGGGGGTCGAGTATAACTCAACTCCCGAGTTCCAACGCATCACTTATGCAACATAATTAATGCTGATTAAATGTTGTCTGTGTTAGAACAATAAACATGAGTGAGATTAGACCAAAAATAGTAATTCATACTCCAGATCATTAGTATAAAGGCAAGCGGAAGACTGAACTACATATACATGTATGTAATGAAACAAAAAATCATATTCGTTCTCCAGAGTATGAATCTATCTGAGTTACCATATACATAAGTTTGTTTTGTGAACAAAATGTCAAAAATGATCTAAGAAGTGATCCCTGCAAATCCCGTCAGTCCGGCAGCCTAGTCGAAGCCGCCATAGTACTGCATATACGAGAACTCCTCCTGGTCCTCGTCATAATCAGGCTCCGCCTCCTGAATCGTCGGTTCGTATAAACCTGAGACAGAGTCTGGTTGGTGTGCGCAACACCGTCCCGTAACGTGGGAGTGAGTAGCTAACTCAGTGGAACAATAAAGCATAAGTTAACATGTTATCAATACAGTCAAGCAGTAATGATAAAGCAGTAAAATCAAACACTCCTAGCTACTCTTATTAATGCAAGTATAGAAGCAAGTATGATGGATGCCCTCACTGACATACTCCCTCATGCGACACCATCTCACGCTCGCGGCATGCTTTCATCCCTCAGTGCTCCACATCTTCCAGGCACATGCAATGCATGATGAGCATGATTACCGAGTTTTTATTTAGTCCATTTCAAGCATGATTACCGAGTTTTTATTTAGTCCATTTCAAACAGCAGGATTGGGAAACTAAGGTACCTCCCTTGTATCATTCCCAAACATGATCCATTCTAGGGTCATCAATCCTAGTTAATATCAGACGATAGTGTGTTTTCTAGGTCACTACAAAGGCTGTCAGGGCTGTTATGCACAAAGGTTACACCACTCCCCCATCACCCCTTAAACGATTCATCACAATACAAAAACAGGCCTAGTTCATACTCTATATATCGCGGCGAACCCTAAGGCGCACTGTGATTTCAGAGTATGCTCGCGGTCACTACAAAGGGCTTCCAAGGCTGTTACGCACAAAGGTTGCACCGCTTCCCCATCACCTTATCAATGTAGGCCGACCGCACGAATATAGTGTCCCATACCACCATAATCGGCTCACGATTTTGGTTGCTCACTGGTCACTATAGGGAGGCACATGGTCCCAGCGTAGGCCGACAGCTCGACCACGGTGTCCCATACCACCATGCCCGGCTCATGAGTCTTAGCGGATCGAGGTACCATGGTTAACGGGATTCTCACTGGTAAGTTTGGTACCCTAGGTTCAAGCATTGGCGACCAAACATGGTGAACATACATAAGACAGATCGGGTTACTTGACGGGCTCGGCTAGCTCGAGCGCACAACAAGTTGAGCGATATGAAGCGCAGAAGCACTTCGTGTGGCCAACCACTATCGCCAACCGAAGCACGACACGGGTTCGCCAAACACATCATGTGTGACGAGACGAATCTCAACCACGATTTCAAGTCTGGTACCGGATGTCTGGACTATGGACATAGTCCCAAGCTCAATCAATTATCAACCATAACATGTGAATTAAAGCATGATAGACAAAGTAATTCAAGTACACTAGCAAGCATGTCATAAAGTATATTATAAAGCATGTTATGAAACAAGTTACAAAGCATGTTAAAAAGCATTTTATGGAGCACTATACAAATAGGGATACAAATACATATATTTCATAAGTGAGTGGTTAGAGTGAACAACCACATGGAGGGTATCATACGGGACTCTAAGGTGGTTGAGAACCCCATCTCAGCACCTACCTAAGGCACTAACATCTAAGCACTTACACCCACAAGCAATTTCACAAACACTTAGAGTGCACTATTCCAACATACATGACGTATGTTAGTAGTATAGGTATTAGGGCTGTCCTTTCTCCGAACTAATATTTTATCCATATATATCATATTCACACAGCAAATAATCATGACAATTTCATCTCCAAAATTTATACATATACGGTATTTTCTAGAATACACAATTTCAACATACATAGTGTATACAAACAAACATGTATTACGGCGATTCCTTTCGCCAAACAGGTATTTTATCCATATACTATATAATCATACAACAATTAATCATGGCAAACACATTTCCAAAATGTGTACGTATACGGTATTTCTACGTATACCTAGAGTATGTAAAATTCCATATTTTGCATCTTTAATCGAAACAGGAAACGGAAAGCACTTTGTACATGTGCAATTACATGCAAATCATGAATCTATCATTATCTGACATTGAAAGCATTGAAAACCGTAACCTATACACCTAAAGTCCTCACCTTACACCTTGGAATCACAACAAATCAGCAAGGTTCGAAGGGCTTCCGTATTCGGCAATTTTATCGCCTAAAGAGTGAAACCAGTTAGTTATTTCATAACCTATAACCTTCACTCACCCAAACAGATCTAGGGTTAGGGTTTCTCACCTTAAAACGGAGTCAGTATCGCCGGGAAAGCGTCTAGGAAGAGGTGGTGCAGCCCGTGTGGTGATCGAAAGCAGTAGGAGGAAGATTCTCCCACAAACCTCAAGCTTTCTCTCTCTTTTTCCTCTCACTCCTTAGGGTTTTATCCCAAATTCGTATGGCTGTGAGAGGGGTTGTTCTAAGGCCCTTATATAGCCTAAAAACTCTCCGGAATAGACTCATGTTCAAGGTATACTTATATTATAAGCAAATCGGCGTTGTTCTAGCTCAAAAGAGGGTTTCTGGCGGCCCTCCTTGAGCCAAACGTCGGACTTAAGCTCACAATCCATGGATCTACGTGGGGTTATGTTTTCATCTCGGTCGGATTCTCAGATCACGCGTGGCGGACCATTTTCAGTTCAACAGGTCAATGGGCCACGATCCGAAATTCCAAGTACATGTAAATGTTCCTGAAATTTTTCCTGATCCGAGGGTGTAATTTGGTCTGATTCTGACGGTCTGGTTGCTTAATACTGATTCGCAAGCGAGTGGTGCCAGATCACTATTCAAGATATTTATTTTGTAAAGAAAACAGAGGTTTTCACACTCCCTCGCTCCGGACTCGAGCGAATGGCCGTGGGACATCGTCTGGACTTGATTTCCGAGATGGTTGTCAAGCCCAGTAAGGCGGTCCTAGTTCCTTAACTTCATGTTCATCGGACTTCCGATGTGCGGTCTAGACCTGATACGGAGTTTCAATTCATTCCCGAGAGCAGTCAGGTAATGAGTTTGATCTTAGACTTTAGGGTAACCTAGAGTCAATGATTTTGCAAGTTATGGGTCTTACAGATCGTATTTAAAGCGATTCCATCGGATTTCATGGCTAATCTAGTTTAGCACTTAGTTAACTTTGTTAAATTTCTAAAGGATTTAACCCTAAATGATTTTTGGTCGAGGTGGTACTCGAACCATAGTACGGAAATTTACGGGTCGTTACACCCCAGCAGAGCTATGGTCACAAATCAGTGTTACTGAATATACAAATCTAACCTTATGCCTTAACCTTACATCTAGTACGTAGGAGAAAAATCTTGACAAGGGTCTAAACAACCCTGAAAATGGGAAGCAGCCAAGACTCGGGAGTGGAGAAAAGAAGAACAAAAATCTTATTCGTGGAAAGTTCTAAGCCCAAGGGTTGAAAACTCGAAATCAGTAGCTCCGAAATGATCTTGTAATAACAGACAAAGGATCTTCAATTTGTACACTATGACCTATCCAAATATCCATGCCATTGTATTTCTGCAAGGATACAATGTAATGATGGATTTTGAGGCTTAAATATTGCATATTTATTCCCTATTTCACAGTGTTTTCCCATGCAAATTCGTATTAAAGTGGCTTAATTAAATATATTTTTCATGTGCAGATAGATTTCGAAGTTTGAGACGAATTCATGCTTAAAATGGTGAATTAAATCCCAAAGAATTAAAGTTGAAGAATTGAAGAATGGTGGATCCAAGTCTAAGAACTTAAGAGCCAAAGAGCCAAAAAAACAAGTATCTGAAGGTGCAAATTGAAGACCCGAAGCATCAAGAAAGTTTTAATTATGTCTAATCGATCGACTGCCCCTCATTCGATTGATCGAGAACAGATCAAAACGTCTAGCAAGATTTTTTGAAAATATATTGGATCTGGTCGATTGATCGAAGCATCACTCTATCGATCGATAAAATCAATTTATACCCATTTTTTACCATTGAAGCTCGAACTTTTTGGAAATGATGTTTTGTTCTTGAAAATTTTCATGGATTTTTGGTGCAATAAAAGCTTAGGAGATTCCTTACTCATATCCCACATTTCTAGCATCTAATCTCATAAGTTTCAAGTCATCTTCACGAGCTTTAACACTCTAATGAGGATTCCAATATCCAATGAGAAGATGAAGTTGAACTCCACTATTGTTCTAGAGATTAGACTTGAACTAATAGTCAAATCCTTTTCCAAATCCTTTAGGACACCCATTTAGGTGAATTTCCAAGGAATTACAATATTCACATGTGTTGTAGGAGATTCACCCAACCTCTCTTGCCTTCGTCACCACATTAGCATATCATATGCAAGGAAAATGACCGTAGGAGATAAAGGATTGGCATTAGTGCTCGATGAAGTAATTGGAGAATGGATTCAAGCACAGGACAGCTTTGAAGAAGCGAATTAAGCACGGTACATCAAAGGAGCTCAATTCGACAAGTGTCAATTAGTGAGTCCATATACTCTCTTTCCTTGTGTAGGATCGAGGGTAAGAGTTTGTGACCCAAACTCGAATAGATTCTTGTGCAGGACATATGCTCTTGTGTAGGGCCGAATTCACTAACACAGGTGTGTACATATTAGTCTTCATGGGAGCCTTCGACAGAAGTAAACGTGGGTCCTTAGACTATGACCGAGATTATTGGTTAGCTAATAGAAAACCAACTAAGTCTCTGAGGGATCCTCCAGACGTAATGTACGTTAGGTTCTTGTATAATACACAGGTCCTTGTATAGGGTTATAAAGGTTAGAGCTGAACATGTTGAAAAACCTCTGTTAATAAATACCAGTATACTCAAGGAGAGTGCCTCCGTCGAGAGTGGAATAGGAAAATCGAACCACTATACATGCTTATGTTTGGGATTGTCATTTGAGCATATTTCTAATTATGCTTATATGATTGATTAGTTGAATTATATGTATGCATAATTAAATGAATGATAGTGATTGAATAGTTAGCACATCCCACACACGTACACTATCGAATATAGAATAGTTGCTTGAATTGAAAAATCGTATGCAGTCTATATGATTGGATCGACTATTGGCTTGAAAGCCTTAGTGTTAATTAACTTAATTAGTTTAAATTGGCATATTAGTTTAATTAGCGAATTGTGATTTAATTGGTAAAAAAATTTGTCATCCTATTCACCCCCCCCCCCCCCTCCCTTTAGGATATAGTCATTCATTCCTTAGCTCTACCAAGCTTCCACACGCATAGCCCATAGGCCCGCTACGTTCAATTTCAAAGCACATCACAGGAAACGGTGGGATTGGATCCCCATCGTTGAAAAAATTCCTAGGCCTGATGTAATGTATATTTGTCATCCACACCATTCAATAGTAGGGGCCCACTAATGCAGGGGCATTTTCACACTGGGTTCGAGTGGGGTCGCATGTGGGATGCAGGGGCACACTCGGGGTGGGTGACCCATGTGATTTGGGGCCCACGGGAGAGGTCTCATGTTCGAGACTCCTCACCAGGGGTGATTAATGCGCATTTCACACCAGGCTCGAGTGAGGTAGCCCGTGAGATACAATGACACACTAGGGGTGGGTGACCCATGTGATTTGGGGCCCACGAAGGGGGTTCGGCCAAGATCCTAAACCCATGAGATGTGCGCAGGATAAGAATGCTCCTCCTCCACCGCCTGCTTTGGATGCTTAGTCATCCATGTGTTGTGTGTTGTTGTTTGTGTTGGTTACCGCGATAGGCGGTTTATGTTTTCATGTGTTGATGTAGTAGGTAGTAACATGTTTTGGGTGTTTTCATGTAGTGAATGTAATGGCTATCATGTAATTTTCTGTCGTGATTCATGTAACTCTGTAGTCCATGTATTATGACAATTTTGGGTGAATGAAAAGCATGTAGCCTCTTTTGTATTGATGATGTGTGGAATGCTTAAGTGCTTTATGAAGTATGTTGTGCCTTATCTCACAAATGATCTACCCTATGTTGTATAGGGCATGCCGCGGCAGTATACGCGGAGCACGGCACATCTACGTTTGACCGGCTCTATGGACCAGACTCCTTCTGGTAGTGGCGGTCCTACGGACCGTGGATTGGGATCTAATCAGCCTTCTGCTGGTCCTAGTGGTGGAAAGCCACCTTACACGCCCCCGGTCCGAGAGCAGTATCGGCCGTCATCTGCTGCACAGCATGATTCCCAGGCTGCTCCACCGCCTGATCGATTTGAGCAGCTGATGATGATGATGCATCAGCAGCAGATGCAGCAGCAGCAGCAGCAGATACAGCAGCAGCAGCAGATGCAGCAGCAGCAGCATCAGGATCTGATGGCGACTATTGCTGAGGCCTTGTCCCACGGTGGTGGTGCTGCTCCACCTACTACGTCTGCGCATCCTGAGGAGTATTCTGAGCCTCCTGCTCAGTTTGAGGATGCGCCTCTGCCTACACCCGTTGCACCTCCTACTGGAGATGTCGGTACGCGAGGTCTACTCGAGCGATTTCAGCGCTTGAGGCCTCCTTCATTTGCGGGTTCTCACAGACCCGAGGAGGCAGAGTTCTGGCTGGACCGCATCTCCAAGATGCTACGGATGTTACATTGCTCTGAGGCAGAGCAGGTTGAGTTGGCTACCTTTATGTTTGAGAGGGAGGCCAGCTTGTGGTGGGACAGTGTGCTGCGCACGGTCGCAGTGGATTTCGTGTGGACCTGGGAGGCTTTCGAGTCTCGGTTCCACGAGAAGTATTACCCGCAAACATATCGACACGAGCAGGAGGACGAGTTTCTGCGCCTCAGGCAGGGAGGCATGACGGTGACGGAGTATGAGCACCGGTTTACCGAGTTGGGCCGCTTTGTCCCAACCATCCTCGTCAATGAGCAGATGAGGATGCGACGATTTACAGGGGGCTTGCGACCTGACATACGGTCGAAGCTATGCTGCCACACCATCCCTACTTATGCGGCGTTGGTCCACATGTCTATGACGGCCGAGCAGGATGTGAACCGTTTGGCCCGATCACGCGGTACTATGGTTGCGAGACCGCGACAGGATACACAGAGCAGGCCTATTTTAGGCAAGAGGCCTCGAGCCGATTCTCCCCCCAGGGCTGCAGCGCCAGTGCTTCCCATGAGACGCCCGTTGGTGACCTGCACGTTTTGCGGGAAACCAAGACACCCTGCTGAGAGCTGCTTCTCGCGCATGAGGGCTAGCGGATTTGCGTCACCGCAGAGATTGGGTCGCCCTTATCCCTAGGCCATTTCAGCTCCGCCGCTACAGACCGCTCCTGCACATCCTTCATTCCAACCTCCTGTGCCGTTCTTCAGGCCGCCACAGCGACCCCTGGCTCCTCAGCCGAACCGTCAGCAGCAGGCTCGTGTGCATACACTTGTTGCTGAGGCACCAGAGACGTCGATATCGACACCGACGGCTTTTGAGGGTACGGCTTATATTCATGATACTCCTGTTTCCTTATTGGTGGACACTGGGTCCACTATCTCTATCATTTCTTGTGGGGCGGTGAAACGCCTATCTTGCATATTGTTCCCACTAAGGGAACGAGACTCACTACGGCTACTGGGACCTTCTCAGATGTCACACGTTTATGCGAGGGTTGCGCGATAGTTTTGGGTAGCAGCACAGAGCTCGTCGACCTTATTGTTGCTCCGGTATGGTACTACGACGTTATACTTGGCATGGATTGGCTCGCCAAGATGAGGGCGGAGATAGATTGCGATGCTCGGATCGTGACCGCCTATGAACCTGACGGCACAGCTTTCACGTTCTCAGTGCAGGTCAGTTGGCCCAGGTCACGTTCTCAGAGCAAGGGGTGAAGTATACAGTATACACTGACGCGTCTCGCGTTGGTTTGGGTTGTGTGCTGATGCAGAAGGATAGGGTGATTTCATATGCCTCGAGACAATTAAGGAAGCACGAGGAGAATTTTCCTACACATGACCTGGAGTTGGCAGTTGTCATCTTTGCATTGAAGCTCTGGAGACATTACCTCTACGGTGAGGAGTTCGAGCTTTTCTGCGACCACAAGAGCCTTAAGTACATATTCACACAGCGGGATTTGAATATGAGACAGCGCCGATGGATGGAGACCTTGAAGGACTTCAAGTTCGAGGTTTCCTACCATCCTGGCAAGGCGAACCTTGTGGCAGACGCGTTGAGCCGCAAGAAGGCGATTGCATTTGCGGCACCGCTGATGATAGCCGAGTGGGACATGATGGAGTTTGTGCGCGACTTCGAGCAGAGACTCACTGTCGAGGAGCCTTTTGAGTGTGTTGCGCACGTTCGGGTGCGGCTACTTATTGACGACAGGATTGTTGAGGCCCAAAGGGGCGATATACGGCTGTCTGAGCTTCGAGAGCAGGCTAGCGACGCCGTGGATTCCGAGTGGAGAGTTGGTTCTGATGGGGGTTTACGATTCCGTGGCCGCCTATGTGTTCCTGATGTGGCTGACTTGAGACGCGAGCTTCTCGAGTCTGCCCATAACTCGAAGCTTGCGATGCATCCTGGTAGCACGAAGATGTACCAGGATATGAGATGGACTTACTGGTGGGATAACATGAAGGCCCACATCGCTGAGTATGTATCTCGGTGTCTGACGTGCCAGCAGGTCAAGGCAGAACATCGCCGACCTCCTGGACTGCTTCAGCCCATGCCTATAGCGGAGTGGAAGTGGGACTTCATCTCCATGGACTTCATATCAGGGCTGCCGAAGACGAGGAAGGGACACGATTCTATTTGGGTGATTGTGGACCGGTTGACCAAATCGGCCCATTTCCTCCCTATCAGAGTTACGAACACTGCAGACGAGCTGGCTAGACTGTACATCAGAGAGATCGTCCGTCTGCATGGAGTTTCCTTAGAGATCGTGTCGGACAGAGACACGCGATTCACATCCATCTTCTGGACTCGTATCCAGGAGGCGATGGGTGTGAAGTTGAAGTTCAGTACAGCGTTTTATCCTCAGACTGATGGGCAGACAGAGCAGGTAAATCAGATTTTGGAGGATATGTTGCGAGCATGTGTGTTGGACTTCAAGGACAGCTGGGATGACTGTCTTCCGTACGCAGAGTTCGCCTACAACAACAGCTTCCAGGCGACTATTGGCATGGCGCCTTATGAGGCTTTATATGGTCGACCTTGTAGGGCACCGCACTGTTGGGCAGAGGTTGGCGAGCGTAGCCTGATTGGCCCGGTGTTGGTCCAGACGACTACAGAGAAGATAGATATTATCAGGCGCCGATTACTCACAGCGCAGAGCAGGCAGAAGAGTTACGCCGATACGAGGCGGCGACTGCTGGAGTTCGAGGTCGGGGATCATGTGTTCCTTCGAGTTTCCCCTATGAAGGGAGTCCTTCGGTTCGGAAAGAAGGGGAAGCTCACGCCGAGGTTTATCGGTCCATTTCAGATACTGGATCGAGTGGGTGATGTGGCGTATCGTCTCGCCTTGCCTACGCCGCTTGCTTCTGTACACAACGTATTTCATGTCTCTATGCTGAAGAAGTACGTTCCTGACCCTACGCACATCATCAGATGGGAGCAGGTACAGTTGAGTGAAGATGCTACGTACGAGCTGCGCCCGACGCGTATCCTTGATAGGAAGGAGCAGGTACTACGTAGCAAGGTCATCCCACTTGTGAAGGTGCTTTGGACACATCATTCCGAGGAGGAAGCTACCTGGGAGACTGAGGCCGAGGTCAGAAAGAATTATCCTCAGATTCTCGAGGACTACGAAAAGGTATAAATTTCGAGGACGAAATTTTTTGTTTAAGGGGGGTAGATTGTAACGACCTGAAAATTTCCATACATTGGGCCGAGTACCACCTCGACCAGAAATCACATAGGATTAAATCTTTAGAAATTTAACAAAGTTAACTAAGTACTAAACTCGGTTAGTCATGAAATCCGTTGGGATCGCTTTAAATACGATCTGCAAGACCCAAAACATGCAGAATTAGTGACTCTAGGTTACCCTAAAGTCTAGAGCCAGACTCATTACCCGTCTGCTCTCGGGACTGAAACGAAACTTCGTATGAGGTCTAGATCGCACACTGGGCTTGACAATCATCTCAAGGAATAACACGAAGCTAAGGAACCAAGACCGCCCCACTGGGCTTGACAATCATCTCAAAAATCAGACGATTCCGATGTCCCACGGCCATTTATTTCGATCCGGAGCGAGGGAGTGTGAAAAACACTATTTCCATCCAAATGAAAATATCTGGAATAGTGATCTGGCACCTTTCGGTTGCACGTCAGTATTAAGCAACCTGACCGTCGAAATCAGACCAAATTACACCCTCGGATTAAGAAAAATTTCAGGAACATTTACATGTACTCAGAAATTCTGATCGTGGCCCACGGACCGTTGAACTGAAAGTGGTCTGCCACGTGCGATCTGGGAATCTGATCGAGTCAAAAACGAAATCCCACGTGGATCCATAGATGGTGAGCTTAAGTCTGACGTTTGGCTCAAGGAGGGCCACCAGAACACCCCTTTTGAGCTTGGAAAGTGGTGAACTGCCTACATATGCAGCCACCCTTGAACCTGAGTCTATTTTGGACATGTTCTTGGCTATAAAAGGGGCTTAGAACAGCCCCTCTCACAGCCATACGAATTTGGGTCCAAACCCTTAGAGAGAAAGAGAGAAAAGAGAGAGAAAAGCTTGGAGATCGAAGCCGATCTTCCTCCTGCTGCTTCCACTCCTCCCACGGCCTACACCGCCCTATTCCAGGGGTTCTCCCAGCGGTGTCCATCCCATTTGGAGGTAAGAAACCCTAACCCTAGGTCTGATTTGAGCTTGATTAGCGGTAGGTTATGAAAAGGCTAATCGGATACGCTCTTTAGGCTAGGAAACTCCCGTATACGGAAGCTCCAACACCCTTGCTGATTCGTTGGAATTCCAAGGGCTGAGGTGAGGACTTTAAGTGTATAAGTTACGGTTTTCAACGCTTTCAATGTCAGATAATGATAGATTCATGATCTGCATGCAAATGCACATGTACAAAGTGCTTTCCGTTTCCTGTTTCGATTAGCGATAAAGAATATGGAATTTTACATACTCTTGATATACGTAGAAATACCGTATACGTATTTTTGTTGAGAAAATGTTTGACATGTTTATTTAATGTTTGATTATATCATGTGTGGATAAAATGCTAGTTTGGCGAAAGAGATCGCAAAAATACATGTTCATGTGTAAATGTCATATATGTGGAAATTGCGTATTCCAGAAATTCCGCATACGTGCGGATTTTGGAAATGTAATTGTAATGATTATTTGCTGTATGATTACGCTATACACGGGAAAAATACTCTCGTGGCGAAGGGACAGCCCTAACCCGAACTTGGCTAACATACGTCATGTATGTTGGAATAGTGTATTCTAAATGTTGTTGTAAATGTTTGTATATGTACATGTGTATGTATTAGTGCCTTAGATAGGCGCTGATATGGGATTTCCGACTCCCTTAGAGACATGTAGGATCCCCTCCATGCGGTGGTTCACCGCAACCTCTCACTTGTAATGCGCACACAACTGTATCCCTATGGGGATAGTGTTTGTCACATGCCTTATAACATGCTTTACAACATGCTTTACAACATGCTTTGCAACATGCTTGACTTCATGTTTTACTTCATGCTTTATAACATGCCTACTAACATGCTTGTATTGCTTGTTTATTATGCTTTACTTCACATGCTAACGATGAAAACTGTTTGAGTTTGGGACTATGTATATAGTCCAAACATTCAGTACTAGACTTGAGATTGTGGCTGAGATTCATGTCGCCACAAAGGACGTGTCCGGCGAACCCGAGTCGTACTTCGGTTGGCGATAGTGGTTGGCCACGCGGAGTGCTTTTGCGCTCCATATCGCTCAACTTGTGGTGCGCTCGAGCTAGTCAGGCTCGCCAACTAAACCGGAGTGTAATTGTGTGTTCACCCTGTTTGGTCGCTACTGCTTGAACCTAGGGTACCAAACTTACCAGCGGCGATTCCCGTTTAACCATGGTACCTAGATCCGCTAAGTCGCATG
>JAJHSJ010000002.1:66888075-66939214 GCA_021015155.1 Magnolia officinalis
GGCTGGTACATTGAACAAGTTGGCTAAATGCAGTGTTTAAATTATCGGTGATATTAACGAATTATCACCGATAATTTCGGTATCTTAAAGTTGCGACAATGAAACTCCTTTTTTCGTTTCTCTTCCTAATATCGTCGATTTTTCGACAATTTTATCGATTTTTTGCAAAAAGTCCAGTTGTCACTCAATGTTCATAATATCGGCCGATAGTATCGGTATCGTAGTCCAATGATGCCGATACTATCGAAAAAATTGGAAAAAAAAAAAAAAAGAAACAAAGAGAGAGGGAAACTTTCAATAGGGTGGATTTCCGCACCTGTAGAATATATTGCCCTGATTGGAAGCTGTATTTGGTGGGCCATTTGAATCGAAGCTCGCCATTCATCGGTTACAGTAAAGAAAATCTCGATTCCCTTTTTTCTTTCTTCTATTAGATTGTTACTTGAAAACAAAATTGATTTAGAAGAAAATGCGAAAAAAATAAAAAAATCCAGAGAATTTCGGAGATTTGGGGGAGAATCCAGGGTTTCACGGTCTCTTGGATGAAAAATGGGTTCAGAGCCCTTTTTTATCGGGAGCGGAGGTTCTACTGACGGTTGAGTTAGCCAAACTCGCTACTGAAGTGACGTCACCAAGTTCTGTGGGTCCCACCATGATCTATGTTTTGTATCCACACCGTCCATCCATTTTGAGAGACCATTTTAGGTCATGAGCCAAAGAAGATTCAGATATAAATCTCGAGTGGACCCCACCACAGAAAAGTGGAGAGAGTGATGCTCACCATTAAAAATTTCTAATGGCCACAAAAGTTTCAATGAAGCTGATATTTGTGTTTTACCTTATTTAATATTTGTGATAACTTATGAACAGATTGAATCTCAAATAAACATCATGGTGGACCTTAGGAAGGTTTCAACGGTGGGTGTAAACTCACTCCACTGTTTTCCATGGTGGGTTCCATTATAGTTTTGGATCTGCCTAATTCTTTGGATCATGCCCTAAAATGTTCTCAACAAATGGATGGACGGTGTGGATACAACACATACATCATGATAGGATCCACATAAACTAGTGACGTCCCTTCAGTAGCGTGTCTCGCTACTCAACCTGTCATACAACTAATCCGTGTCCTTTTTCATCGGGCACGACTACACAAGGCACGTATGCATCTTTTCACACGTGTAGTGGGCCTCCAATCTGAATGGTTCATGTGATGTGGCATCCCATGAAACTCCCAGGAACCAAATTTACCCTGATCTAAACTCTGGTGGGCCATAGCAAGAAAGAGGCAAATCAAGGGAGAAAATTGTTTTCTTTTATAATGGCCCACTGAAGTCTTAGATGAAAGCAAAAGTTGCACCATAGAAGTTTCATAGAGTGCTGCATCACTTAGACCGTTCAGATTTTGGACTCACATCACATATGATGAGTTCTCAGAAAGTTCTCACGATAACTCTGCTGTGGGGAAAATCGGCGTTGGCGCGGATCAGGAGCCTAGAGATGGATGGTCTGTCAGGGCTCTGTAAGGCCCACCATGATATATTTGTTTTATCTACACCATCCATCCATTTTGATATGTTATTCTAGAGAATGAACCCAAAATGTAGCCAGATATGAGGCTCAAGTGGTCCACACCACAGGAAGTTGTGGTGGGAA
The DNA here is from genome assembly GCA_021015155.1 of Magnolia officinalis. Classification (NCBI taxonomy): domain Eukaryota; kingdom Viridiplantae; phylum Streptophyta; class Magnoliopsida; order Magnoliales; family Magnoliaceae; genus Magnolia; species Magnolia officinalis. The sequence goes on from JAJHSJ010000002.1 coordinate 66,889,732, forward strand.
TGATATCCACCGTTGAAGCTTTCTTGGGGCCCATATGATGTTTATTTTTCATCCAATTTGTTCATAAGGTCTAATAGACCTGGATGAAGGGAAAACATAAATATTAGCTTGCTCCAAAACCTATGTAGCCCCCGTAATTTTTTTAATGGTTGTCATTCAATGATCACTTTTTCATGTGGTGTGGTCCACCTAAGATTTGGATTCATTTCATTTTTTGGCCCATACCATAAAATGATTTGTCAAAATGAGTTAACGGTGTAGATACCAAATCATTTTAGCTTATTATCCAAAAAAAAGCACATCCAATTATCTAAGTGGATGATACCAAAGGAAAAAGTGGTGATTGACGATTAACGGGCCACAAAATTTTGGATGAATCATATATTTGTTTTTTTCTTTGAGTCATTTACTTTTACGTGTCTTAATTATTGTATGCCAGCTGCATTTGTAATATATAAACTCATTTTGGTTGCTATTAAAGTGATTTTTTATGGTATCATATGCTTTTTAGGTCCCATTAAATGAAAACTTATTATGTAATGTATTCTTTTCACAATTTTTTTATTCCTAAACATGTAAATATGTGTATTTAGCCATGTTTTGAAGTTTCACTAAAAAATTCCATCGTTTTCCCTATGTTTTCCTCCCTCTCTTTTCCCCTCATTTCTAGTTATCAGCGATATTATCGACGATAACGATATTATATCTTTATCACTGGCCAGCGAAACTTGTAGCGATACCGACAACTCGAACACTGGCTACATGTACGTTTAAGTATATGCAGTTAGTTATCTTCTTTCAAACTATCAATGTAACACCCCGTACTTTCCAGTACTCGAGTGTTACCACGTGATTTAATTTAATACAAAATAATAATAATAATAATAATAATAATAATAATAATAATAATAAAAAAAAATATAATAAAACCTAAAAATATACTATGAAATGATATAAATATTTGAAGTTTCATGTTAAAGGGATATGTAACTGTAATCCATATCATATGCTTACAATATCATTAGTATAAATTACAAACTATAGATTTTGTAATACATAAAAATAAAATATATGTATACATACATTAATCTATGCTTATTGACATTCGTATAATTTACATGTATTAACAATTTGTGATAATATAAATAATTTCTAATAATAATAATAATAATTATAGCAGTAATAATATTATTTGTATTATAACATAATATTTAGTGTCATAAAATCCGAACAGGCTATATATCTGTAACCTGACCCTTGGGTCTTATCTCAAATGGTCCCTTGGACTCTTTTAAACATCAACCTTCGATTGCGGACAGATCCGACCACTAGATCGACAAGAAACCACCATTAGGACTTCAGATCACGTTGTGGGCCCCACCTAGACCTCAGATCGGCTGATCAACGGCCTTAGACCCCTTAGATGAGGCCCCCGGTAGAATGAACGGTGTGGATCAGATCACAGATATCACTGTGGACCCTACTATTGTTGCGTGTGCACATCAGGGACATGCACCCGCTGTGCACCAGAGCTTGGAGAACGGTCAAAGCGGGCTGACCCGCTATTTCCCTTAAAAGAGAGAAATCTCTCTCTCTCTCTGCGTTTCGGTAGCGAACGGACAACGTCCGTTTGGGGACGCTCGTGGCCCACCATCTGCAATCCTCTAGAAAATCCAAACCGTCCATCGTGTCCAGGGTCTGGTTCCCACCAAAACCTATCTCGTATCACGCGTTGAAAGGCACCCATGTGCGCACAACACTTGCCACAAACTGACCTACAAACACACAGTTTCCGGAAATGGAAACTGTCTTCCCACGCCAGCTCAGCGATCCGTGTATGCCTCCTTTCCTTGCATCTCCACCATTCAAAGCGGAGTGATCTGGACCGTCCAAGCTAGTTTTTCGGATACAAAGAGAGAAGAGCCGAAAACTAACTCTCCCCAACCGTTTCTCTCTCCGTTTGAAACCCACCACCCAAACCTCCTTCAACCTACCTTCAAAACCTCCATTCCACAAGCACCCTTGCATCCATCCTAGCCGTCCATAACCACCAGATCGAGGGAAAACTGTTCGGGTGGGATTCCGCCATTGGAGCCACCTCCTTCTTCTCCGTTCTGGCCGCGCCGAGTCGCACCGTTTGTGGGCGATTTCCTGGTCAGAGTTGGAGTCCTTGCTGGCCATGGTCGAAGGAGAAGTTGAGAGAAGTAAGAAGAGGTAGAGAAAAGAGAAGAAAGGAGAAGGGTGGTGCAGCTACTGCCCGCTGCCGTTGCACACCATACCCGAACTCAGTCCGAGCTTGGGACAATTCAGCTAGGTTTGGGCCTGAGTCCGGTCTGCTGTGTGTTGGCCCAAAGGGAGAGAGTAAAGAAGGAAAGAGAGAAGGAGAAAATGGAGAGGAAAAGAAAAGGGAATGAGGTGGTGCGGCTGATGCACCGCACCCACTCAACCAAACCGGTCGAGCTTGGGTCAGGCCGGGTTCCCAGCCTTGCTGGGTGTTTCCAGTGGTAGAAAGGAAGAAGAAAAACAGAAAGAAAGGAGGAGAGAAAGAGAGAAAGGAAGAGGAGAGGAGAGAGAGAGAGAAGAGAGAGAGGAGAGAAGAGAGAGAGAGAGAAGAGAGAGAGAGAGATAGAGAAGAGAGAGAGTTGCGAGTCAACTCGCTGCTGAGTTGAGCTTGGGCCGGTCCAGGTGAGGCTGGATATTCCAGCAAAAAGAAGAAGAAAATGAGAAGAAGAAAGAGGAAGGAAGTAGGGGGTGGCGGTGCTTGAGCCGAGACAACTCGGTTGTAACCGAGTTTAGCTAGGCCGAGTTGACTCGGTGGACGTCGAGTTGGGGCGGCCCAGTTGCGTTGAGCTACCATGTCGACTAATGTAAGACGACTCTTCTCTCTAAATTAGATTATTTAAGTTACCTTAAATTATTATTGCAAAAATTATTATTAAACATAATTAGTCATTGGTAGACTAACTACACTTATGTTAAATATTATAAACATACTTACAGTTATTAAATAGCAGTATTTTATTTACCACCCTTAAAGATTATCATGGACAGTAGGTCATACTATTTTATTACCATCACAATGGTTATGGCCATTAGGTTAGCTAAATCAATTATCATCGTTGTTATTATTATCATTTTCCTTGGGTTATTAAATTTAGATACAATTAACCATTAGTAAATCATCCATACTAATATTGGTTAATACATATGAAAATTATCATTATTAAAATATTAGTATTCTACTTCCCCATTCTTAAAATATTAACATTGATGTTAGAATATACAATTTATTTTCATCAAAATGACTATTAGTATCACATTGGCTAAATGTTAAGTATATTATTAATATTAATAAATGTTTTGAAATTATTAATATTATTATCCATCGTGGGTTATATGAGATAATTTAATATAATAGTAGCCATTGTTAATATTATGAAAATTAATAACCAATTCACTTGATTAATTTTTATCCATTTAAATTCTCTCATTGATAGTACCATAAATGGCCACACCAAATGGGGTTCAAATCCCATAACCAAAACCTAAAAATCTAGCCTAAGCCTAAACCCTAGGCTAAAACTCTAACCCTAAATAGCGTGTAAGCTGGGACCTAACTGTATAATTTTACAATTCATGATAGGGTTTGATTCTAACGAAACTCGCACTCTCTAGCAACACTGGCATACAATTCAAAGTATAAGGTGATGATTCTTCCCCTTGAGCTTTCCATCTTCTCATTAGCTTAAGTTATAGTTTTTATTTAAATTCATAATTGATATCTCTCTCTTATAGTCACACGTGTTAGCTAGTGGGAATTGAACTGCTGTATTGCTTGCTTAATGTTCATCCTGTATATTTGTTCATGCTTGTGTATTGCTTATGGACTTTAAACTGGTACATTAGTGGGGAAACCCCACCTAGAAATTACACCCATACTTGGGATGTAACCTGACTAGTTGTGATCGTAATGGACCTTCGACGTGGTGGTTATTGAGTGGTGGTCTAGATAGATCATTGATGTGGGCCTACCATCCAAGGTTGTTGTGTCTAATGGTTTTCAAGGATGGTCTTTTATCGCATGGTTTTGATACTCGCCTTATGTGGCTTATTTTGATATCTGATTATGTGGTTTGTTTCGATATCGCTCTATGTGGCTTTTATTTTGGTATTTGCCCTATATGGATCTGATGTTTTATATCGTGCAACCATGCGATGGTAAGCCCCATATATTGTAATATGATTGGCCACTAGTCGATGGGTTTCCATTAAACATCCTAAGATGGTAGTCTCATGAGCCGGGGATGGTGGTATGGGACACTATGCCCGAGCTGTCGGCCTACGCTGGGCTCTGAGCTCCCCGTAGTGACCTTGAGCTTACTTAAATTGGCTGATTGTAACTGGACTAATAACGGGTTGGCTAATCATGCATGCATAGCACAGACCAGCATCCATTGCTATTATACGTGACATACGGATTCGCCTGACTGGATGTTTTACCCGAGGCACCAACCACCATCTGTTGTTATCGTACATATTTGCCTGTCTGGATGTTTTGCCCGAGGCACAGACCGTCTGGATGTTTTTCCCGGGTCGACGTATTAACATACAGATTCGCCTGTCTGGATGTTTTACCCGAGGCACCAACCACCATCTGTTGTTATCGTACATATTTGCCTGTCTGGATGTTTTACCCGAGGCACAGACCGTCTGGATGTTTTACCCGGGTCGATGACTGCATGGGTGACGACCCCAATGTCTGTCTGGATGGTTTACCCGGGACATAGGCCGTCTGGATGTTTTACCCGGGCCGACAATTGCATTCATGCATCCATGCATATAAGAAGACTGCATCATGTATTGTTTGATTGCTTTGTTGTTTATAACTATGCTTACCTAATGCGGCGGTGTGTAATCTTGAGGGGAGTTCACACTGAGTTGGCCACTCATCCATCAAATATATAACCGTACAGGTAGCACAGGTGGCTCAGGTGAAATTCATGTTTATATTGTCAAGGAGCAAGCTACATTTGACAGGGATGCATGATTGTGATTGCTAAGAGTTGCTACAGGATTTCATAACTCAAACTTGCTGTAATTTACATTATTTCACATGTAATATTATTTCATTTTGTAATTCTAAGAATGAGGACATTGGTTTGTATAAGTCATTATGGGCATCTTTTCGTATATCCTAAATGTAAATGAAGACTTTCCCTTATGCTTACTTGTTCATTCTACGCTCATTTGCTTACTCTGATAAAAGAAGAAAAGAAAAATATATATTTGACCATCCTTTAAGGTTGACACTCGGGTTTTTGGGAAACGGGTCGTGTACTCCGGTCCTGAAAACTCGGGGCGTTACAATCAATTTCCTCAGAAGGAGGTGGCTCATAAGATGAGCGGAAGGCCAGGTCATGTTTGATGTGAGACCTACCAGTCACGTGCATTGTAAGAAAATTTTGAATTTGATTTTTCTCCACGCATTCCTGGCCATCAAGACTTTAACTCGTCAAATACCGTTGAGAAGGAAAAGTAAAAAAGTAAAATTTAATCATTCCTCATTTTAAAAGCTACCACTCAACTCCAATAAAATGTGATTGTAGGTTGTATTAATACTTAAAGATTAGCAGCTAAAGGTGTGACGCGTGGGTGTACACTGCATGTAACCATTGATTTTTTTTAAAAGATCCAATCCAAGTCGTTTATACCATGTGCTAGTCCAAAATCAAGTGAAGGTGGACATCATGCAAGCATTGATGTCACATGTGTAGTGTATTGATGGGTGCAGTATAGATTAGAGTATCCGTTATTCAATAATTTGAGTTATGATGTAGAGTGGGCTGTAGATCTATTCCTCGTCCAGAATAACAAAAAAAAGTCCAGACAAAAGCGGACGTAATCCATTAGATATGAGCTCAACTTCATATGGAGCATAATGTAATTGGGCTCCAGGCACATTCGGCTCAGAGAAATTCATTTCGGATTGAGAAAAAAAAATGTCGTTCAAAGTGCAAACCACAAACAATCATGACTTTTGATCCGAAATGAGTTACGGGACGCACAACTTATGAATTTCGATTGAAATTTTGTTCTGAAGTCAACTAACTCCATAGGCATGTTGCATCATTCCATTTTGCGAGAAAATGACAAATTCCTACTCTAGTCTTCCATTTTTTGAAAAGCTTAATATTTTCAGTAAGTTGTAAGTTATATGTAACTTTTTATTCTTAGTTTCAGTATTTAGTGTTTTCTTAGAGTTTGCTTTTTATCATGTAAGGAATCATCTTGCCTAGTTGGATTAGAACTTTATATTTTTAGTAAGTTTTACTATTTTGGGATAGTTTTAATTTATTTGTATTAGGACTCTTAATTAGGATTTTATTTTATTATTTAAAGCTTCATAAGCTTCGAGAGACAGATTTCAATAAAATATTTTCTAATTTTCTTAACTCTTGTGGATTCGAGAGTCATTATGCCTTGTGGATTCAAGGTCTTATTCACTTGAGGAAGATAGTGATCTCCTTTTTATCCCTTTACACCCTTCTTTACGTCAAGTTACCATAACTATAAGGAGTTACTCATATGTCTTTAAGAGAGAAGTCAGATTACTAAATAAAACAAGGAAAAAAATAATATAAAAAGAAAAAAGGAAAAAAGAAAAATAACATTGAGAAATTTGGAAAGCATTTTGGAGGAGGGCCACCACATGGAACAAAATTCTCTATAACACCTATTTTACTCTCATTGTAAAACACCCAAGTCTGTGGAGTCATTATGCTGTAAATGTAAAATCCACACCACCCATTAAGTTATGTTAAGTCTTACCACCAAACAACAACAACAAAATCCACAGCTCAAATGGGCAAACAACACATGGGAAAATGGGAATTGTTCATTAGCTATTATAATGTACATCTTTCATCAAACTCATTAATCAAGTGCAACTCACTAAGATAAAGAGAGAAAATACAAAAATTAGCTCGATAAAATACTTAGTGCCTCTGGTGGGATAGAATCAATATATTCCATCTTAGCACCTCTATATTATTGCTGCTTTTTTTCTTTGTTTTACTTGTGTGTGTGTGTGTGTGTGTGTGTGTGTGTGTATTTCCTTCTCTCCTTATGAGAAAAAAAAAAGGAAAAAAAAAACTCTTGTAGGTTACATTGTTGAGAAGTGGAGCCACATGCGCGGATTTCGTGTCGCAAAGTCCTTTCGCAACTGGGATGCGGAAAGGAGTTTCGCGGATTTCGTGTCGTAGGTTCTTTCGCAACTGGGATGCCGAAAGGGAAGTTCCCAAACCTATAAATTGGGGTCCCTAGGGCTATTCTAGGGTTAAGGTGAATATTGGAAAATATTTCTAAGGTGTGGGCAAGGCATTTTCTCTGTACTTCCAAGGGGGAGGTTAGTATATTGCCTCGTAATCTTCGTATTTCATAGTGGAAGTTTGCATCCGTGGTTTTTTACCCTAGATTGGGGTTTTTCTACGTATATCTTGTCTTGTGGTTTGTTTGGGATTGCTTTGATCTGTTTCTAGTTTATATTTCTTCCTGTTTATTGTTTGTGGGTGAGGCCTGAGATTGGATCTAGGCTCACTGCGTTGTTGGCATGCTATGCAACACACATAATGTCAACTTAGTGGTTTTGGGGGTAATTTTCCATTGTTGTAGCTTATCTTTTGTATGTATCATTTAAATAATGGGTGTCACTAGATAAGCAAGGTAAAATTTACATATATAACATGGTGGACACTATAGAGGGAGGTTGTTTTATATGTTGGTTTGTAGCCAATCTAAATCTCTGTTTGGGGACTGCGGAAGCACACGGAGATGAATCAAGCAAAGTATTCCAATCGCACAATCAAGACTAATCACAAAGACTTCGATTTTAATGTGGAAAAACCCTTTCGCGAAAAAACCACGGCACAAAGCGATATATATCACTATGAAAGCAGAAATTACAAGAGATAGAGAAAATACCCAATTTGAACGAGCCTCGAATCTCTCCTTGTAAGCCCTTGAAAACCTTAGGAACAAATTAGAAAGCTCTAAGATACACCGCAATCCTGATTTCGCCCCTATATATAGCCTTAAGGAGAATCACAATCGAAATAAAAAACAAATCCTGTAAATACGCAATTATGTGCATTCATTCGATGGTACATTCGATGGCATCGACAGACCGTCGAGGGCATTGAACCCACTTCGATGGCATCGAACTAACGACCAAAACATTCCAACGACTAAACATGATTTTCCTGAATTTTACCAATGTCATCGAGCAGGCCTTCGATGTCATCGAACAACCTTCGATGGCAACGACCAGCCTTTGATGACATTGAACAGGGCACCTAAAGTGTCCAACAACCAACTCGATAAAATCCGTATTTTATCTATGGCATCGAACCTATCATCGACAAACCCATTGATTTACAGATTTAAGACAGCGATCAACAATCTCTACCACATATTGGACTTCACATATACAATATAGTAGGCTTCAAACATTTTGGAGGTTTTATGGGCTTCACACAATAATGTTGCATAGGATTTCAATGTGCTTTCTTAGAAGGATTCTAATATTTTAGAAATTGTTATGGGTAAAACTGGATTGGCTGAGGAGAAGAGGTCGGCTCAAACAACTATACTCATCACAAGATCAGCCAATGCCAGTCGTGACCGAGGAGCTCCTTAAGGGTCGAAAGAGCTTTCTGTTATACTTCGCTGTACGACCTCGAGCTCCTCCACGGTCCCATCCATTTTTGAGTTGTTGCTCGGAACATCTCTTGTCAAGGGCCCCCGAGGTGCGACCCTGTACGAGGTAAAACTCTGAGCTTTCATACTCACAGAAGCCCCGCACCATACGACAAAATGAAGAGGATGGTCATCCCCCATATCTCGTCTATATTCTACCAAGGGAAAGAGCTCGGTCTCAGTCATCTAACACGACCCTCGAGGGTAGGTTGGTGGGTCTAGGTCAGTAGGTCGGTAATCTACCCAATGCCAAGGGAAAACTCAACCATAGCTCGCTAGAGAATCCAGGTCAGCAGGCTACCGTTTGGAATGACCCTATAGGCTACGTCAGACTCTCGAGCTCAACCTCCTACCACATATCTCCTCTGATTTTGACTATTGAGGTCTTATCGAAGAGATCTGTCCGGGATCTCAGCCGAATATCCCGGAAGATAACTGCGACACGGATCTGCCCGGGATCTCAGCCGAGGATCTCGGAAGATACCTGCAACATGTTCGGGATATAAATGTAATGTCCTGAAAATCGGGGGTTGAGCATAAGTTCAAACTCCCGAGTTCCAAAACATCACTTATACAACATAGATAATGATGATTGAATGTTGTCCGAATTAGTGTAGTAAACATGAATGAGATTATACTAAAACAACATATCATACTCCAGAGACAATTGAATTTCGCAAGCGGAAGACGGTGATAAGTATATATAAAGCATATAAGTGATTGTAGGTCTCCTGAGTATGATCATGTTACCAGGTCAATTAATTACATGTAAAATTTCAAAATATACAAAATGTGTAATGTCATCTAATCAACAACCCTGTAAGCCCCGTCGATCAGAACACGGTCTACATAGACCCGCCTGATAATTGCATATAGGAGAATTCCTCCTCGCCATCATAAAAGTTTGGCTTTGCTTCGTAAGCATCGCTATCATCTGCAACTACAACAGGGTCTGGTTGGTGTTTAAAACACCGTCCCAAAAAGTGTGAGTGAGTGATCAACTCAGTGGAATTATAAAGCAAAGGTTAACATGTTATCAATTCAATCAAGCAGTAATGATAAAGCAATACAATCAAACATCCCTAAGTACTCTGGTTAATGCAAACATGATATGTATTAATGATGCATGCCCTCGCCTGCACTCCCTCTGCGATCTTCCTCTTACGGTCGCAGCATGAAACCCTTCCTCTATGCTCAACACCAACGTCAAAGGCACATGCAATGCGGTGCATGAACGGGATTACCGAGTTCTTATTAGACATTTTTATACAGTAGGATTGGGAAGCTAAGGTACCTACCTTATATCATTTCCCAAACAATGATCCATTCTAGGGTCGTCAGTCCTAGCTAGTCACATACGATGTTGCAGTTTCAGGTCACTACAAAGGGCTCGTCACATCAATGCAGGCCTAGCTTATACTTTAGTTGCTACGGAAAGGCTCGTCGCCTCAACGTAGTCTCAGAGTATGCTCGAGGTCACAACGAATGGCTCGTCACCTAGTTGTAGGCCGACAACTTGAATACAGTGTCTCATACCACCGTAATCGGCTCACGAGCTTAGGTTGCTCATTGGTCACTACAAGTGGGCTCGTCACCCCGGCGTAGGCCGAAAGCTCGACCACAGTGTCCCATACCACCATGTCCGGTTCGTGAGTCTTAGCGGATCGAGGTACCAAGGTTAAACGAGATTTTCACTGGTTAGTTTGGTACCTTAAGTTCAAGCAGTTGCATCCACACATGGTGAACATACATCGGGTCAATCGGGTTACTTGATGAGCTTGACTGGTACGAGCATACATCGAGTTGATCGACATGAAGTGTTTAAGCACTCCGTGTGGCCTAACCACTGTCGACAACCAAAGTATGGCTCGGATTCATCGAACATGTCCTGTGTGGTGAAACAACCTCAGCCACTAACTCGAAAATCATTACCGATCGCCTGTACTACGTCGTAGCCCCAAACACACTCCAAGTAATTTTATACGTATGTAGCAGCCAAAGATCGCATGTGACAACTAAGATCAAATATAAATCTCATTTGAGCATTTCAACGAATACATAGTGTACATGTTAGCATACATAGGCATTTCAACAGTAAATCACATAGTAGTAAGATAGGTTACATAAAGGAAACTCTAACTATGTATAAGGGGATTGAGAATCCTATCTCAACACCCTCATTAGGTACATTACATCAAGCATTTTCTCATTCAAGCAATTTACCAAACACTTAGACTACACATATTACATATATGTAATAAATTAGTTAAAACGCATATCGTAGCAAATCCTTCCACATGGGAGTTGTCACATGTACAACCATCATGTATCCTCAAACATAAATTATAGCAAGCACAAATCATAATTCCATACCCATACAAACGTTTCAACAAACACATGGAATGCATATATTTCAACATAGTTCATATATATATGTAATATACGAGAAACATCGTATCTAAGCATATGTGATAGCAATCAAGTCAGTCATAAATCATTTCTGACATTGAAAGCCTCGAAAACCATAACCTAAACATTTATAGTCTGCACCTTTCACCGATAAATAAGTATCGAACTCAGTTTGTAAGCCAAGTCTTTATCTACGGCACGACGACCACCTATAGCATGAAATAGGTTAGCTATTTCATCACTTACACTTTTTGAAACCCTAAAATAGATTAGGATTAGGATTTCTTACCCAAGAACGGAGTCGAAATCGCCGGGATAGCGATTCAGAAAGGCTGATTCAGCCCGTGGAGTGATGAGATTGAATCCCAGGAACGAACTCCAACTCTCTCTCACTTTTTCTCTCTTTCCTTCTCTTTCTTCTTTCTTCTCTCTTTAGGGTTTGTAAATTCGTATGTGAAGGGAGAGAGAGGGTTTAAGGCCCTTATATACGCCTAGAACTGATGGGAATGGCCCTAGGGCCAGGGTATACTTAGGTTATAGTCAAATAGTGGCTGATTTGATCCAACGGAGCACTTCTGGTGGCCCCTTTTCTGCATACGGTCGGACTTAAGCTCCTTGACATTGGATCTAGGTCGAGTTAAGTTTTCATTCTTATCAGATTTGTAGATCGACCGTGACGGACCAGTTTCAGTTCAACAGTCATCGTCACTCGATCAGGGCCACAAGTACACTGACCTGTGCTGGGAAATTTTCCTGATCCGAGGGTGTATTTGGGTCAGATTCTGACGTTCTGGAAGCTTAGATTTGGCCCGCAAGCGAACGACCTAAATCACTTAAATATGAGTTCAATTTCTAATGGTATTCGCGTTTCTCACACACTTCGCTTTAGGCTTAAGTTGTGCGTTTCTGGATATTATCAAGACTTGATTTCCGAGATGCTTGTCAAGCCCAGTAAGGCGGTCCTAACCCTTTGGTTTCGCAGTAATCGGACTTTCGACGCGCGGTCTAGGTCCGATACGAAGCTTCAATGTGCTCCCGAGAGCAACTGAGTTTTGAGATTGATCCTAGATTATAGGGTAATGTAGCGTTAATGATTCTACCAATTTTGGGTCTTGCAGTTCGTATTTAAAGTGGTTCAAGTTAATTTCACAGATAATCTAGTTTAGTACTTTGTTAATTTCGTCTAATTTCTAAAGGATTCGGTTCTGGGTGATTTCTGCCTGAGGTGGTACTTGGGCCTTTATACGAATTTTTCTGAGGCGTTACAATAAATCATTCTACAATACACCCCTACTAAACATGAAAATCGTTCTCTAAGCCACCACCCCCTCTTCAACTATAAATAAGAGCATCTCTAACGGTGAAAGGTAAGCACAATAAAACCTAGAAAACACATCCAATAACCTTACGTTACAGTCAAATAGTGGCTGATTTGATCCAACGGAGTACTTCTATAGGTCCCTTTTCTACATGCGGTCGGACTTAAGCTCCCTGACATTGGATCTAGGTCGAGTTAAGTTTTCGGTCCGATCGAATTTGTAGATCGACCGTGGCGGGCCAGTTTCAGTTCAATCGTCATCGTTACTCGATCAGGGCCACGAGTACACTGACTTGTGCTGAAAAATTTTCCTGATCCGAGCGTGTATGTGGTTCAGATTCTAACGGTCTGGAAGCTTAGATTTGGCCCGTAAACGAACGACCTAAATCACTTAAATCTGAGTTCAATTTTTATAGGTATTCGCGTTTCTCACACACTTCACTCTGGGCTTAAGTTGTGCATTTCTGGATACTATCAAGACTTGATTTCTGAGATGCTTGTCAAGCCCAGTAAGGCGGTTCTAACCGTTTGGTTTCACAGTAATTGGACTTTCGACGCGCGGTCCAGGTCCGATATGAAGTTTCAATGTGCTCCCGAGAGCAACTAGGTTTTGAGATTCCCAAGAGCAACTGGGTTTTGAGATTGATCCTAGATTATAGGGTAATGCAGCGTTAATGATTCTACCAATTTGAGTCTTGTAGTTCGTATTTAAAGTGGTTCAAGCTAATTTCATATCTAATCTAGTTTAGCACTTAGTTAATTTCGTCTAATTTCTAAATGATTCGGTTATAAGTGATTTCTGCCTGAGGTGGTACTTGGGCTTTTGTACGGATTTTTCCGAGGCGTTACAATCTACCCCCCTTAAAGAAAAATTTCATCCTCAAAATTAGTACCTTTTCGTACTCTTCGAGAATCTGTGGGTAGTTCTTTCGAACTTCAACTTCTGTTTCCCACGTAGTCTCTTCTTCAGTGTGGTGCGTCCATAACACTTTCACAAGTGGGATAACTTTACTATGCAACACCTGCTCCTTCTTATCTAGAATACGCGTTTGTCGCAGTATATAAGTAGCATCTTCACTCAACTGTACCTGCTCCTATCTAATAATGTGGGAATGATTGGGAACGTATTTCTTCAGCATAGATAAATGAGATACGTTGTGCACGCCCGCGAGTGGTGTGGGCAAAGCAAGGCGGTACGCGACCACGCCCACTCGGTCTAGTATCTGGAATAGACCAATAAATCTTGGCGTGAGCTTCCCCTTCTTTCCAAACTGGAGGACTCTCTTCATCGGGGAAACCTTTAGGAATACGTGGTCCCCGACCTCGAACTCTAGCTGTCGCCGCTTCGTATCGGCGTAGCTCTTCTGTCTGCTCTGTGCTGCAAAAAGTCGACGCCTAATAATGTCGATCTTCTCTGAAGTCACCTGAACTAACTCTGGGCCAATTAAACTCTTCTCACCAACCTCTACCTAGCAATGTGGTGCCTGACATGGGCGCCCATACAAGGCCTCATAGGAAGCCATGCCAATGCTTGCCTGAAAGCTGTTGTTATAGGCGAACTCTGTATAAGGAAGACAGTCATCCCAGCTGTCCTTGAAATCCAACACAAAAGCTCGCAACATATCTTCCAACACCTGATTTACTCGTTCTTTCTGCTGTCAGTCTGTGGGTGGAACGCGGTACTAAACTTCAACTTCACACCTATTACTTCCTGGATACGAGTCCAGAAGATAGATGTGAATCGCGTGTCTCGGTCTGACACGATCTCCAGGGGAACTCCATGTAGACGCACAATCTCCTTGATGTACAACCTGACCAACTCGTTTGCGGAGTTCGAAACTCTGATAGGGAGAAAATGGGCCGATTTCGTCATCCGGTCCACGATCACCCATATGGAGTCATGCCCCTTCCTCGTCTTCGATAGCCCTGAGATGAAATTCATAGAGATGAAATCCCACTTTCATTCAGCTATGGGCATGGGCTGAAGCAATCCAGGAGGTCGGTGATGTTCGACCTTGACCTGTTGGCACGTGAGACAACGGGACACATAATCTGCTATGTAGACCTTCATGTTGTCCCACCAGTACGACCTCTTCATATCTTGATACATCTTCGTACTGCCAGGATGCATCGCCATCTTTAAATTGTGAGCAGCTTCTAAAACTTCCTTTCTCAAGTCATGAAGATTTGGGACGCATAAGCGGCGACGATAATGTAAGCCCTCATCTGTACCAACTCTCCACTCAGAGTCTGCATCATCATAAGCTCGTTTCCTCAACTCTAGCAACCCTTCATCTTCCCCCTGAGCCACTATGATTCGGTCATCGATAAATGGCTGAACACGAACATGTGCGATGCTCTCGAACGACTCCTCCACCATAAGTTTCTATTCAAAGTCTGGGACAAACTCTACCATGTCCCACTCTACTATCATCAGCGGAGCCACAAATGTTATTGTCTTTTTGCGGCTCAACGCGTCTGCCACAAGGTTGGCCTTGCCCGGATGGTAGGAGACCTCAAACTTGAAGTCCTTCAAGGTTTCCATCCATCGTCGCTATCTCATATTCAAGTCCCTCTGCGTGAATATGTACCTAAGGCTCTTGTGGTTGCAAAAGAGCTCAAACTCCTCTCCATAGAGGTAATGCCTCCAGATCTTCAAAGTAAAAATGATGCCCGCTAACTCTAGGTCGTGCGTAGGGTAGTTTTCCTCGTGTTTCCTCAACTATCGCGACAGATAGGCAATAATCTTGTCCTTCTGCATTAAAACACCACTGAAACCAACTCGAGATGCGTCGGTGTATATCATGTACTTGACCCCTTGCTTTGACAATACTAGCACAGGGGCGGACGTCAACTTGTCCTCTAGTTCCTGAAAAGCTGCTTCTGCCTTCTCATTCCTGAAAAACTTGAGATCCTTCCGGGTCAGTTGAGACAACGGCCTGCCTATCCTGGAAAAATCTCGAATGAATCGGCGATAGTAGCCAACAAGTCCCAGGAAGCTTCTCACCTCAGTAACCGAATCGGGCTGCTTCCAGTCCTGAACTGCGGCTACCTTAGCAAGGTCCACAACTATTCCTTCCTTGGACACCACATGTCCCAAGAACTTGACTTCTTCTTTCCGGAAGTCGCACTTCTTATACTGTGCAAACAACTGGTTCTTCCTGAGAGTATTAAAGACTACTCGTAGATGCTCCCCATGATCTTCCTGACTCTTGGAGTATATCAGGATGTCATCTATAAACACGATGAAGAGTCAGAATAGAAACGGCTGAAACACCCGGTTCATCAAGTCCATGAACACGACCGGTGAATTTGTGAGTCTAAACGACATCACAAGGAACTCGTAATGCCCAAAACTGGTTCTGAAAGCTGTCTTCTGTACATCCTCATCCCTGACGCGCAACTGGTGATACCCTGACTGTAAATCGATCTTCGAAAAATATTGTGCCCCCTTCAACTGATCGAATAGATCGTCTATCCTGGGCAAAGGATACTTATTCTTCACCGTCGCTTGGTTCAACCTACGATAATCAATACACAATTGCATAGACCCATCCTTCTTCTTCACAAATAACACAGGTGCTCCCTAAGGAGATACACTCGGTTGTATGAAACCTGCATCTAACAGATCATCGATCTGTTTCCTTAGTTCCTCCATCTCACATGGAGGCATGCGATATGTGAGTAATGAAATGGGCGTCGTACCAGACATAAGATCGATAGAAAAATTGATCTCGCGCCGAGGAGGTAGTCGAGGTATCGTTCTGAACACGTCCTGAAAATCCTGAACTATTGGCGTGTCCCCCAATGTCGGACCATCAATGTCTTCCAGTAAGGAAGCGTAACAATTAATGCGATAGGGCCAACTGACCTGAATAGGAAAAGTAAAGGCCGTGCCCTTAAGTCCATGGGTTGTCACCACTCTGGCATCACAATCAATTTCTGCCCTCATCTCGGTGAGCCAATCCATACCGAGGATAACGTCGTAATGGTATAGTGGGGCAACGATCAGATCCACAAGTACTGTCCTGCTTCCTAAGTCTATCGAGCAACCCTCACAAGTTTTGCTAACGTCCGAAAAAGTCTCTGTAGCTATAAGGATCCTCACTCCCTTCGTAGGAGCCATACCCAACCCCAACCGCTTGACTGCTGCGCATGATATGATCAAGGTAGCGGATCCGGTGTCCACCAACAAGAAGACGGGTGTACCTTGAATGTGAGTCGTGACTTCAAAAGCCATTGAGGTTGTAGCTGATGTCTCAGGCACTTCAGCTGCAAGCGCGTGTACTCGAGCACGTTGAGAACAGTTCGGCGGCGGTACCATAGGCCGTTGTGGCGACCTGAATCGAGGTGTAGGTGGCCGAAAGGAGGGGTGTGCTGGTGCCGTCCGTAGAGGCGGGGTTGTAATGGCTTGAGGAAGCTGGCGGTTGATCCTCTGAGGTGGTGAGAAGCCGTTGTCCCTCATCTTGGTGAAATAGTAGGTATCAGCATGGCCCGCCCTCCTGCAGTAAGTGCACCACAGGTCTGGTCGCCTCATAGGGGCTGGTGGAGCCACGAGCCTGGGAGGCGAGTCTGCACAAGGCCTCTTGCCGAGGAACAGCCTGCTTGGCAACTCGGTCGTGGCCTAGGAACTATAGGTCCACGAGTGCGGGATAACCTATCCCCGTCCTGCTCCTCTTGCAGAGACATGCCCACTAGCTCAACATAGGTAGAGATGCTAGCGCAATACATCTTCAAGCGTATCTCGAGTGGCAGGGCCTTAGAAAATGGCCGCATTCGCATCGGCTGATCGGCTAATATCAGGGGAGCATATCTGGCCAGCTCTATAAACCTGTTCTTATACTTCGTTACTGTCATCCCTCCCTAACGGAGGTGGAGAAACTCACTTTCCTTCTCATGCCGTTAAGTGAGGGGATAATACTTCTCATGGAAGTGGGTCTCAAAAGCTGCCCACGTCCATACGTATCCAATGACAATAGTCTAAAGGACATTGTCCCACCAGAGGCTGGCCTCCTTCTCGAACATAAGGTGACCAACTCCACCTGCTCTACCTCAGTGCAGTGCAGTGGCTTCAGCATCTTAGAGATGCGGTCAAGCCAATACTCGGCCTCCTCGGGTCTGTGAGTACTCGCGAAAGTAGGAGCCCGCAAGCTTTGGAATCGTTCGAAAAGGCCACTAGCACCCGCATTCCCAGCACGAGGCACAAATGGAGCAGGCGAAGCTACACCCATGCTCTGGGCAAAGACCCCTGCGATGGTAGCCAGAAACTGCTGCTGCTGCTGTATATGCTGCTGCTGCATCAACAACATCATTTGCTCTAGCTTATCAGGAGGTGGAGTGGACTGTGGTATGTGAGGCGTCGAGGTAGACACAAGGTTCTGCTCAGGAACCGATGGTATAACATGTGGTACCGCAGGTGGTGTCATAGGTGTCGGCCCAGCGGTGGGGCTAGTGGCCGGCTGAGAATCTGGCATAGTCTTGTGAATCAGACCCAAGCTGGGGTCTGTGTGGCTATCGCTTAGGGGAGGTGCCCTGTCAAATGATTCGCCCAGTGAGAGACGTGCCGAGGTCCTCGTGGCCTTAGGTGGATTCCCTAAATATAACATAGGGTGCAACCCATGAGATTTAGCATACCACACACAATCCAATTACATAGCATTCACATTACAGCTCAAAGAAACTTCATGCATTTCATTTAACAAAATTGTCACAATACATGAGATGCGACATTATATAGATCATGACTGAAGATGCATGTGAGCTAATTTAAGTAAAGTCCCACATATTAAAACCCACAAACTACTCTACCACACACTAAGCCTATCAAGGCTATTCATGGAAACAAGAAAACAAGCAACCAAGAAAAACTAAAAGACGATCATATGTACGACTAGTTGTCAGAGTTTGGCGATGGGGGAGGTGCACCCTTGTCCTGCAGACAATATAGGATAACCCTCAAGGTGCGAGACACCTTCTTGAATTTCTGTTTCATGAAGGCCTCGGTCTTATCAAGTTTGAATCGGGCCTGTCGAAGTTCGAACTAGACCTGTCTGACCTCCTGTTGTAAGGTGGCTTGACTCTCCTCAATTCGAGCCTAGCGGGCTTCTTAAGCAGCCCGATCCATATCAGGTACCCGTGTGGCAGGAGGAGGTGCCTCATCCAACTCTTGTGCCTCCTCTTCTTCCCTTGCCTGTTCTTCCTCCCCACCACCGCTCTCATTTTCACTGCCTTCCTCACCACTTCCTCCTTCATCGCCATTGTGATCCTCACCTTCGCTCTCTTCGATCTCGTCACTTTCCTCTTCGACATCAATACTCTCTTCTTCTGTATCGTCACTTTGCCCCCCAAGGCGGGCTGGGAGTTGCCTTTCGCCAATCCCCATGATGTCAAGCCTGCTTGCACTAATAACATGGGTTAGGGTGACATCATATATATGGAGTCAGAAGCTGTATTGGTGGGCGATCTTGCAAACCAGTCCGCCGAATGACAGCGTGGTGTTTTCCCTATTGGACCTTGCCACTTCAACTATCTGTGACAGGATGAAAGTGGGCAGACACACTTTGTCTCCCTTTCTGACTTGAAACAGGAAGTCCACCATGAACCTCGTGCACTCAGTGCGGTTTCTCGCTCGGGGATACACGTTAAACGTGCATATGTTGTGGAGCAGACGGAAGTCATCTGTCATCTTGGATGAAGCGAGGTCAGTCCCCCGCCTCCAATGCTCGACCTGGCCACAGAGGAATCGCTTGCGGAGTCTCTTCTCCTGCTCACTAGCGCAATCCCCCTCGCTAGCATGCACCAATCCCTTCTCAAAGGGATGGAAAACTGAAGAGGCTTCAACGACGGGTTCCGAATGAGGGTGTAGAAGGTGCGCACAGTGTTCTCGCTTGCAGGCTCCTTTGCCTCGAATATGGGACCCCACCCATTATCCGTGAGAAAGTTGATGACTGGGTACGTCCCAGATAACTTCTCATCGATGTGCGCTTCAAACACGACCTTGCGGTTGCGGAACTTGCCAAGGCCGATGTTTAGTAGCAGCGATCTCTCCAACAGAATCCAAGGATCGAGGTCCTGCTTGGACCTCCATTCTTGCTCGGCACTAGTACTTGCTTCGGCGTCCGCCCTCCTCGTAGGACGGCGTGGTCGGCTTGACTCGGCCTCATATGGGGGTGCTCTTTTCCTCGTCATGAGAGACAAGAGCGTAGAGATGGAGAAGATGACTGTGACCACTGCAAAGAAAGCCATGAAAACAAGATGGGTTGTGGGTATTAGAGTTTTGAGAAACACAAAGGGGTTTGTGTTCTCAAATGGGAAGGAAGGAGGGAAATGATGTAAAAAAAATGGGGGAAAAGGAGGTGTTCTAGAGGTATGGAAG
Source organism: Magnolia officinalis (assembly GCA_021015155.1). Lineage (NCBI taxonomy): Eukaryota > Viridiplantae > Streptophyta > Magnoliopsida > Magnoliales > Magnoliaceae > Magnolia > Magnolia officinalis. Next base: position 66,909,588 of record JAJHSJ010000002.1, read on the forward strand.
GAGATTTAAGAGGAAATTGAAAGAGGTAGTAGGGTTTGAAGCACTTGGAATGACAAATGGGAGAGTTGTGATGAAGGAGAAGGAGATTCGAAGCTTGGAAGGTGGGTTGGTGTGTAATGGATTTGAGAGGAAGAAGGATTTGAGAGGTTTGAGAAAGAATATGGAGTAAAGGCGGTTGGATTTTTGCAAAAATGACCCAAATGAGGGTTTTTAGAGTGGGAGGGGAGTTCCCACACGTGTGTGGGGGCCCACATGATCGGTCGGCTGGGGGGGCCCTCGCCCGGGCGCTGCCTGGCTGGGCGGGGCCCCGCCAATCTGGAGGGGGCCCCGCTGGGCGTCTGCCTCGCCGACGATGGGTTTGCACGGGGACAAGGTCCACAACCCCCCCGGGGTGCCGAAAAGTCATGGGACCCACCTCAGATCCCATTTTAAGTAGCGGTATGGCCCCCCGCATTGGTTCGGTACACATTCGCACTCCCACTTGCAAATATTCACGCTTTGGCGTGTTTTGCATGCGGGATTGACTGAATCGGCATCTAAACTCGTCGATGGATGGACTAAGAAGAGATTTGGATCATCTTACACGATCCACGGGGCCTACGGAGTGAACTACGAAGGTCAGTTTCGGCCGAATCCGACGTCCGACGAAACTGGAAATCCTATAACTGTTTCTACGTTCTATCGCACCCTCCTAAGTCAAAGTACATCAGTGGACGTCGTGTGACCATAACCCAGGTCCAGTTTAATCCAAATCATGCTCTGATACCAACTTGTAACGCCCTAAAAATCGGGGGTCGAGCATAAGCTCAAACTCCCAAGTTCCAAAACATCACTTATGCAACATGGATAATGTTGATTGAATGTTGTCTGTATTAGTGCATTAAACATGAATGGGATTATACTAAAACAACATATTATACTCCAGAGACAGTTGAATTTCGCAAGCGGAAGACTGTGATAAGTATATATAGAGCATATAAGTGATTGTAGGTCTCCTGAGTATGATCATGTTACCAGATCAATTAATTACATATAAAATTTTAAAATATACAAAATGTGTAATGTCATCTAATCAACAACCCTGTAAGCCCCGTCGATCAGAACACGGTCTATATAGACCTGCCTGATAACTGCATGTAGGAGAATTCCTCCTCGTCATCATAAAAGTCCGGCTCTGCTTCGTAAGCATCGCCATCATCCGTAACTACAACAGGGTCTGGTTGGTATTTAAAACACCGTCCTAGAATGTGGGAGTGAGTGATCAACTCAGTTGAATTATAAAGCAAAGGTTAACATGTTATCAATTCAATCAAGCAGTAATGATAAAGCAATACAATCAAACATCCCTAAGTACTCTGGTTAATGCAAACATGATATGTATTAATGATGTATGCCCTCGCCTGCACTCCCTCTGCGATCTTCCTCTTACGGTTACGGCACGCACCCCTTCCTCTGTGCTCAACACCAACGCCAAAGCCACATGCAATGCAGTGCATGAACGTGATTACCGAGTTCTTATTAGATATTTTCATATAGTAGGATTGGGAAGCTAAGGTACCTCCCTTATATCATTTTCCAAACAATGATCCATTCTAGGGTCGTCAGTCTTATCTAGTCTCATACGATGTTACGGTTCCAGGTCACTACAAAGGGCTCGTCACATCAATGCAGTCTAGCTTATACTCTAGTTGCTACGGAAAGACTCGTCGCCTCAACGCAGTCTTAGATTATGCTCGAAGTCACTACGAATGGCTCGTCACCTAGTCGTAAGCCGACAACTCGAATACAGTGTCCCATACCACCGTATTCAGATCACGAGCTTAGGTTGTTCACTGGTCACTACGGGTGAGTTCGTCACCCCGGCGTAGGCCGACAGCTCAACCACGGTGTCCCATGCCACCATGTCCGGCTCAGAGTCTTAGCGGATCGAGGTACCAAGGTTAAACAGAATTTCCACTGGTGAGTTTGGTACCTTAGGTTCAAGCAGTAGCGTCCATACATGGTGAACATACATCGAGTCAATCGCGTTACTTGGCGAGCTCGACTGGTACGAGCGTACATCGAGTTGATCGACATGAAGTGCTTAAGCATTCTGTGTGGCCTAACCACTGTCGACAACCAAAGTACGACTCAGACTCATCGAACACGTCCTGTGTGGCGAAACAATCTCAGCCACTAACTCAGAAATCATTACTGATTGCCTGGACTATGTCGTAGCCCCAAACACACTCCAAGCAATTGTATACGCATGTAGCAACCAAAGATAGAATGTGACAACTAAGATCAAATATAAATCTCATTTGAGCATTTCAACGAACACATAGTGTACGTGTTAGCATGCATAGGCATTTCAACAGTAAATCACATAGTAGTAAGATATGTTACATAAAGGAAACTCTAACTATGTATAAGGGGATTAAGAATCCTATCTCAACACCCTCATTAGGTACATCACATCAAGCATTTTCTCATTCAAGCAATTTACTAAACACTTAGACTACACATATTACATACATGTAATAAATTAGTTAAAGTGCATATCGTAGCAAATCCTTCCACATGGGAGTTACTACACATACAACCATCATGTATCCTCAAACATAAATCATGGCAAGCACAAATCATAATTCCATACCCATACAAACATTTCAACAAACACATGGAATGCATATATTTCAACATAGTTCATATATATATGTAATATATGGGAAACATCGTATCTAAGCATATGTGATAGCAATCAAGTCAGTCATAAATCATTTCTGACATTGAAAGCCTTGAAAACCATAACCTAAACATTTATAGTCCGCACCTTTCGTCGATAAACAAGTATCGAACTCAGTTTGTAGGCCATCTTTGTCTATGGCATAACGGTCACCTATAGCATGAAATAGGTTAGCTATTTCATTACTTACACTTTTTGAAACCCTAAAACAGATTGGGGTTAAGATTTCTTACCCAAGAACAGAGTCGAAATCGTCGGGATAGCGATTTAGAAAGGCTGATTCAGCCCGTGGAGTGATGGGATTGAATCGTAGGAACGAACTCCAACTTTCTCTCTCACTTTCTCTCTCTTTCCTTCTCTTTCTTCTCTCTTCTCTCTTTAGGGTTTGTGAATTCGTATGTGAAGGGAGAGAGAGGGATTAAAGCCCTTATATAGGCCCAGAACTGATGGGAATGGCCCAGGGCTAGGGTATACTTAGGTTATAGTCAAATAGTGGTTGATTTGATCCAACAGAGTACTTCTGGTGGCCCATTTTCTGCACGCGGTCGGACTTAAGCTCCTTGACATTGGATCTAGGTCGAGTTAAGTTTTCAGTCCGATCGGATTGTAGATCGACTGTGGCGGACCAGTTCAGTTCAACGGTCATCATCCCTCGATCAGGGCCACAAGTACACTGACCTGTGCTGAGAAATTTTCCTGATTCGAGGGTGTATTTGGGTCAGATTCTGACGTTCTGGAAGCTTAGATTTGACCCACAAGCGAACGACCTAAATCACTTAAATCTGAGTTCAATTTCTAATGGTATTCGCGTTTCTCACACACTTCGCTCTAGGCTCAAGTTATGCGTTTCTGGATATTATCAAAACTTGATTTCTGAGATGCTTATCAAGCCCAGTAAGGCGGTCCTAACCGTTTGGTTTCTCAGTGATCGGACTTTCGACGAGCGGTGTTGGTCCGATACGAAGCTTCAATGTCCTCCCCAGAGCAACTGAGTTTTGAGATTGATCCTAGATTATAGGGTAATGTAGCGTTAATGATTCTACCAATTTGGGTCTTACAATTCGTATTTAAAGTGGTTCAAGTTAATTTCATAGATAATCTAGTTTAGCACTTAGTTAATTTCGTCTAATTTCTAAAGGATTCGGTTCTGAGTGATTTCTGCCTGAGGTGGTACTCGGGCCTTTATATGGATTTTTCCGAGGCGTTACAATAAATCATTCTACAATACGCCCCTACTAAACATGAAAATCGTCCTCTAAGCCACCACTCCCTCTTTAACTATAAATAAGAGCATCTCTAACGGTGAAAGGTAAGCACAATAAAACCTAGAAAACACATCTAATAACCTTACGTTCTGCTAGACCTATTTGTCTTTGGCATCAGAGAGTCCCCTGCTGTATCCAGGGTCTCCATCTTTATTTTCTTTTATAGGTATCAAGTGGTCTAAGGAGGACGTCCAAATTTATGCATCAACAGAAATATTTTACATTTAGGGCCAATTTTGCTAAGACAATTCTATGGTAAAAATATTAGTTCTCGACTGATAATAAAATCTTTTTTCATTATGTTGGAAATGTTTTGGAATTCTTTTTTAAAACTGTCTTTGGTAAAATAATAATGGATATTTAGGTAAATGAATTTTACAAAGCAGTCATTAAACTTATCCATAGTTAAGATTCAATGGCATAAGAAATAAGATGGCTATTCTCTAATGAATATAAATTTTTAATTTCAATACACATAGGGTCCTAAATTTGAAATCTTACTTCACAGGATAAAAATGAAAATAATCATGCATAATCATTACAACTTTCATATCCATGCCTTAAATTCCTCACAATCAAACATAACAAAATTATAGAAATTTTGGTTGTGATTGCTTTTACTAAAGATATCTAGAATTCAAATTGGCCTTTAATGCAAATTAAGTTGTCCAAATTATGGTCTCAATTTAGATATATCATGAATAAAAGATCTAATCTAAATATCATACTTTCGAACATGTATTAAATGGTGAAAAAATAAAATAAAAATCTAACAATCCTATTCCAATAAGAAAGTTTGCATGCATGGATGGTTAGGATTGTTCAACCAATCTGGCTTTAGTAATGTGACATTGCGGGCGTTCCATAATTTAATTGATTTAACTTAAATTAATATATGACGCTTGAGCCATCTATGAGTGATTGCATGCGTTGAGCCATGCTCCGCCAGCGTAAAAATAATTATCATTTTAGAACTGTAAGGACATTTTTGTAATTCAAGTGGAGTGTTAGGGTTAAATTGGAGCAAGAAGACAAAGATGTTGTCTGCCACCGTTTTAGTAACATAGGGTACCATTGTAAATAGAAAATTATTTGAAAGCATGTCAGCGGACGGCAGATGTGGTTTGAAAATAATAATAAAATCGTAGAAGGCCTAGATTTTTTATTTTCTGTCAGATGGGATACTTCATACTTATGCACTCCACTGTTGTACGCTGGAAAATAATTAATTCAAATCCAACCGTCCAAATAGTGAGGCCGACCGTATGTTGCTCAGATCAATGGAGATTAGTTTTTTGAGTATGGACTGCTGAGTGCTTTTCATTTTAACCGTCCGTAGATAGTCCCTTGCCTAGTTTATGACCTATTCGAATTGGGGTCCGCTATTTGGACGGTAGGAGTGAGTTACGTTTATGCCACCTATTCAATCTTTAAAGCATCTGTGCTCTGCCAAACTATCAAAGCTTTCTGACTTAGGGTCTACGGTTTAAGGTGGATTCAGTCGGGTGTGCGAGTTAAGGGGCCAAACAAAAAAAAGAAAAAAAAAAAGGTTATGACTGTGGGACCCACCTTTATTTATGTATTGTATCCATTTTCCTAGGGTTGGCCCAAAACAAAGCAGATCCAAATCGCAACTCAAGTGGACCCTACCACACAGAAACTATGGTAACAATGGTAATTGACCATTAAAAACTTCCAATAAGCCATAATATTTTTGGATCAAGCTGATTTTTGTACTTTCCTTTCATTTAGATTAGTTTGACCTTATCAATACGTTAGAAGGCAAATAAACATTACAGTGGGCCCTAGAAAATTTTTTCAGAGTAAGTGTTCAATTGCTAGTCTCTTATGCTCTAGTTCATTCAGATTTGTATCTGCTTCAATTTTCAGCCCACATCCTAGAAGGATCTGGGAAAATAAAAGAAAGGTATAGATATACAACACTTTCATGACCTCACTATACGGAGTCACAAGAGAAATCCACTCCATCCATCAATTTTGAGATTAGGACAAGCCCAAGAGAGGAGGAAGACACAAAATTTCAAAGACGAGGAAGATACAATATTTCATATGGTTGTTCTCATTGGGAGGAACTGAAAACACATTATCCTCATTCAAAACTTCCGGCCCATTGCCGCTATTGACAGCGAGACCATAATATTGAAATGGGGTTACCTTCACTCAGTTTACCATTTCAACCACGCAACGTAGCTAACTTACTATCCAAACTTCAGCCTAATGTGTGACATAAGCCAGGCAAGCAGATGGGATGTTCCGCATGTCAATATGAGGCCTTTCCTAGGAAGTTTCTGTGCTCTAAACCTAGGTGGGGCCACCACAATGTTTGTGAGAAATCCACGCTGTCCATCTGTTTTTTGAGCTCGTTTTAGGACTTTAGACCGAAAGTAAGAAAGATCCAAGGCTAAAGTGGGCCGCACCAAAGGAAAAGGTGGGTAGGGAAATTCCTACCGTTGAAACCTCCCTGGGGTGGACAGTGATGTTTACAAGCCATCCATACCGTTTATAACGTCATTAATACTGGGATGAACTGAAACAACAAATATTAGCCTGATTCGAAAAATCTATGGCCCTACGAATATTTCAACTGTGGACGTTCATTCCTCACATTTTCGGCAGACTTGAGTATTGGATCCGGCTCATTTTTGGCGTCGCATCCTAAAATGAGCTCAAAAAAAGGATGGACGGGGTGGATTTCATACAGAAATCATGGTGGGCCGCACCTAGGTTCCCAGGAACTTTCTGCAGAAGCTTTCGCAGGAAATCCGCGTCCCCATGAGAGGGATAGTTGGGTGGTGTTCTGACTCTCAAGCTACGCTACGTCGCTACCAAAAGCTGCAATTTCTCGTCCAAAAGTGATCGTTCATGTTGATGGGGACGTGTCAATGCGGTTGGCACACGTTGCAAATCGAGCTGTTCATCTGGTGGGCCTATCATGGATGTGCTATGGTTCTAAGACACCGGCTTTTAAGCTCGTCTATTGGTTAAAAAGCATGTGGACCGTTGGAAAATTTATTTTTCCCAATAACTTTCTACTTTCCGTACATAAAGTTTCTGACTTTGACTGGCGGAGAAACCCAGTAGTTGGAACGAGAAATGCGGTTGAACGAACCGGAAGGACGCGGATTCCCTGCCACAGGCATGCTCGGTGGGGCCCACTGTGATGTTTGTGAAAAATTCACTCGTCCATCCGTTTTTACCGATCAGGTAACATGGGCACAAACGAGGCAGATCCTGGGCACAAACGAGGCAGATCCAAAACTGGAAGGTTTTACATTTACAACATGGTGGGCCCACAGAGTTGGGTGTTGTATAGGATGCCCGTCCAATTTCCACATTGAACTGAAATCCGATCATAGGTTTGGTGGGATCTTCCAATACGAGAGATTCTCTTGTTACCGGAGTGGGGACGCAACAGATGAGTGGTCTGGATTTCTTAACCATAGGCACGTTGAGGGGACTCCGTTGGACGCGGTTTGGCTGATTACCCCCAACATCAGCCAGCTAGCTTATGTTAAAACTCTGTGGGCTCCACCATGATGTATGTGTTTTATCCGGGCCGTCCATCATTTTACCAGCTCATTTTAAGACATGAGTATTGAAGTATATCCAAAGCTCAGGTGGACCACACTACAGACAACAGTGGGGATAGTGACGTTTACCGTGAATCAATTCTCCTCATCTGCTTCGTCCATTCCCATCCACACCACAGAAAACAGTGGGGAGAGTGGCCGAGATTGAGATTGATAAAATCCACGTACTCTTTTTAGGTCACCAGGGCATTTTCAGGGCGGGCTCCAACGGACGAGTGGTCCGGATTGTGAACACGTGTGCCATTTTGGCACGCGTGAATCAACCCTTCCATCTCGCCTCCAGTGAGTGAATAATCGCCTTGGACGTGGTTTGGCTAGTTACGCTGCAACCGGCCAGGTGACTAGTGTTCGGTGCCATGTGGACCTACCATGATGTATGTGTTTTATCCACGCCGTCCATCCATTTTGAAAGATAATTTTAGGGCTTGATCACAAAAATGATTTATATATAAATTTCAGGTGGACCACACCATGGGAAAACAGTAGTGATTGAATGTCCACCATTAAAAACATCCTAGGGCCCACTGTAATGGTTATTTGACATCTAACCTGTTTATTAGGTCATGAAGACTTGGATGAAGGGAAAACATATATATCAGCTTGATCCAAAACTTTTGTGGCCCCAAGAAATTTTTAATGGTGACCGTTCAATCAACACTGTGCGGTTCACTTGAGATTTGGATCAAACTAATTTTTGGGCTCATACCATAAAATGATATGGAAGAATGGATGGACGGCATGGATGAAACACATACATCATAGTGGGGCCCACAGAGCACCGACCATCAGCCATTGGCTGGTGTCAGGGGGAGTAGCCAATCCGTTTCCGGAGAACGGATCCTCTAAAACACTTGTATATTAAGCTGAGTCTACAACTGTTGTGTGTGGGGCCCACGGTGGGTATATTGCATCCGATCCGTACACCAGGATCTCCCCACTATATAAATAGGACTCCCATAAAATAAGGTCGATCCAATCATCAGATGGGCCACCATATTAATTTGAAGGTTTCACGTGAATTTTCATCGGTTTAGATGGCGTGACCCACCAGATGATAAAATTATTCCGATTTGTTTGTAATTCCTATTTTCATGATAGTTTGACCCTTCTGGACGGGTGAGATGCTACGCACACACGCAAGATGAGGCCCACGTAAACAGCCGGGTGCACAAAACTCTCATCTACATCAGTTGTAGGGGAACCAATTTCAGATACATGCATCATTCCCATTCGAAACTCCTAATCCCAGCGTGGGGTCACGATTCTCAGCTTCATCATTCCGAACGCACACAATTTCTTACTCAAATCAAGTTTTCAAATACAACAATACAACACCTTGCAAGGTTAGTGGACTTTTAGAAAACATGTAATCCTTATTCCTCAGCAACGCATGCCACGCGTCCCTGTTTGCATAAGGTGGGACACGCATGGACCTTATCAGCCAACCAAAACGAGACACCTGTCCTCGAATTATGGCTTTGTGTGGATGGAATGATTCACCATGGGCTTTTTTTTTTTTTAAAGGGTGGATGGACCCGTAAATGCAGGTAGGAACTCGTAAATCCAGGAGCTACAAATCTTGTAAGGTTGCTTGGATGCAAACCAAGCTGTATGGTTCGCTGTCATGACATTGTATTATTATTATTATTATTATTATTTTTTAATTTTTTCCTTTTTTGAAATTACTTCCAATAGAAAGGAAGTATATATTGTGGTGCATGTCGAGAGTTTCATTACAGTGATACATTATGCATGTGCACATTTAGCACGTGTGTTGCATTTTTTGTTGCGTCTAATATTTTTTATTTTTTATTTTGTGGTTTTAATACTTATAATAACATATATTTATATTTATAAAGAGGAATTATGGTCACAACGAGTGTTGTAAATGAGCCGCACTTGGAATTGACTTCAGCCCAAATATTAAACTATTAAACCTGAATTTTGATTTATTTGAGCTGGGTATATTTAAAATTTTGATTTTGCTGGGTCTTAAGTCAATCCATTGAGAACCTTGGTTATAGGGTAAACCACTTACGGTACTCCATTGCAATATAGTTTTCCAGATACCATATATCATTGAAATATATTTGATTAAATTTCTTCACTATTATGATCATCCACCAATGATCTTGTGCATATACCGGTTAAGTGGTGGACTATTAAAATATTATCAAATGCGATTAAAATATTTTTAATTATCAAAATAAAATTTAAATGGTTGAAAATTTTTGTAAAGCTTACTAAAATATTTTAACCATTGGGTGTAACGAAAAAATATTTTATAAACACATGGTGCTTCTTACCTATGCCATAAATAAGCCGCTAGAAAATTATTGAATCTCTTGTTGTCCCATGTAAAGATTAATAAAACTTAGTAGATGCGCTCAATTACATTCAATTTTATTGGCTATGCAATATCCTCGTAAAGTTAGCGAAAATATATACAATCAAGACCTTGAATCTTACATGTCCTTAGGTTTAATTAGACTCCTATGCAACCTTAAGTTTATTATAGTATAGGAAAAAGGCTCTTGAATTAGTAACTTATCTCGATCCACTAATGCAAATGCCCAAAGGTTTGAATTAGAATCTTGTATCCATGACACTCTCTTATTCTTGCTCTCATGTGGGTAGCGCAAATGCATATATACTCGAAGTTACACTCAATATTGGAGTCTTTCTATCCTGACCTAAGTTAGTTTCCTTATATAGGATGATCATTATCATTATCATGTGATGACAATAAGCTACAGATTTGTCCTTAAACCTGTGATAATTATGGTATGACAGGGTATTGAGATCCATGGATCATGATTATGCAATTTCAATTTTCCAATGACAATCAAATGAATCACTCATCTACTTAATCCATGCTTATGAAAATTTTCGAAACTTCCACATATTAACTAAGGCATAACAATTTGTCCATCTAGGGCACTTGGTCATAATGATTTACGGATGAGATCTTCATTATCATATCCACATGGTTAGTGGATGGTGCTCACATTAATTTTTTAGGACACAACTCTATCAATCTCCCACTTGCCCTAAATCCTATCCATACTCGAATCCTTTAAGCATATATGTTAAACAAGACTTCTTATCCGAGATGATTAAGGAGTCATATTAGTTATCTTAAAGTCCACACTGTTTTTCTAATGGTAACTCCTATTGTCTAACATATACAGTTGACCATAGACCAACAATCGCCGTGCACACTATTAGTTTACAATTATCATATCCTTAACATGACTCCTAATCATTTGACAACTTCTAGTTTACTTAAGAACTCAATGATCCACTGAGAGATTGAACTTGTGTATCCGGCACCTAAATCATTATAGAACTATCCAATATATCATATGCCAATCCTGACACTGTTGCTGTAGGGGTTACAGAAGCAATCTATTATATGATAAATCACCACTAGAAGCTACTCATCCGCGTAAGTGGATTTTGAGTCATATATAAAGAAGCCAGTATTAGTATGAGCATAAGCAAATATAAGATCTAAACCAGAGTCAATATTCTATACATTTTTTTTCCACTAACTAAGACACATTGTCTCAAGTCATCCTTGATACACATAAGTGTAACAAGTTACCTTTAAAATATTTTAAGCATTGGGTGTAACGAAAAAATATTTTATAAACACATGGTGCTTCTTACCTATGCCATAAATAAGTCGCTAGAAAATTATTGAATCTCTTGTTGTCCCATGTAAGGATTAATAAAACTTAGTAACAAGTTACCTTTAGCCTAAAAGTAAGGAATAACTTAATGTAAGGATTCACCATGAGTAAAATAAATCGTGCATTCTAACATCCATTTTCAAGTGATACATCCAGGTAATATCATCTGAGTAATGCCTTACAACCAACCTTCACCATAGTAGAAAACTATGTATTCCAACATGCAACCCTAATCACAAATGATGAAATTAACATCTCCATCCCAAAGTACTCACTATCGGGATGCGATTAATATGTCATTCATTAATACAAAATGCTATTATGTCATATGGGAATAGGTCTCTCCTGGGTGATTAATTACAATATCACCACGTGATACAAACAAAGCTTTAACTCTTCATTATCATCACCTAGCATATGGGCGGTGAAAACCATCCTTTCACAAAGATCAAAACATGTATAGTGATTAGATTCGGGTTGACATGTTGAGCATATTCACCTAATTCCATCATGCCAAGCATCCATAAAGTATCTACACTAGGCCTTCCCTAAAATCTTTTATACTTCGATGTCTTATGATGGAATTGTATGATTAATGCATTGCATTTCTCTATGGCTTATGGTTGGAATATGAGATTCAATCCATATCAAAATATTCTCCCCAAAGAATATAAGGAACCAATTATATCACATTCATGGCTTAAATCATATATATCTCAAGGCTTTAATAAAGTATAGAGTAGAAAGAACAAAGGAATCTCAATCAATCATTGTGCATGATAAACCAACGTTTCTCATACAAACTTATAATGAGTTTTTTTTTTTTTTTTTTTTTTTTTTTTTTTTTTTGTACACCCACTGTTAGTTCACACTTCACTGTTAGCCACCCCCACTAGGGATCGATACCAAGACCTCAGTGTTGAAACGAGGTATCTTTCACTTAGTCTACCACTTGAGCTATGGATCAGAGTGTAAACTTATAATGAGGTTAATTTTAAATCAAAGTAAATTATGTAAATTGGGTCATGGATGACCATTTCCATTATCATATGATGACAATAAACCACAAGTTTATCCTAAAACCTATGATGATTATTGTATAACAGGGTATTAAGATTCATGAATCATAACTTTCCAATCTCAAGTTCTCAAAGACAATAAAATGAATCACTCCTCTATTTAACCCATGTTCATGTACATTTTAAAAACTTCTATATATTAACTAAGGCATATGCATTTGTATATCTAGTACACTTAGTCATGATGATATATGGTTAAGATCATCAATATCACATCCACATGGTTAGTGGATTTTGCTCACTTTGATTTTTTTTTATACAACTCTAACAATCTCCCGCTTACCTTAAAGCCAATTCGTGCTTGAATTTAAGTACACATCTCGAATAAGATTTCTTATCCAAGAAGATTAATGAGTCATATTAGTCATCTTAAACTCCACACTTTTTTCTAATTGTAACTCTTGTCGCGCCCCAAACCTAGCCTCCTGCATGGTTGATCCACAGTGGATGAACTTGGCTCGCGACATGATGGACCTTTAGTTTGGCACCCAACATCCATACACCAAGTCACAACTAGACAAACATCCACTATACATAAAGTAACTTTTTCAATATATGTAATCAACTATATACATCAGGTCTATGTACATCGCATGAATATATATATCCCCCAAACCAAAACATATCCCAAAATAAACATGATTTAAATGTTTGTGATCTATCTACAAGTGATCTGTCTTATGTGCTTTCTTTGTATCTATACCTGGTGGAACTAAAAGAAAGAATGAGCTTATAAAGCCTAGTGAGTGTGTGAGGGAGTGCATTATATCTTATGTGCATTTTATGAAGACAAGATGATAGATAATATGAGTGATGATGCATATAAGTAGGTATGTCATGTCTGCAAAGTATGCAAGATATGGATGAGTCATGATCATTAGATCCCAGTTATGCCCAACATCTCTACTACCACAACTATAACCATATCACACGTGTTTATAGCCATATCATCATCATTATCATCATCATCATTTTTGTTATATCACATCATGACACTGTATAATCTTGAGAATAACCATGGTCAACACCCATGCACACTAGGCACCAACAATCGACCTTGCATATTTGCCTTGCAGTGATATCGTAAGACTTCCACCTAACATACTAGCAACGGACCTTATTCGTGCTTCTCCTTGCTGATAGGTGAGACTGGTCTCTGTTTGCACCTCACTCATTCAGCAGGTTGGACCCACCTCTTCTTAACCCGACCCAGTCAGTGTGAGTCAAATCCATGACCCGTGTGTCCACTTGGCCCGACGGTGAAGCATTCCTAGGTACCATCGAGGTTTAGGGACTTTCAACCGAAGGGATTTCTATATACCTCTACCGTTTCTTAACTTCAGTGTCCCATTCCATGTTAGGGATAATCAAAGTCATCATCATAGATACGCATTTCATCACCAAGATACCGTCCATGTTATACGGCACAACTATGGTATTTTCATAATCAAATATTTCATGGCTATGCATGAATTCATGCAATCATGCTAAAACATACAACCAAGTGCATGTAGTATACATGTAATGCCATGAGTCTAGGGTTTGGTTAGTCCTTAAACTAGAAAAATTCATATATAATAATCACGTGCTACTATCGACTATATCAATTTATGGTCATGTGACCCAACTACAAAGGACATATATATCTTATGTATGGATGGATGTATTATGGCACATATGCATATACCATCATTCTATGTAACGCCCTGAAATTCGGGGGTCGAGTATGAACTCAACACCCGAGTTCCAACGCATCACTTATGCAACATACACAATGCTGGTTAAATGTTGTCTGAGTTAGCGCAATAAACATGAATGAGATTAAACCAAAACAGTAATTCATACTCCAGTTCAATTGTATAAAAGCAAGCGGAAGACTGAAATTTTATATTCAAGTATGTAAAATAACCAAATTTTCTGAACACCAGAGTATGAGTACTAGCTGAGCACCATTATACATGTATTGTTTTTAAGTCAAAACCCAAAATACACTCCTCAAAAGAGGCCCCGAGAATCCCGCGATGCAGCCGGCCTAAGCGTAGCCGTCAGAGTACTGCATGAAGGAGAACTCCTGGTCCTCATCAACGTCGGGCTCTGGCTCCTGAACCAAGGCGCCCTCTATACCTGCGACAGAGTCTGGTTGGTGTGTACAACATCGTCCCGTAACGTGGGAGTGAGTAGCTAACTCAGTGGAACAATAAAGCATAAGTTAACATGTTATCAAATCAACCAAGCAGTAATGATAAAGCAGTATAAATCAAGCATTTCTAACTACTCTTGTTAAGTGCAAAATGATATGACATGATGCTGTATGCCCTTGCCAAACCACCCTCAAGCGACATCATCTTACGTTCGCGAATGCTTACTCCCTCAGTGCGCCACATCTACAAAGCACATGCGGTGCGATGATGCTCATGATTTCCAAGTTTTTATTAGTCCATTTCAACCAGCAGTATTGGGAAACTAAGGTACCTCCCTTGTATCATTCCCAACATGATCCATTCTAGGGTCGTCAATCCTAGATAATCTCATACGATATTATGGTTTGAGAAGCGTAGTGAAGGCATCGCAAAAGGCTCGTCACCAGTCAGCACGGATACAGATCTCACCGTATGCGACTCAATTGCTGACCGTCAGCTCGAGTACAGGTCTCACCGTACTCGGCTCAATCACTAGCCGTCAGCTCAAGTACAGGTCTCATCGTACTCGGCTCAACTCACACTCTAGTTGCTGTGAAAGACTCGTGGCCAATCACAGACCCTTGGAGTGTACTCGATGATACCACGGAGGACTCGTCGCCCGTCAGCACGAGCACAGATCTCACCGTACTCGGCTCTCGCCGAAGTATCGACAGCTCGAATACAGTGTCCCATACCACCGTATTCGGCTCACGAGTTAGTTGCGCAATGGTCACTACGGGGAGGCACATGGCCCCAGCGTAGGCCGACAGCTCGACCACAGTGTCCCATACCACCATGCCCGGCTCATGCGACTTAGCGGATCTAGGTACCATGGTTAAACGGGAATCGCCGCTGGTAAGTTTGGTACCCTAGGTTCAAGCAGTAGCGACCAAACAGGGTGAACACACAATTACACTCCGGTTTAGTTGGCGAGCCTGACTAGCTCGAGCGCACCACAAGTTGAGCGATATGGAGCGCAAAAGCACTCCGCGTGGCCAACCACTATCGCCAACCGAAGTACGACTCGGGTTCGCCGGACACGTCCTTTGTGGCGACATGAATCTCAGCCACAATCTCAAGTCTAGTACTGAATGTTTGGACTATATACATAGTCCCAAACTCAAACAGTTTTCATCGTTAGCATGTGAAGTAAAGCATAATAAACAAGCAATACAAGCATGTTAGTAGGCATGTTATAAAGCATGAAGTAAAACATGAAGTCAAGCATGTTGCAAAGCATGTTGTAAAGCATGTTGTAAAGCATGTTATAAGGCATGTGACAAACACTATCCCCATAGGGATACAGTTGTGTGCGCATTACAAGTGAGAGGTTGCGGTGAACCACCGCATGGAGGGGATCCTACATGTCTCTAAGGGAGTCGGAAATCCCATATCAGCGCCTATCTAAGGCACTAATACATACACATGTACATATACAAACATTTACAACAACATTTAGAATACACTATTCCAACATACATGACGTATGTTAGCCAAGTTCGGGTTAGGGCTGTCCCTTCGCCACGAGAGTATTTTTCCCGTGTATAGCGTAATCATACAGCAAATAATCATTACAATTACATTTCCAAAATCCGCACGTATGCGGAATTTCTGGAATACGCAATTTCCACATATATGACATTTACACATGAACATGTATTTTTGCGATCTCTTTCGCCAAACTAGCATTTTATCCACACATGATATAATCAAACATTAAATAAACATGTCAAACATTTCTCAACAAAAATACGTATACGGTATTTCTACGTATATCAAGAGTATGTAAAATTCCATATTCTTTATCGCTAATCGAAACAGGAAACGGAAAGCACTTTGTACATGTGCATTTGCATGCAGATCATGAATCTATCATTATCTGACATTGAAAGCGTTGAAAACCGTAACTTATACACTTAAAGTCCTCACCTCAGCCCTTGGAATTCCAACGAATCAGCAAGGGTGTTGGAGCTTCCGTATACGGGAGTTTCCTAGCCTAAAGAGCGTATCCGATTAGCCTTTTCATAACCTACCGCTAATCAAGCTCAAATCAGACCTAGGGTTAGGGTTTCTTACCTCCAAATGGGATGGACACCGCTGGGAGAACCCCTGGAATAGGGCGGTGTAGGCCGTGGGAGGAGTGGAAGCAGCAGGAGGAAGATCGGCTTCGATCTCCAAGCTTTTCTCTCTCTTTTCTCTCTTTCTCTCTAAGGGTTTGGACCCAAATTCGTATGGCTGTGAGAGGGGCTGTTCTAAGCCCCTTTTATAGCCAAGAACATGTCCAAAATAGACTCAGGTTCAAGGGTGGCTGCATATGTAGGCAGTTCACCACTTTCCAAGCTCAAAAGGGGTGTTCTGGTGGCCCTCCTTGAGCCAAACGTCAGACTTAAGCTCACCATCTATGGATCCACGTGGGATTTCGTTTTTGACTCGATCAGATTCCCAGATCGCACGTGGCAGACCACTTTCAGTTCAACGGTCCGTGGGGCCACGATCAGAATTTCTGAGTACATGTAAATGTTCCTGAAATTTTTCTTAATCCGAGGGTGTAATTTGGTCTGATTTCGACGGTCAGGTTGCTTAATACTGACGTGCAACCGAAAGGTGCCAGATCACTATTCCAGATATTTTCATTTGGATGGAAATAGTGTTTTTCACACTCCCTCGCTCCGGATCGAAATAAATGGCCGTGGGACATCGGAATCGTCTGATTTTTGAGATGATTGTCAAGCCCAGTGGGGCGGTCTTGGTTCCTTAGCTTCGTGTTATTCCTTGAGATGATTGTCAAGCCCAGTGTGCGATCTAGACCTCATACGAAGTTTCGTTTCAGTCCCGAGAGCAGACGGGTAATGAGTCTGGCTCTAGACTTTAGGGTAACCTAGAGTCACTAATTCTGCATGTTTTGGGTCTTGCAGATCGTATTTAAAGCGATCCCAACGGATTTCATGACTAACCGAGTTTAGTACTTAGTTAACTTTGTTAAATTTCTAAAGATTTAATCCTATGTGATTTCTGGTCGAGGTGGTACTCGGCCCAATGTATGGAAATTTTCAGGTCGTTACAATCTACCCCCCCTTAAACAAAAAATTTCGTCCTCGAAATTTATACCTTTCGTAGTCCTCGAGAATCTGAGGATAATTCTTTCTGACCTCGGCCTCAGTCTCCCAGGTAGCTTCCTCCTCGGAATGATGTGTCCAAAGCACCTTCACAAGTGGGATGACCTTGCTACGTAGTACCTGCTCCTCCTATCAAGGATACGCGTCGGGCGCAGCTCGTACGTAGCATCTTCACTCAACTGTACCTGCTCCCATCTGATGATGTGCGTAGGGTCAGGAACGTACTTCTTCAGCATAGAGACATGAAATACGTTGTGTACAGAAGCAAGCGGCGTAGGCAAGGCGAGACGATACGCCACATCACCCACTCGATCCAGTATCTGAAATGGACCGATAAACCTCGGCGTGAGCTTCCCCTTCTTTCCGAACCGAAGGACTCCCTTCATAGGGGAAACTCGAAGGAACACATGATCCCCGACCTCGAACTCCAGCAGTCGCCGCCTCGTATCGGCGTAACTCTTCTGCCTGCTCTGCGCTGTGAGTAATCGGCGCCTGATAATATCTATCTTCTCTGTAGTCGTCTGGACCAACACCGGGCCAATCAGGCTACGCTCGCCAACCTCTGCCCAACAGTGCGGTGCCCTACAAGGTCGACCATATAAAGCCTCATAAGGCGCCATGCCAATAGTCGCCTGGAAGCTGTTGTTGTAGGCGAACTCTGCGTACGGAAGACAGTCATCCCAGCTGTCCTTGAAGTCCAACACACATGCTCGCAACATATCCTCCAAAATCTGATTTACCTGCTCTGTCTGCCCATCAGTCTGAGGATAAAACGCTGTACTGAACTTCAACTTCACACCCATCGCCTCCTGGATACGAGTCCAGAAGATGGATGTGAATCGCGTGTCTCTGTCCGACACGATCTCTAAGGAAACTCCATGCAGACGGACGATCTCTCTGATGTACAGTCTAGCCAGCTCGTCTGCAGTGTTCGTAACTCTGATAGGGAGGAAATGGGCCGATTTGGTCAACCGGTCCACAATCACCCAAATAGAATCGTGTCCCTTCCTCGTCTTCGGCAGCGCCTGATATGAAGTCCATGGAGATGAAGTCCCACTTCCACTCCGCTATAGGCATGGGCTGAAGCAGTCCAGGAGGTCGGCGATGTTCTGCCTTGACCTGCTGGCACGTCAGACACCGAGATACATACTCAGCGATGTGGGCCTTCATGTTATCCCACCAGTAAGTCCATCTCATATCCTGGTACATCTTCGTGCTACCAGGATGCATCGCAAGCTTCGAGTTATGGGCAGACTCGAGAAGCTCGCGTCTCAAGTCAGCCACATCAGGAACACATAGGCGGCCACGGAATCGTAAACCCCCATCAGAACCAACTCTCCACTCGGAATCCACGGCGTCGCTAGCCTGCTCTCGAAGCTCAGACAGCCGTTATATCGCCCCTTTGGGCCTCAACAATCCTGTCGTCAATAAGTAGCCGCACCCGAACGTGCGCAACACACTCAAAAGGCTCCTCGACAGTGAGTCTCTGCTCGAAGTCGCGCACAAACTCCATCATGTCCCACTCGGCTATCATCAGCGGTGCCGCAAATGCAATCGCCTTCTTGCGGCTCAACGCGTCTGCCACAAGGTTCGCCTTGCCAGGATGGTAGGAAACCTCGAACTTGAAGTCCTTCAAGGTCTCCATCCATCGGCGCTGTCTCATATTCAAATCCCGCTGTGTGAATATGTACTTAAGGCTCTTGTGGTCGCAGAAAAGCTCGAACTCCTCACCGTAGAGGTAATGTCTCCAGAGCTTCAATGCAAAGATGACAACTGCCAACTCCAGGTCATGTGTAGGAAAATTCTCCTCGTGCTTCCTTAATTGTCTCGAGGCATATGAAATCACCCTATCCTTCTGCATCAGCACACAACCCAAACCAACGCGAGACGCGTCAGTGTATACTGTATACTTCACCCCTTGCTCTGAGAACGTGACCTGGGCCAACTGACCTGCACTGAGAACGTGAAAGCTGTGCCGTCAGGTTCATAGGCGGTCACGATCCGAGCATCGCAATCTATCTCCGCCCTCATCTTGGCGAGCCAATCCATGCCAAGTATAACGTCGTAGTACCATACCGGAGCAAACAATAAGGTCGACGAGCTCTGTGCTGCTACCCCAAAAAACATCGCGCAACCCTCGCATAAACGTGTGACATCTGAGAAGGTCCCAGTAGCCGTAGTGAGTCTCGTTCCCTTAGTGGGAACAATATGCAAAGATAGGCGTTTCACCGCCCCACAAGAAATGATAGAGATAGTGGACCCAGTGTCCACCAATAAGGAAACAGGAGTATCATGAATATAAGCCGTACCCTCAAAAGCCGTCGGTGTCGATATCGACGTCTCTGGTGCCTCAGCAACAAGTGTATGCACACGAGCCTGCTGCTGACGGTTCGGCTGAGGAGCCAGGGGTCGCTGTGGCGGCCTGAAGAACGGCACAGGAGGTTGGAATGGAAGGATGTGCAGGAGCGGTCTGTAGCGGCGGAGCTGAAATGGCCCTAGGGATAAGGGCGACCCAATCTCTGCGGTGACGCAAATCCGCTAGCCCTCATGCGCGAGAAGCAGCTCTCAGCAGGGTGTCTTGGTTTCCCCCGCAAAACGTGCAGGTCACCAACGGGCGTCTCATGGGAAGCACTGGCGCTGCAAGCCCTGGGGGGAGAATCGGCTCGAGGCCTCTTGCCTAAAATAGGCCTGCTCTGTGTATCCTGTCGCGGTCTCGCAACCATAGTACCGCGTGATCGGGCCAAACGGTTCACATCCTGCTCGGCCGTCATAGACATGTGGACCAACGCCGCATAAGTAGGGATGGTGTGGCAGCATAGCTTCGAGCCGACCGTATGTCAGGTCGCAAGCCCCCTGTAAATCGTCGCATCCTCATCTGCTCATTGACGAGGATGGTTGGGACAAAGCGGCCCAACTCGGTAAAACCGGTGCTCATACTCCGTCACCGTCATGCCTCCCTGCCTGAGGCGCAGAAACTCGTCCTCCTGCTCGTGTCGATATGTTTGCGGGTAAATACTTCTCGTGGAACCGAGACTCGAAAGCCTCCCAGGTCCACACGAAATCCACTGCGACCGTGCGCAGCACACTGTCCCACCACAAGCTGGCCTCCCTCTCAAACATAAAGGTAGCCAACTCAACCTGCTCTGCCTCAGAGCAATGTAACATCCGTAGCATCTTGGAGATGCGGTCCAGCCAGAACTCTGCCTCCTCGGGTCTGTGAGAACCCGCAATGAAGGAGGCCTCAAGCGCTGAAATCGCTCGAGTAGACCTCGCGTACCGACATCTCCAGTAGGAGTGCAACGGGTGTAGGCAGAGGCGCATCCTCAAACTGAGCAGGAGGCTCAGAATACTCCTCAGGATGCGCAGACGTAGTAGGTGGAGCAGCACCACCACCGTGGGACAAGGCCTCAGCAATAGTCGCCATCAGATCCTGATGCTGCTGCTGCTGCATCTGCTGCTGCTGCTGTATCTGCTGCTGCTGCTGCTGCATCTGCTGCTGATGCATCATCATCATCAGCTGCTCAAATCGATCAGGCGGTGGAGCAGCCTGGGAATCATGCTGTGCAGCAGATGACGGCCGATACTGCTCTCGGACCGGGGGCGTGTAAGGTGGCTTTCCACCACTAGGACCAGCAGAAGGCTGATTAGATCCCAATCCACGGTCCGTAGGACCGCCACTACCAGAAGGAGTCTGGTCCATAGAGCCGGTCAAACGTAGATGTGCCGTGCTCCGCGTATACTGCCGCGGCATGCCCTATACAACATAGGGTAGATCATTTGTGAGATAAGGCACAACATACTTCATAAAGCACTTAAGCATTCC
The DNA here is from genome assembly GCA_021015155.1 of Magnolia officinalis. NCBI lineage: Eukaryota > Viridiplantae > Streptophyta > Magnoliopsida > Magnoliales > Magnoliaceae > Magnolia > Magnolia officinalis. The sequence continues at coordinate 66,931,082 of JAJHSJ010000002.1, forward strand.
ACACATCATCAATACAAAAGAGGCTACATGCTTTTCATCATTCACCCAAAATTGTCATAATACATGGACTACAGAGTTACATGAATCACGACAGAAAATTACATGATAGCCATTACATTCACTACATGAAACACCCAAAACATGTTACTACTACTACTACATCACACATGAAAACATAAACCGCCTATCGCGGTAACCAACACAAACAACAACCCAACACAGGATGACTAAGCATCCAAAGCAGGCGGTGGAGGAGGAGCATTCTTATCCTGCGCACATCTCATGGGTTTAGGATCTGGCCGAACCCCCTTCGTGGGCCCCAAATCACATGGGTCACCCACCCCTAGTGTGTCATTGTATCTCACGGGCTACCTCACTCGAGCCTGGTGTGAAATGCGCATTAATCACCCCTGGTGAGGAGTCTCGAACATGAGACCTCTCCCGTGGGCCCCAAATCACATGGGTCACCCACCCGAGTGTGCCCCTGCATCCCACATGCGACCCCACTCGAACCCAGTGTGAAAATGCCCCTGCATTAGTGGGCCCCTACTATTGAATGGTGTGGATGACAAATATACATTACATCAGGCCTAGGAATTTTTTCAACGATGGGGATCCAATCCCACCGTTTCCTGTGATGTGCTTTGAAATTGAACGTAGCGGGCCTATGGGCTATGCGTGTGGAAGCTTGGTAGAGCTAAGGAATGAATGACTATATCCTAAAGGGAGGGGGGGGGGGGGGTGAATAGGATGACAAATTTTTTTACCAATTAAATCACAATTCGCTAATTAAACTAATATGCCAATTTAAACTAATTAAGTTAATTAACACTAAGGCTTTCAAGCCAATAGTCGATCCAATCATATAGACTGCATACGATTTTTCAATTCAAGCAACTATTCTATATTCGATAGTGTACGTGTGTGGGATGTGCTAACTATTCAATCACTATCATTCATTTAATTATGCATACATATAATTCAACTAATCAATCATATAAGCATAATTAGAAATATGCTCAAATGACAATCCCAAACATAAGCATGTATAGTGGTTCGATTTTCCTATTCCACTCTCGACGGAGGCACTCTCCTTGAGTATACTGGTATTTATTAACAGAGGTTTTTCAACATGTTCAGCTCTAACCTTTATAACCCTATACAAGGACCTGTGTATTATACAAGAACCTAACGTACATTACGTCTGGAGGATCCCTCAGAGACTTAGTTGGTTTTCTATTAGCTAACCAATAATCTCGGTCATAGTCTAAGGACCCACGTTTACTTCTGTCGAAGGCTCCCATGAAGACTAATATGTACACACCTGTGTTAGTGAATTCGGCCCTACACAAGAGCATATGTCCTGCACAAGAATCTATTCGAGTTTGGGTCACAAACTCTTACCCTCGATCCTACACAAGGAAAGAGAGTATATGGACTCACTAATTGACACTTGTCGAATTGAGCTCCTTTGATGTACCGTGCTTAATTCGCTTCTTCAAAGCTGTCCTGTGCTTGAATCCATTCTCCAATTACTTCATCGAGCACTAATGCCAATCCTTTATCTCCTACGGTCATTTTCCTTGCATATGATATGCTAATGTGGTGACGAAGGCAAGAGAGGTTGGGTGAATCTCCTACAACACATGTGAATATTGTAATTCCTTGGAAATTCACCTAAATGGGTGTCCTAAAGGATTTGGAAAAGGATTTGACTATTAGTTCAAGTCTAATCTCTAGAACAATAGTGGAGTTCAACTTCATCTTCTCATTGGATATTGGAATCCTCATTAGAGTGTTAAAGCTCGTGAAGATGACTTGAAACTTATGAGATTAGATGCTAGAAATGTGGGATATGAGTAAGGAATCTCCTAAGCTTTTATTGCACCAAAAATCATGAAAATTTCAAGAAAAAAACATCATTTCCAAAAAGTTCGAGCTTCAATGGTAAAAATGGGTATAAATTGATTTTATCGATCGATAGAGTGATGCTTCGATCAATCGACCAGATCCAATATATTTTCAAAAAATCTTGCTAGACGTTTTGATCTGTTCTCGATCAATCGAATGAGGGGCAGTCGATCGATTAGACATAATTAAAACTTTCTTGATGCTTCGGGTCTTCAATTTGCACCTTCAGATACTTGTTTTTTGGCTCTTTGGCTCTTAAGTTCTTAGACTTGGATCCACCATTCTTCAATTCTTCAACTTTAATTCTTTGGGATTTAATTCACCATTTTAAGCATGAATTCGTCTCAAACTTCGAAATCTATCTGCACATGAAAAAATATTTAATTAAGCCACTTTAATACGAATTGCATGGGAAAACACTGTGAAATAGGGAATAAATATGCAATATTTAAGCCTCAAAATCCATCATTACATTGTATCCTTGCAGAAATACAATGGCATGGATATTTGGATAGGTCATAGTGTACAAATTGAAGATCCTTTGTCTGTTATTACAAGATCATTTCGGAGCTACTGATTTCGAGTTTTCAACCCTTGGGCTTAGAACTTTCCACGAATAAGATTTTTGTTCTTCTTCTCCACTCCCGAGTCTTGGCTGCTTCCCATTTTCAGGGTTGTTAGACCCTTGTCAAGATTTTTCTCCTAGTACTAGATGTAAGGTTAAGGCATAAGGTTAGATTGTATATTCAGTAACACTGATTTGTGACCATAGCTCTGCTGGGGTGTAACGACCCGTAAATTTCCGTACTATGGTTCGAGTACCACCTCGACCAAAAATCATTAGGGTTAAATCCTTTAGAAATTTAACAAAGTTAACTAAGTGCTAAACTAGATTAGCCATGAAATCCGATGGAATCGCTTTAAATACGATCTGTAAGACCCATAACTTGCAAAATCATTGACTCTAGGTTACCCTAAAGTCTAAGATCAAACTCATTACCTGACTGCTCTCGGGAATGAATTGAAACTCCGTATCAGGTCTAGACCGCACATCGGAAGTCCGATGACATGAAGTTAAGGAACTAGGACCGCCTTACTGGGCTTGACAACCATCTCGGAATCAAGTCCAGACGATGTCCCACGGCCATTCGCTCGAGTCCGGAGCGAGGGAGTGTGAAAACCTCTGTTTTCTTTACAAAATAAATATCTTGAATAGTGATCTGGCACCACTCGCTTGCGAATCAGTATTAAGCAACCAGACCGTCAGAATCAGACCAAATTACACCCTCGGATCAGGAAAAATTCAGGAACATTTACATGTACTTGGAATTTCGGATCGGGCCCATTGACCTGTTGAACTGAAAATGGTCCGCCACGCGTGATCTGAGAATCCGACCGGAGATGAAAACATAACCCCACGTAGATCCATGGATTGTGAGCTTAAGTCCGACGTTTGGCTCAAGGAGGGGCCGCCAGAAACCCTCTTTTGAGCTTAGAACAACGCCGATTTGCTTATAATATAAGTATACCTTGAACATGAGTCTATTCCGGAGAGTTTTTAGGCTATATAAGGGCCTTAGAACAACCCCTCTCACAGCCATACGAATTTGGGATAAAACCCTAAGGAGTGAGAGGAAAAAGAGAGAGAAAGCTTGAGGTTTGTGGGAGAATCTTCCTCCTACTGCTTTCGATCACCACACGGGCTGCACCACCTCTTCCTAGACGCTTTCCCGCGCGATACTGACTCCGTTTTAAGGTGAGAAACCCTAACCCTAGATCTGTTTGGTGAGTGAAGGTTATAGGTTATGAAATAACTAACTGGTTTCACTCTTTAGGCGATAAAATTGCCGAATACGGAAGCCCTTCGAACCTTGCTGATTTGTTGTGATTCCAAGGTGTAAGGTGAGGACTTTAGGTGTATAGGTTACGGTTTTCAATGCTTTCAATGTCAGATAATGATAGATTCATGATTTGCATGTAATTGCACATGTACAAAGTGCTTTCCGTTTCCTGTTTCGATTAAAGATGCAAAATATGGAATTTTACATACTCTAGGTATACGTAGAAATACCGTATACGTACACATTTTGGAAATGTTTGCCATGATTAATTGTTGTATGATTATATAGTTATGGATAAAATACCTGTTTGGCGAAAGGAATCGCCGTACAATACATGTTTGTTTGTATACACTATGTATGTTGAAATTGTGTATTCTAGAAAATACCGTATATGTATAAATTTTGGAGATGAAATTGTCATGATTATTTGCTGTGTGAATATGATATATATGGATAAAATATTAGTTCGGAGAAAGGACAGCCCTAATACCTATACTACTAACATACGTCATGTATGTTGGAATAGTGCACTCTAAGTGTTTGTGAAATTGCTTGTGGGTGTAAGTGCTTAGATGTTAGTGCCTTAGGTAGGTGCTGAGATGGGGTTCTCAACCACCTTAGAGTCCCGTATGATACCCTCCATGTGGTTGTTCACTCTAACCACTCACTTATGAAATATATGTATTTGTATCCCTATTTGTATAGTGCTCATAAAATGCTTTTTAACATGCTTTGTAACTTGTTTCATAACATGCTTTATAATATACTTTATGACATGCTTGCTAGTGTACTTGAATTACTTTGTCTATCATGCTTTATTCACATGTTATGGTTGATAATTGATTGAGCTTGGGACTATGTCCATAGTCCAGACATCCCGGTACCAGACTTGAAATCGTGGTTGAGATTCGTCTCGTCACACATGATGTGTTTGGCGAACCCGTGTCGTGCTTCGGTTGGCGATAGTGGTTGGCCACACGAAGTGCTTCTGCGCTTCATATCGCTCAACTTGTTGTGCGCTCGAGCTAGCCGAGCCCGTCAAGTAACCCGATCTGTCTTATGTATGTTCACCATGTTTGGTCGCCAATGCTTGAACCTAGGGTACCAAACTTACCAGTGAGAATCCCGTTAACCATGGTACCTCGATCCGCTAAGACTCATGAGCCGGGCATGGTGGTATGGGACACCGTGGTCGAGCTGTCGGCCTACGCTGGGACCATGTGCCTCCCTATAGTGACCAGTGAGCAACCAAAATCGTGAGCCGATTATGGTGGTATGGGACACTATATTCGGCGGTCGGCCTACATTGATAAGGTGATGGGGGAAGCGGTGCAACCTTTGTGCGTAACAGCCTTGGAAGCCCTTTGTAGTGACCGCGAGCATACTCTGAAATCACAGTGCGCCTTAGGGTTCGCCGCGATATATAGAGTATGAACTAGGCCTGTTTTGTATTGTGATGAATCGTTTAAGGGTGATGGGGGAGTGGTGTAACCTTTGTGCAAACAGCCCTGACAGCCTTTGTAGTGACCTAGAAAACACCACTATCGTCTGATATTAACTAGGATTGATGACCCTAGAATGGATCATGTTTGGGAATGATACAAGGGAGGTACCTTAGTTCCCAATCCTGCTGTTTGAAATGGACTAAAAAAAACTCGGTAATCATGCTTGAAAGGAACTATAAAAACTCGGTAATCATGCTCATCATGCATTGCATGTGCCTGGAAGATGTGGAGCACTGAGGGATGAAAGCATGCGCGGCGTGAGATGAGATGGTGTCGCATGAGGGAGTATGTCAGTGAGGGCATCCATCATACTTGCTTCTATACTTGCATTAATAAGAGTAGCTAGGAGTGTTTGATTTTACTGCTTTATCATTACTGCTTGACTGTATGATAACATGTTAACTTATGCTTTATTGTTCCACTGAGTTAGCTACTCACTCCCACGTTACGGGACGGTGTTGCGCACACCAACCAGACTCTGTCTCAGGTTTATACGAACCGACGATTCAGGAGGCGGAGCCTGATTATGACGAGGACCAGGAGGAGTTCTCGTATATGCAGTACTATGGCGGCTTCGACTAGGCTGCCGGACTGACGGGATTTGCAGGGATCACTTCTTAGATCATTTTTGACATTTTGTTCACAAAACAAACTTATGTATATGGTAACTCAGATAGATTCATACTCTGGAGAACGAATATGATTTTTTTGTTTCATTACATACATGTATATGTAGTTCAGTCTTCCGCTTGCCTTTATACTAATGATCTGGAGTATGAATTACTATTTTGGTCTAATCTCACTCATGTTTATTGTTCTCACACAGACAACATTTAATCAGCATTAATTATGTTGCATAAGTGATGCGTTGGAACTCGGGAGTTGAGTTATACTCGACCCCCGATTTTCAGGGCGTTACATGGGGTCTTATATGTTCATGTATACGATATTTCGATAGAGTTTTCATCACTTGAGAAATGATACTAGGGAGATGAATAATTCTACGATATGACTCACCTGTTTGACATGTTGAGTGGTTCTGATCGATGACCCGAAGACAAGAATAGATAGATCGCTGGTTTGACCTGATTGCTGTTCTGATGTCGATTTCTCTTTACACTCTACCGTCTAGAGCCTCTCCTCTTCTCTACTAATTAATCGATAGTTGGGATGGATCTCTCCAAGCCTTTGAACATTTACAAAGCTCTTGTTAAATAGTTTTTATGTGATCTTCCAATTTTGAACTCCGGTTACACAAGAGATGACGTGCATTCACACACTGATGGTTTCACAAAGGATTTTCGTGTTATTTTTTCAAAAGTGAAAAATGTATTAACGGTTGGGATCTATGCTTTAGAATCTCGATTATAGACGTGGTGGTTATCTGACTATTTAATCACTGGTTAGTGATCAATAATCTTATTTTTTCAACAAGGAAGATGAAGCCTTTTAATGGCGAAATTTGACAGATGATGGATCCTACCAAACTAATTCTTTAGATTATTTGGATGCTCCGTAGGAGGCTAGGGGTCCACCAAACTGAAGTTTTAGGTCTTTTACACTCGTGGGTTTGAGCGTGAGATTTTCTTCATTCCATATTGTAAGACCCGTGTCCTAGTCTGTACTGTTCCGATGAATCCTGCGATTCATTTCCGTCGAAGTCTGGCAATCCATGACGATAATCGACGTTGCGATCGATCGTAAGTCACATCCTTTAGATTCGAGTCAGTTTAATCTGAGACCTGTATCATTGCGACCGCACCATCGCCGTGGTTCCACGCCTCGACTCACGCATCTATCCGATACCCTGACCAGAAGATGTGAGCCGACGTTTATTTCGAAGAAACGCCGCGCTTTTACGATCCCGAGAGAATCTCTACAACATGTCAAATCAATCCCATCAATCAATCCATCACTTCATGTCAATACAAAGCACCCCCATGCTTCCTTTCTCCACAAGTCAAGCAAGCCCAAAAGTCAACCAATCCATCCCCTCACCCATCACTCACATCCATCACTCACCTCACATCACTCTCTCTCCTTATCTCTCTCTTCTCTACACTATTTTCCAAGAACACCAAGAGCAAAGAGAGCTCCCACATCCAAGCCTTCCATGGAAAAAAAAAAATGACCTTGTGTGGCCCACCTTTCCTTTCCCAAAACCCTCATCTTAGCCCTTGATTCCCATCTCCACCGTCAAAGAGGAGCACAAGAAGGTTGGCGTTCCAACGGACCGAAGAAGATCGACGGTGGGTGTTTCCATAGGCTAGATTTCATAAATTTTTGATGGGCCAAGTGAGGCCTACCGATCAATGGTATGGATCTCACTTGGGACCCTAAGATGTAAAGCCGATGGCCCACTTGATTTTCATTTGATGTACGGTTAAAGCAAGGGGGCCCATAGGTCGGGGTCCCCTCCATCACACGTGTGTCCCACTCTTTTTCTCTCTCCTCTCTCTTTACATTTTTCTTTTCTTGTGATGATATAGTTGTGTGGCCCACTTGGATGGACCCCACAAAGGAGCATGCATTGGAATCCAAACCATCTAAAGGTGGGCCTACTTTACATATATATGGTAAAACCACACCACCTCACCATGTGTGGCCCACCTATAAAGGGCCCACTTAAGTGCATTGCCCGCCCAAACACAAAAAAAAAAATAAAGGGAAGAAAGTCCAGGGACTCTCTGGACGTTTGAAACAAAAAACAAAAAAATCAGCCTTTCTAAGGCATTGGAAGTGGGTCACCTGTATAGGACCCACCTTGATGTATATATTCAATCCAAGCCGTCCATCCCCTTTCCTACCTCATTTTAGGCGTTGAGCCGAAAAATGAGGTCAATCTGACTCTCAGGCGGACCATACCTTTGGAAAGA